>CM077262.1:2101615-2484115 GCA_039654775.1 Spinibarbus caldwelli | reverse complement strand
ATCAAATTATAATCATACAAAGCCTAATTAAATTCCACTAACAACTGTCTGCTATGCAGACATTGTTTTGTCTCACATTATGGATAGTGCAAATATTTCTTGTCACGTACACATGATATGCTTCATCTAAGATGCTTTTCTAGAACTGTGTGTTGTTTTCTGTCCTCAAAGAGAGAAAGGCATGCACTGGGAATTTAACAAGTTTATCTTTGTGCTCAAGGATAAAGACAAGGTAACAATGCCTCACGAGCAAGACGGCTGTCACGGAACAGTAAAATTGTCAGTAGACAGCTGTAACGGCAACAAAGGATATTTGCGACCTTTTGTTGTTGCCTAATGCAGAGACAGCTGCGACTCTCTTGCTTGTTCTTGTTTGTAGCTGTGACCTTTCTTGGCTACCCAATGATAAATCCATCACTTGTGTTTTATAAGTTGCACAAAGTTCATGTGCAGGCATTCAAATGAACAACAGCTTCATTCGTGTTCATCCAGTCATTTTTTACTTCTTCAGTCTTCCAGCTTTAGAAATATTTCCAAAACAAATACATTAAAATGATTCTGTAAGATACAAAATGCAATTTGTATGTTTAGAGAAGTGTATATATTACGAATACATTACAGCAATCCTGCGGGTACTGTAACATGGAGGTGCTTGTTCATTATAATTATTCAATTTTAGTAGAAAGAGCATGATGTGCAGGTCAAACTAACTGTCTTAGCCCCAGATCTATTACTAAATAGCGATAATGTACAGACAGCATTGATTTGTAGGGGAGCCGCGTGAGCCATCACTCAACCTTTTGTGAGGTTTCGGACCTGCCTTGACCTCTTGTCTCTCAGTTATTCTGCACCCTCTCAACAAGCACCTTACTTAGTCTTAACACTTGGGCAATCTATTCTAGGCTCCTCATCCTTTACTGCGCCTCATTCTCAGCTGTCTGCTCACCCTGGTTAATCAGCACTCAGGAATAAGAGTGGAAGAAACAGTGGCACCTTATTGCTATTGAATTTTGTAATCTGAGCTTCCTTTTGTCAGTAGTATAGAATGGTCATGCATCTGTTGAGTTAAATAGGAATCCATTGTGTCTCGACGTCTTTTCCTCTGCTGCTTCAGGCCATGCAGCTAGTTTTGCTACTAATAATTTTATTAAAAGACTGGAATACTATAAGTGTAATTCTTACTGCAGCACATTCAATAAACAACAGTGGCAAGGAAAGACGTTTCTTTTTGAATGAGCCAGCAGATATGATTCTTACTATAGTTTCAGTGAGATATACAGTGGGGTTCAAGGTTGTTATAGTTAACTAAAAGTAAAATCATAGATAAAATTAACACTGACATAAAATATTACAAAATGTAAACTTATTTTATTCCAACTAGATTTCAAGGCAACATTTCTCATTTTTATTTAGTTAATGATGTACTAAATGAACTAAAGCTAAAACTGAAATAATAATAATAAAATATAAATTGTATGTTGCATAAATTAATAAAAACTATGTAGACATTTAAAAAAAGGACAAAAACAAATAATTGCTAAATTTAGCTAAATGTAAAAATAAAAACAACAATTTAAATACTCATAAAAAAACTATAATAGTTTCTCACTTATAGTAAAATAACACGTGTTCAAAATTCTGCAACATTTTGGGAAATTATGGGGGGAAAATTTTAGTATTTTGAAAATCAAAAACAAAGCTAAATTAGAAAATGTTTCAGACTACCCTTTGGTCACTATAGTAAATGTTACATTGATCATGTGTCTCCTTTGTTTTTGCAATTTCTGTGTAAATTGCTCTTTGGAACATTCTCAAATCATTCTGGATAACAAGATCATCAGGTTTTGAGTTTTACTTCAAGTTTGCTGCTTCAAAACAAATTCTGAAATTTGTTCACAGTTGTTATGCTGATAGCACCACTAGAGACCAAAATGTATTTACAAGAATATAAAATCTGCATCAACTACTGATCTCACTTTTTTGAAACGTATATTGCTTAAAATTTAAAATAGTTGATCACCAAATGACACCCTCTGGTGGCTGTAGCTGTAAACTGCAATAGTCATGATCATGATAGACTGGAGTATCCAGTGAACCAGGCTCATAACTTCAGTGTGCATTTGATATTTGAAATATCAACATTAACTTGTACATGTATCCAAAACTTGTGAAATGTTTCCAATGATTTCAAATTATTTTAACAGTAAAAATCCAAGATTATATATATATATATATATATATATATATATATATATATATATATATATATATATACAGGTGCATCTCAATGAATTAGAATGTCGTGGAAAAGTTCATTTATTTCAGTAATTCAACTCAAATTGTGAAACTTGTCTATTAAATAAATTCTATGCACACAGTCTGAAGAAGTTTAAGTCTTTGGTTCTTTTAATTGTGATGATTTTGGCTCACATTTAACAAAAACCCACCAATTCACTATCTCAACAAATTAGAATATGGTGTCATGCCAATAAGCCAATCAACTCAAAACACCTGCAAAGGTTAATGTTGATATTTCAAGCTGATCACCTCCATGCCACGCCGAATAGAGGCAGTAATTAAAGCAAAAGGAGCCCCTACCAAGTATTTAGTACATATACAGTAAATGAACATACTTTCCAGAAGGCCAACAATTCACTAAAAATGTTTTTTTATTGGTCTTATGAAGTATTCTAATTTGTTGAGATAGTGAATTGGTGGGTTTTTGTTAAATGTGAGCCAAAATCATCACGATTAAAAGAACCAAAGACTTAAACTACTTCAGTCTGTGTGTACTGAATTTATTTAATACACGAGTTTCACAATTTGAGTTGAATTACTGAAATAAATTAACTTTTCCACGACATTCTAATTTATTGAGATGTGCCTGTATATGTATATATATATATATATATATACACACACACACACACACATATGTATATATATGAAAAAAAGGCATTCTGACCAGTGTAAGTCTAAATGCACTGTGCATCTGCTACAACATGTGCCCATGTTGAAAACTTGACTGATAGCCCCCATATGCTTCAGAGCACTGGTTCACATAGGGTGGTTGATGCCTGTCACTGTCCCTCAGAGAGCTGACCGAGGGGCCATACCCTTCAAGTTGTCTTGTTTACAGGACATTGTTTCCTTTACTTTAGCCTTGAGGACAAAGATAACCTGTTAAATTCCTTTGAGTCCCTCTATGATGGAAGAGATCAGCTAGGGTGGTGTCATACTTCGAGACATAATATGTAGGACATCAGTAGATGCCCATTATTGGCATGAACCCCTACTACTTCAGTTACATGACCTATTGAGGGAGAACAATGCCGTACTTGACATATTGTTTAACTACCTTGACCTTTTAAAAGCTAAGGCTAGCTCTCATTTAACAATGTTAATGCACAAATTGGCTCTAATTTATTGAAAATTGTCATTTTCAGGCTTCTATGTTCAGGTCTTTACATACTTAAAAACCTTGTTTACTGCCTAAAGATGTTTTACAGTATGTGTGTCAGAGGCTCCTCTCGTATATATAGTATGTGCTAAGGTTTATGGAACTCTTAATATAGCACAAGTGACAAGTTTTAAAATTGCCACACTTTCTTCATCCTCTCAAGTGTTGAGTAACCCCCTCCCTTCCCGGACTCCTCCTTTATTCAACACGTCTGTTGGAGCCACTGCATCACCTTGAGCAACACCAGGCATCTGTCACATCCTTCCTGCCCAGTGATTAGTTCTGTACTGGACAGTTCACTCTTCTGAAACTTTCATTTGGGACCATTAGAAAAGGTAAGTCAACTATATACGTTTATCTACAGATTTTATATTGATTAGAATTTTTAATATGTATTGTACTGTAATGGTATGACCATTTTTAATCACCTTTGCTGTTACTTTTGAGTTTTGGGAGATTGACCTGCATTATTGCAGATGATGTGGATTTAATTGCATACATTAATACATATAACCAAATAAACCAGAGCACCAAATATATCTTTACACAATGACAGTTTTTAGTAGTTAGCTGATGCCTGATTAAAAGGGTTTTAGCAAGTATTTGGACTCTATGATTTGACTTTTGATATGAAAAGTTCTGTAAAACTGAGTTTATACCTCTAGTGACAATGCAATTTAGTTTTAAAATAACACAATGAGGCAGAAGTTCAGTTTTCACATTTCTTTATTCTATTTATCTAGAGACTAATGGATTCAAAGAGACACCAGATTTTGGAAGATGGGAGAACTTCATTCCTCATCATGTCCTTTCTGTTCAAGGGAGAGAAAATATGTAAGATTAATTTATCTTATTAGAAAGTATAATACATTTTGCCCATACAAATAGGGCACTAACAGGTCTCTCAATAAACTTGGCATTGAGGAGCTTTGCTTATCAAATTGCGTTTGTGACAGCATGTTATTTTCTAATTGAAAGTTATTGAAACATTTGTGGGTGGGTTTACACAGTCCTTTATTAGTTCCTTTCCATTTTAATTTTAGTTTGCTTTAGAGTTTATTTCAGTTAATGATAGTATGCATCACATCTGCCAAGTCAATTAACATTTGTATGCTGATAACAAACACTCACCTTAGAGCCAGTGTCTCTGCTCTTGGCTCTCAGCTTGTTGACCTGAGATTCAGCAATATCAGCCCTCTCCTCTGCCTCATCCAGCTCATGCTGCATCTTACGGAACTTGCCCAGATTAGAATTGGCCTGTTCCTCCTAATTAAAAACAAAAGGTTGTTGCAAAAATAATATGTAGAACAGTATATGGTAAAGGGATGACCCAGAAATGAACTTACCGCCTCCTCAGCAGCTCTCTTGTAGGACTTGACCTTCAGCTGGAGTTTGTCCACGAGGTCTTGAAGGCGAGCCAGATTCTTGCGGTCTTCCTCAGTCTGTTAATAGACTTTTGATTATTTTTGGTCTAGGTGGTTTGAGGTTAAGGATATCGTATTGAATAGAGAAAGTGACCTGGTAGGTGAGCTCCTTGATGCGTCTCTCATATTTACGGACTCCTTTCACAGACTCACTCGCCTTTCTCTGTTCCAGCTCCACCTCGTTTTCCAGCTCTCTCACCTAACCAAACCGAAAATGATTTCAAATGTATCAATTCTTTAGAAAGCTATTGATCACTGAATCCAAATACTCATAAATAATAGTTATCTTCATGAAAGTGAATAGAAAACATTATTAAGAACTAAGTTTGATGAACTAACCCTGGCTTCCAGTTTCTGGACCTGCTTCTTGCCTCCCTTCATGGCGATCTGCTCAGCTTCATCCAGACGGTGCTGCAGGTCTTTGATGGTTTGCTCCATGTTCTTCTTCATGCGCTCCAGATGAGCACTGGTGTCCTGCTCCTTCTTCAGCTCTTCTGCCATCATGGCAGCATCAGTGATGGCCTTCTTGGCTTTTTCTTCAGCATTCCTGCACTCCTGCACTGCCTCCTCAACCTCAGTCTGAAGCTGAGTATTATCTCCCTCCAGCTTCTTCTTCTGATTCAGCAGACTGGTGTTCTGAACATAGACAATATTGACTTTCATATAGTCTCTAGATAATATTATGTACTAAGAGGGGGTTTGAAGTTTTTGTCAGTGTGTCCTGTGTGTCAGTGTGTCATGTGTCCTACCTGAGAATGCAGGAGCTGAACTCTCTCACTGACGTCCAGCAGTTCCTGCTCAGCCAGTTTCCTTCCTCTCTCAGTCTGTTCCACCAGGGATCTCAGCTCATCCAGTTCAGCCTGCAGCAGATTGTTGCGTCTATCCACAATGGCGATGTTCTCTTTGAGATCATCATTACTGCGCAGAGCATCATCTAGCTGTAGTTGGGCATCCTGTGAAGGACAAGTTTTACAAATAAAAAGACATGCAGAATTTCATAAGATTTCAATTTTGTTTTACAAATTGTTGGTAAAGCATACTTTGAGATGTCCATGAAGACCCTTGAGTTGCTTCTGGGCTTCTGACGCCTGTCTGTTAGCCTGGCTGAGCTGAATCTCCATCTCATTGAGGTCTCCCTCCATCTTCTTCTTCAGTCTGAGAGCTTCATTCCTGCTGCGAGTCTCTGATTCAAGTGAGCTCTGCAGGGTATCAATCATTCTCTGCTGGTTCCTCTTGGACTGCTCCATCTCTTCATCTTTCTCAGCCAGCTTACGTTCAATATCAGCTTTGATCTGATTGAACTCCAGCTGAGCTCTAAGAATCTTTCCTTCTTCATGCTCAAGGGAACCCTGACAGATTAATTACCTTGGTTACTAAAAAGCATGTTCATTTCTATTAGCATGCCCTTTATTTTGATCTTTTAAATAAATACACAGATAAAACAAAAAATCTCAACAATTACATATTCAGATAATACAACCAGTATACCTCAGCTTCTTCCAGAGCTGCTTGAATTTCAGATTTTTCCTGCTCCAGCTGCTTACGCATTTTCTCTAGTTCATGAATGTTCTTTCCACTTTCACCAATTTGTTCAGTGAGATCAGCAATCTCCTCTGTTTATTTGGCAATGTAATAATGGTTAATACAGAAAAAGCCTAAATAAATAATCCATTTAGGTGACATGTGAAAGTTTAGATGAATAATACATAAATTTCACCTTGCAAGGCTTGAAATTAACTTTTTTACTTGGTATAGCACTGGTGCTCCCAACTTTAAAAAGTTAGGAGCACCAGCAAGAATTTAGGACCACCCACCAAAATGAATGAGCACCACAACTACAAATTATATATTAACAGATTTCATCTTTATGTTCTTAACTTCAGTGCAGATTTTAGATTACTGTCAATCGCCCATTCACTGCTTTCTGCTGTCAGGTGACAGGGAGCTAACTACCGTGGGAAATGCAAAGGGCTGAAGAAGAGAGAAAATGAAAAGAACACTGACAGATTTATTTCATAAACCACCTAAATTAATCTTGAGTTTGGAGAGAGAGAGAGCTCCTCTTTGGCGAGGGTTAGGATGGTGTATGCGGTGTTAAATTTTACATTCAGCTATGCCAATTGCGTGGAACGACTGGCAGCTAGAGGTGTGCGATATTGACAAAAAGTTATATCTCAATATTTTGTAGGTTTTTATTGATAACGAGAATTAGATGATATTTTGCTTGTGTTATTGTGCTGATCTTGTGTTATTGTGCTGGTAGTCTACTACCGTGTAAGGACTACCGTGGACAGCTGACTTTGATATTCTTCATATTCTGTGTGGTGGTCAGTTCACAGCAGTGATAGAATCTTTTTCAATAAGTTTAAATTGATTTTTACCTTTTGTGGTCATTTTTACAATTAAGCCATTTTTTTTCTAAAAGTGTGCATCATCATTTGAGTCAAATTCTTACATTTAATCAGTCAATTAGAATAATAAGACATTTGGGCTGTTATCAAGCAAATGAAATCAGTATCAACAAAATTCATCTTTGAATTTGAATTTTGAATTTCTGAAGTGGCATTTAGATGCATTTACACAGTGCTTAATGCAGGACATGAATGCACCTGCAGTTACACATGCATATATACCGTATTGACCCGAATATAAGACGACCCTGATTATAAGACGACCCCCCTTTTTCCAGATGTACCTTTTGGAAAACCAAATCTTGTTTGTTTGTTTTTTTCTCTGTAACACATTTTTTTCTTAAATTATTTTCATATTGCATATTTTTCCTATTTTAATTTTTGTTTTTAAAGTATGGTAAATACTGGTAAAATGTCCCAACAATGACATTTAAAAATATACACTTTTTGATATACCATAAAAATAACAGGTAGCCCATCTGAATTATATAACATTTAGGAAGTGAAATCTTATTGTAGTCTTCAAATCTGGTACTGTCTTATGTTTTAAAATCACTTACAGAGGAAATTTGGTCCCATCAGGCTAACATGACAGTCATGGCTCGTGTCGCTGTATGCTTTTCTTTTTCTTTTGTTTTCACTCGCAATCTTTACAACACACATTACATTACATATTTCATGGCACACTCGTTTTACGTGTTTGGCGCCATCTATTGTTGTGGGTGTATTATTGACCTGTCAAAGTCTAGACCCTGAATATAAGACGGCCGCATTTTTCCAGATGTATTTCCAAGAAAAAAAAACATTGTCTTATATTCGGGTCAGTATGGTCATTTTAATACTGTAAACATAAAACGTTGAATACTGATATTTGAAATTATAAAAAATTAAAAAAATTAAAAGATACTTTAAATGTGAAATTAAAACCGCCAGTAGGTGGCAGCAAGTCGCTGTTAATAAGTGAGTCACTGCGACTGAACCGAATCATTTAAACAGTTGATTCATTCAGGAACAAAACGCTATCATGTTGCTCAGAGACGCAAAACAGTGTTGTGGCTTTGTTTGGAATTATTTTTGTCGAAATAGAGCAAAAACAGGAAATATGGTGTCTAAAACGTAAGTCTTTTAATATTAACTTCTTGTTTATTGAACTGTTGTGTACAATCAATATCACATTTATAATCATGCTGATTTTTGGAGGACAAAAACGGCACTCTTCGTGTGATATTAACTATATGAAATGATATAAAGCCCCCATATCTTGAATTTTGTGATACATTATAATAGACTGAATCATGCAGTGAAAAAAACACACTGTAAATGCGCAATTTTTGATTGAGTGGTAAACTCTGGAATAGTTTGCCCCTCCCGATAAGAGAGTGTCCTACATTCAACACCTTTAAAACTCACTTAAAACAGTGGTTTCTAGAAAACCAGAGATGTAATCATTTTTAAACTGTCACACATTTATCACTTATACACTTTCACTGTTAAATTGAATGCAGTATAGAGGTGGATGAACAATGTTTCTTCCATTATGTATTTTTGTTTTGTTTTGTTGTTGTTTGTTGTCAATGTATATGTTATCACTATGTGTACTTTTGCATTTATAGTGAATGAATGTTGTATTATTGTTGGTTGTTTTTATGTTAGTTTTATGTTACCTGCGTAGGGACTGCAGATGAAAAATAGTTATTGTTACTAATTCTGGCATATTTACATGGTGTATTTTTTTTTTTATATATATATATATATACCAATGTTCATGAATATGCATGGTCACTATTAAATAAACCAATAAATAAATAAATAAATAAATTGTTTGGTTGTTGTAATATATTTGATAATGTCAAATCGCACATTGTTAAAACAACAATTACGATATTATTCGCAGATCCCTACGTGAGCATCCTGACGATTAAAGGCCTTAACAATTGAACCTGATGATCCTGATCATTTTGCCACACACTTGTCTCTGAATTTCTTGTGTTTGGCACTCTCTCCGTGTTTAACCAAGCTCTCGAGCTTAAAATGTGTAGATTCGGTGGCGAATGCTGTTAGTGTTACCTGCAAACTCCATCCCACAGGCTTTAAAGTAAATGCAGTGCATAGAGCACAGTGCATTTTCATAGCGGAGACACTCGAAGTCTTTCAACCATTCTCTCCGAAAACTGTACACCTTCTTTTTGGCTGGTGGGTCAACATTCACCACATGATCGCTATCACCAGGACCATTATTTGTAACTTTAGGTGGTTTACAAAAGAAATCTTTCAGTGTTTCTTTTCATTTTCTCTCTTCTTCAGCCCTTTGCATTTCCCGCGGTAGTTAGCTCCCTGTCACCTGACAGCGGAAAGCAGTGACTGAGTGATTGACAGCTAATATTAACCAATCTAAAATCTGCATTAAATTTAAGAATGTAAAGATGAAGTTATGTAACGTTTGATAGAACGGCAGACCGGTCACCGTATCAGCACACAGAAGGCACATAACTGTGAACGTTTTTAGAGAAATGAAAACAGGTCGCACTACAACAATTATATGCACTCGCACAAATGCTGCTAAATATATTTAGAGGTCGCACAGATTAAATTATGGGAGCATATGCGACCGAAATGGTCGCAATTTCGAGCCTTACCTTGGAGGTTCTTGTTTTCTCTCTTCATGGTCTCCAGATGATCCAGAGACTCCTCATAAGAGTTCTTCAGTTTGAACAATTCTGTGCTCAGAGATCTGGCTTCCTTCTGGGAGCTTTCCAGCTCACTCTGAGACTCCTCATATTTCTGCTTCCATTCAGCTAGGACCTGTTTGATAGTTTCAGAGACTTTGATTAGCTACCACTGGAGCTTGATGAACACAGAAAGATTATTTATCAATACAGTAAGTATGTTTTATTAACCTTGTCAAAGTTTCTTTGCTTCTTGTCCAGAGCTGCAGCAGCAGCATTGGATCTCTCCACATCAACCATGAGATCTTCAATCTCATTCTGCAGCCTGTGCTTGGTCTTCTCCAGTGAGGAGCATTTGGCATTAACAGCTTCCACAGCTTCTTCTGCATCCTGCAAACGCTGAGCCAGCTTCTTCCTAAAAATGTTACAGAGATTCACTGCTTTACAGAGAGTTTTTATGTTTAAATAATTTTTGTAGGTTTGTATGGGATTCCTGTTCATACTTGGCATCTTCCAGCTCCTCAGTCCTCTGGATGGCATCAGTTTCATACTTGGTTCTCCACTGAGCCACCTCAGAGTTTGCCTTGGACAGACTACGCTGCAGCTCAGCCTTGGCTTCTTGCTCCTCCTCATATTGCTCCCTCAGCAGATCAGCATCATGACGAGCAGATTGAACTGCATGAGCCAGGGCATTCTTAGCCTATGCGGATTGAAAATATCCAGTCAATTATACATAGAATTGTAATGGACAGCTGGTAATAAAACATTTTAAAAATGGAAAAATACCTTAATTTCCTCCTCTAGTTGCCTCTTGAGGTCTTCAATCTGCTGGGTGTAGGACTGCTTACCCCTTGTTAACTGAGAGACCAAGGAATCCTTCTCTTCCAGCTGTCTAGAAAGCTCCCCTACACAGAAGTATAACCATTACAGAAATTTGTCTAACAAATACACAAGATGAAGTAATACCTTATCAGAGTGCACACCATTCTCAGTTTGTAGCTTAGCTTTTTGCATGGTAAAGTCATTGATGCTGCGTTGTCCTTCTTCATATTTTGTTCTGTATTCTGACATCTGGTCCTCAAGTGTCCTGCACATCTTTTCCAGGTTTGCCTGCATAGAATTTAAATGTAATAAATCAAGTTGAAAAACTTAAAGTATAATTCTTGAGCACACCTTAAGTAAGGAAAAGCAATTAAAAATTCTAACATGGGAATAGAATTGATCACCTTGGCCTTGGCAAGCTGCTCCATGTTGGAGACCACATCATCCAGTTCCAGTCTGAGTTCACTCTTCTCTTTCTCCAGCTTCTGTTTCACTCTCTGAAGGTTGTCAATCTGCTCTCCCAGATCAGCTACACTGTCGGCATGTTTCTTCCTCAGTGTAGCAGCGGTGGCCTCGTGTTGCAGAGTGGATTCTTCAAGGTCTCTGCGCAGTTTCTGTAACTCAGCTTCACGTTTCTTGTTCATCTCAATCTGGGCAGCAGTGGCTCCACCAGCCTCCTCCAACCTCTCACTGATCTCCTCCAGTTCTCTGGACAGATCAGCTCTCTGTTTCTCAACTTTAGCACGAGCAGCTCTCTCAGCCTCCAGCTCTTCCTCAAGCTCTTCAATTCGGGCCTGGTAATGTAAAGAAAACCATAGTTAAAAGTTAATATTCCTTACTGTCCAACTGTCCATCTTTTTAAGAATGTATCAAGTTGACCTGTAACTCTTTCAGTTTCTTCTGGAGTTGGGCTGCCATTGCCTGCTCATCTTCAATCCTGCTACTGAGCTGGCTGATCTCAAAATCTTTCCTGTGTTGCAGAAAATATTTGATAAACTATATTAACAAGGACTCAGATAGTGATTTGCTTTCTTGTATAATTATTTCACACTCTGTGTAAAACACACTTTTTAATTCTCTCTTCCAGTTGCTGTTTGTCATTTTCCAGGTCCATCACACTCTCTTGGGTCAACTTTAAGTCTCCCTCGAGCTTCCTCTTTGCCCTCTCCAGATCCATACGAAGCTTCTTTTCCTGTTCCAGGGAACCCTCAAGCTGGAATGACAATATTTTGTTCAGCATTTTTTTCATGGTAACTGTAATACCTTTTTCATGTACAATGGAATTGTCAACAAACTACTCACATCATCCACTTGTTGCTCCAGCTTAGCTTTGGCTTTAGTGAGAGTGTTGACTTTGTCTTCCTCACTCTGGAGGTCATCTAGTGTTTGCTGATGGGCCTCCTGCAGAGCTTTCTTCTCCTTGGTCAGCTTAGCAATGATCTCATCCAAAGCTGCCATCTCTTCTGTCAGGTTTTTAACCTGTAGAATTGTGTAATATTGTGTCATTGGTGGACTCCTACCGAACAATCTCTTGCGTTTCTAACATGTTCAGTGTTGAAAACTGACCTTATTCTCAGTGGCGTGTTTCTCTTTCTCTACTTTGGCCAGAGTGAGTTCAAGATCATCAATGTCCTTCTTGAGCTCAGAGCATTCATCCTCCAGCTTTCGTTTCTTTGCAGTCAGCTCAGCATTCATTTCCTCTTCATCCTCCAGCCTCTCAGTCAGCTCTTTGGATTTAGCCTCAAGCTGGATTTTGTTCTTGATCAGGCCCTCACATCTCTCCTCAGCATCGCAAAGATTGTCTTGCTCCTGTTAATTTAGAGAAATAAAATGTCATTTTATCTGCATATCTTTAAAAACCATTAGTCATTAATATTAACACAATCACAAACTCATCAAAAGCTTGTAAACTCACAGTTTGAACTTGAAGTTGTAGGTCGTTCTTCTCTTGGAGAAGAGAAACCATCTTTTCTTCAAGCTCTTTTCTACGGGCTTCAGATTTGGCATAAGCCTCCTTCAACTTCAAGAATTCGTCCTTCATGTTGGCCATTTCTTTCTCCGCTTCAGCAGATCTTAGAAGCGGTTTTATCTTGAAGTAGAGCTTCATCCAGGGCCAATTCTTAACACCCATGAAGGCACGTATGTTCCACTGGATAACAAGCAAGGCATCTCTGCAATGTGACACAAACATTTTCATATATTTCACATTAAGTGTACAAGTGGCTTTCTTCTGTAAATTAATAGCCTAAAGCTGTACCTGCGGTCAACAATCTTCTGGAACTCAATTCTTGAGAGAAGACCACGAGCTCTAGCCTGAATATTTGTGATGATGAGAGCAAGGCGGTCATCTCGCATCTCTTCAAGAGCACCTAGCAGACCAGCCTTGAAGAACACCTTTGGGGGAAAAAAAGGGTGTCAATTTATTTAGTCTTACATTATGCAAAGTAATTATTCTATGTATGGCAATGTCAAATTGCTTCATTCTCCTATGTTTTTGTAATTTATGTTTTCACATAAACTGAATAAGACATTTTATTAGGGTACCTTAGTATGTCCAAACTTGTACTGGTTATGGTCAATATCCAAAGATCCTAACAACTTCTCAGCTCCTTTCCTGCTGTCTATGAATTGACCCTCTGGGATGGCAGCAGGGTTCAGGATACGATATCTGTTATTGTATAATAGTTGGATAATAATTTGTATTTTTGGTAAATATTGAATGAGGAATTAGGAAAAAATATTCTCTGTTGATTGTGTAGAAATGTGTCCACCCTGGTTGCATAATTTGCAACTGTATTGTAAGTCAGTAAATTTTTGACCCAGATGCAACTTAGATGTCTTGTATTCATAAATGAATGTACCTCTGCTTGAAATCTCCATACAGGATCCTGTTGGGGAAGCCCTTTCTGCAGATTCTGATGCCCTCCAGCACACCGTTACAGCGCAGCTGGTGCATGACCAGAGGATTCTCCATCGCCCCAGGAGTCTTAGTCTCATTGGGGATTATGCAGCGCACAAAGTGAGGGTGAGTTTGCCTCAAGTTGGTCATCAGCTTGTTCAGGTTCTCCTGTGGATAGATATTATCCATCACTCTGCCAATATATATTTAGGTTGTTTTAAGATATTAAGAAACCAAGTCATACTAAAAGATTAGTTTCATTATGACTCTGTATAAAAGGCACTGTGTATGTTACCCTGTGAAGGGCAGACACCGTCTGGAAAGAAGAGCCCTTTTTCTTCTTCTCCTTTGCTTTGCCGCCGCCCTCCGCGGCTGTTTAAAGAAACATTTTTTTTTCTTAAAATTAACCTCACATTAAATCCTTATTTGTCTTGACCTTTTCTCCCTTTGGAATCAACAAAACGCACCTGTTTCAGCACTAGCATAATTAGCAAACAGGAGAGACAACAGTTTCATGGTGGACTTCTGATAGAGGCCAACAACAGTCTCATTAAGAGGATCCTTGTTCTTCACCAGCCAGTTATTAATGTTGTAGTCCACAGTGCCAGCGTAGTGAACCAGGGAGAAATGGGCCTCTGGTTTACCCTTGACAATCCTGGGCTTCTGGAAGTTGTTTGATTTCCCCAAATGGTTGTCATAAAGCTTAGCTTTGAATGTTGCATCACTGGCTTTGGGGAACATGCACTCCTCTTCAAGGATGGACATTATACCCATGGGCTAGCAAACAATAGAGCGAGGAGTTTCAAATTAGCTGAGCAGTGTTGATCCAACACCTGAGATCTCTAAAATTTTAAAACTCACCTTTTCAATGAGATCAATACAAGCTTGCAAGTCCATGCCAAAGTCAATGAACTCCCATTCAATACCCTCCTTCTTGTATTCCTCTTGCTCCAACACAAACATGTGGTGGTTGAAGAACTGCTGCAACTTCTCGTTAGTGAAGTTGATACACAGCTGCTCAAAGGTGTTGAACTAGAACAGATTAGCAGTGTTTTCAACATGGGTAGAAAACATATAGCCAGAGTGACACATTGTTATTTTTTTTATGTAATGTTGAGAAGTCACAGTTTATGCAAATTTATCTGTATATAATGTATTTCCATACTATCCAATTGCCAATGTCCTCCTAAAAAATGAAAAATGTTTATCAAACATACACAATTTAAAATGAACAGTTCTAGAATAATGGATCAAAAACATTCTTGGCACGTTTTATTTAGGCAAGTATATATATTACACATTTTTGCCCCATAATACACTTTCTATAAGACCACCCCCTCCCCTAGTACCACCTGCCATGAACAGCAGTAGCTAGTTGAAAATTGGGATTTTGCTGCTTTTTAAAAAGACTGTCCCGCAACTTTCTTCAATAGAAGACAGGAAAGAAACCTGTGCCAAAACAGCTCTTGGGTTTATAATTATACATTAGAATTATATAATCTATAATTGTGCATTTAGTTAATTTGGATATCAATGAAATGATATCAATGGGCCCAGTGAAATTTGACTTTCAAGGTATACAATGCCATACACTACACCTGCAATTAAATGATGCCATCTTATGTTACATGGACAGTCCGGTTGAGAAATCCGGAAACCATACTCACTGGTCATAGCTGAATTGTGTCTTAATCGGGGGCGTAGTTTGTGACTGTGGCATGTTGTAGCTATTGTTTCTAAATGTGCAGGCTGTTGTTTTTCATAACAAATGCTACATAAAAAAAAAAAAGTCTTTTTTTTTTTTTTTTTTTTTTTTTAAGTCATTATTGGCCTGGTAAGGATTAATCGCCTTTTTATAACAAATGCTACAGTTAAGAACTATGGTACATTTTCATAAGAGAAAGTATAAGTCAGAATCGAGAGCCATGTGTAAGAGGGGTTCTCATGATGAGTGATGGAAAAACCTGGCTTTCAAATATTCCAAGAGATGGCATAGATTAAATCATTAACCCCCGGTTTCACAGACAAAGCTTAAGCCTGAGCTGTTTCAACTGAGAGAAACTTGCACTGAATGATCTTAAAATATATCAGTGCCTTTGTTTTGTCTCAAGATGGACACCAGTAATGTTTTTTTAAAGGGTTAGTTCACCCAAAAATTTTAATTAGCCTGTGATTTACTCACCCTCAAGGTATCCTAGGTGTTTATGACTTTCTTCTTTCAGACAAATCCAATCGGAGTTATATTAAAAATTGTCCTGGCTCTTCTAAGCTCTATCATTGCAGTGGGCGGGTGTTTCTGTTCAACAGTCCAAAAGACGTCAAATAAAGCGCATCCATCCATAATAAAGCGTGCCTCACATGGCTCCGGGGGGTGAATAAATGCCTCCTGTAGCGAATCCATGCGTTTTTGTAAGAAAAAATATCCATATTTCAAACGTAATAATTCTCTCTCATTTCATCTTACTGTCATACCCAGAAGCCGTTCCGGCAGATGACGTAGGATGTCAGCGTAGCGTGATTAGTGACGAACGCGGAGAGAGAACAAAACAAAATGAAGTACAAAGCGAGGATTTGTAAAGAAAAATGTCAGAGGATTTCGATATAAGCCAAGAGAAGACTGGTTTTCCTTTGCTAAAGTAAGGAAGCTTTGCTACCTTTGTACCTGTAAACAAACTCGCGAGACTAGCATATCTCAGAGGCGCGCTGCACATACGTCCTACGTCATCCGCCCCGGAACGACTTCCCAAATGACAGTGGAAGTGAGAGAAAAGTGTTTATAACGTTTGAAATTTGGATATTTTTCTTACAAAAATGCATGGATTCGCTACAGGAGGCCTTTATTCACCCCCCGGAGCCGTCTGAGGCACATTTTATTATGTATGGATGTACTTTCTTTGACGTCTTTTGGACTGTTGAACAGAAACATCTGCCCACTGCAATGATAGAGCTTAGAAGTGCCAGGGCAATTTTTAATAAAACTCAGATTGGATTTCTCTAAAAGAAGAAAGTCATATACACCTTGGATGCCTCGAGAGTGAGTAAATCACAGGCTAATTTTCATTTTTGGGTGAACTAACCCTTTAAGGCGCGTTTATAAAAATGACTTAAATGTCCTAATTGAACTATGGCCTAATCCTGGTTTAGTCTAAGCCCTGTCTGTGAAACCAGGCCTAAGAGCCTGATGCACTAAGGTTTTTTTTTTTTTTTTTTGCTGATTAATCGGCACGAAGAGTTGATTACTGGAACTATCGGCAAAATTCCATGCCGATAATTTTTCCGTGTTGCGACCCTTGCTGGAGCGGCTGAGAAGGGTCCGCTGTCATTATACAGTGCGAGAGCGGCCTCTAGAGACGGATCTCACTGACACCTCGTACTTTGTTTTGACGTGAGGTTGCACGCTGCACAGTGTGGGAAACTTCAGACGCGGATTTAAACAAAGCTGACAGAAAATCCTGCTGCGCCACAGAGCACCATTCTTATAGTTTTCCATTAAATTACATTATTTGTCCCAAATCGCTGTTAAAATAGACTTCACCTTAGGCTGTAAAATTGTGTATTGTGCATTTCTTAGCTACCAATAGCAAAGGCAGAACAGCTAGCATGTTTTGCTCAAACTTCCGTCATGGCATTAGAACTGGTACACCGTTGTCGCTTGCGAAATCAAAATGACGGCGCCGTGGGTGGAAAATTACAGATTAAGGGGCGGTAATATTATAATGAGATCCCTTTGCAACGTCACTAGGGGAGCGAAATCAGACGCGCTCGTTTTTTCAGAGGCTTGCAGAAAAAGGCTTACCAAAACAAAGTTACTGGGTTAATCTTTTTAACGTTTCCTTGGTTGGTAGATGCACCGGGGACCTGATTATAGCAGAAAAGTCAGATTTTCATGATATGTCACCTTTAAGTTAGATTGACTTCCCATGGCAGGTTGAATTAGAGCATTATGTCAAACTATAGCCTATAAGTGCCTAAGTAAAGTTTATTTTTGTAAGACTGGACTACTGTAATTCCTTGACTACTGTGGACTACTGTGTGAGCCAATCGCAGTTAACTCGCGTACAATTAATGCAGTATGCTGCTGCTAGATTGTTGATGGGTGTTCGTAAACACCATCATATAACACCTATTTAGCTTCTTTACATTGGCTTCCAATTCATTACAGGGTCGATTTTAAATTACTTATCTTAGTATATAAGGTTTTACACAATTTGGCACCCTCTTATTTAACTGATCTTTTACATGCACACAAACCCCAAAGGAATCTAAGGTCATCTGTCCCTAGGACAAGATTAAAATTGAGTGGTGACCGGGCATTTTCAGTGGTGGCCCCAAAGCGTTGGAATACTTTGCCTTTATATCTTAGACTTTCACCTTCATTGGGCTCTTTTAAAAGAAATTTGAGACTATATTTATTAGAGTTAGCTTTTGGCTCAATAGATTGATCTAACAAAGTGGCTCCCCTCTTTTTCCTGTGATGTTTGTTTTATTTGCTTGCTTATTTATCAGTCTTTTTCCTTTCTGAGATTTTGGTCTCATTTTTATTTGCTGTTGTAAGTTTGTTATTTTACCCTTAGTTGATTGTACAGCACATTTGTCAACCTCACGTTTTTTTAAATTGTGCTCTATAAATAAAATAAACCAAAAAACAAACAAACAAATAATATAAGATACATTACATATCCCCTCCCCCCAGTGTTCAAACCAAAACTACGCCATTGGTCTAGATTCAGAAGAGTGACTAATAGGAAACAAAATCAAATACTCACATCAAAGATCTCAAATCCAGCAATGTCCAGCACACCAATGAAGTACTGACGAGGCTGTTTAGTGTCCAAAGATTGGTTGATTCTCACAACCATCCAGAGGAACATTTTCTCGTACACTGATTTGGAAAGAGCTCCCATAGCATAGTACACCTATCCAAGATAATACATTAAAATGATATAGAAAAATTTGTTTTTTATGGTTATGTTAACGATGAAGGGGTGTTAATCAAGAAGTAGTCTCCACCTGCTGCACACTCTGTCCCTTGGTGACCCACTCATTTCCTACTTTAACTCTCGGGTGGCACAGAGCCTTGATGAGATCAGCAGAGTTCAGGCCCATCAGATAAGCTGACTTATCAGCATCTGTCAATAATAAAAATGGTTGATGTTAAGGAATCTTCTATCTACCAATATCAAACCAATGTATCATATGTCAGCATTTTCTCCTTATACTGACCCTCAGTCCCATCAGCCTCTGCCTGTTCCTCTCGTTGCTTCTGCTTGAACCTCATGTTGCCGTAGTGCATGATGGCACCAATCAGCTTGTAGATGCTATTCTTCTCCTCTTGGGTGAAGCCCAACACATCAAATGCTTCCTATTGCAGATTTATCATAACATGATTGATGCCTCATATTTTAGTTTGTATTGTCAGTAAAATTGATCTTAAAAAGATAATGTCAAGATTTATTAAATGGAATTCATTGCTATTTTTGAAATAACGCACATCTGTGGCCATCAGCTCGTCAGCATCATCAATAGAAGTCACTTGTGTCTCTCCTTGAGAGATGAAGGCATAATCATAAGGGTTTGCTGTGATCAGCAGCATCTCTAAGAGAAAAGACACGATAGACATCATGTTTTAATACATTTTTTGTTGTAAAACTTTAATTAACAAAATTATAGCTGTGTGGTTTTAACACATATTTGCCCACCTAATAGTTCTGGTTTCTTCTGAGACAGGATCTGGTAGAAGATGTGGTAGTCTCTCTCAGCCTTGAGCTGGAAAGTCACACGAGACTTCTCCAGAAGATCTGTTCATAGAATTTAGAATTCACAAAATAAGCATTGTATCTAAATGGGGACATTCCATATGTAACCGAGTGGTAAAAAGTATAAAAGTTGGTTTCTCCCTTTGCATCATTAAACGTATTTTATTTTTATTTGCTGTTTTCTGTAAATTAGTAAGTAAAAAGAAATGGTGAATACCTGCATTTTCCTGTCGTCAGTAGGTGGTGGTGTGTGCATTATGCATGGTCGTCAGTAGGTGGTGGTGTGTGCATTATGCATGGGAAATGCGCATGCGCTGTCGTCCAAAAACATTTTGAGAGATGCGCAGTGCGAGGGAGACGCACACTCTCCGTAATCGTTGGCAGATTTAAGACCATCCAATGGTAAATATAGTATTTCCTGCTAATCTTTCTGTTAAATATCATTCCTGGATATATATTTTGTTGTGCGGTTTCTAAGAGATGTCATATTTATAAAGTTATATCGTGTACGAGGTACGATGGTATGACGTCACACCATGCGGTGTAGGCCTGTTCAACTGTGGTTTTACAAAATGTCTTAAACGTTTACATTTTGCGAATGTTTCATGTGTTTTCATGTGATTGATACTTTATCTGATTATTTGCACAGCGTACAGCATTATGTTGAGGATTTCAGCCCTCATAAAGTGAATGTGAGGTGTGAAATAGGAGCTCATCGTTGAGTGAGTTATTTCCTTCTATCTTTCACAAGTGAAATGTAAGTGGGTAATATTACCATGTACTCATGATGTTTTGTTTCTTGTGTATAGTATTCCCACTGCCGTATTGTCATATTTTGCTGTATAGTACCGTGTAATTCCGCATGCATTTTTGTGGGGTTGTTTCTTTGTAGTGTATCACAACATTTCGGTGTTGAAGTATTTTCTTTTTGTGTTTTTGTTTGACGGCTGTATTTTTGTAGTGCCGTGTTTTGATGGTTAAGAGTTTTGTTTTTGCTTACACGCAACCGGACTGCGAAACTAAAGCATGTAGTACATCAGGGATAATTACAATGTGTTCCTGGTGGTAAATCAAAATCCCCGGTCACACATTGACTAATGCAGGTCATCTTACATGTCAGTTGATTGTGATGAACATTAAGCAGAGCAACAACTGATCTAGCCAATACAGTGCAGTTAGAATACCCCTAAAAATATTGGGGCAAAATTGTCCCTGTATAAGTTTTTGTCGCATATTTATTTCATATGATATAGTTAAGCGATATAACATGAGCAACAAGTGTAATAACACGAGTGCTGTTTTTCCCGAATAGCACAAGTGCAAATGCAATACTGATTTTATACAACAATTCAATAATTAAGCTTATATTGTGTTTTATTTTAGACAGAATATTGTCTGTTTTTGCTCAATTTTACCAATGACAATATTACCTATAAAATATATAATCGAATGAATGAATGACTCAAAGACTCATTGAGCCATTTACCGCTACCTACTGGCAGTTTTAGTGTTTTACTTAGAGTATCATTTCATTTAAAAATAATTTCATATTTCCATATTAATAAAAATAAATAAATAAAGGGATAGTTCACTTAAAAATTTAAATTCTGTCATTATTACATCACTGTCAAGACATTTCAAACCTGTATGACTTTCTTTCTTTTGCGGAACATAAAAGAATATATTTTGAAGATTGTTGGTAACCAAACTATTTTGGATACCATTGACTTCCATTGTATGAACAAAAAAAAAAAAATTCTCAATTTATCTTCTTTTATATTCCACAGGTAATTTCTCAGCCAAATTTGATGTGCGTTTAATTTGCCATTAATCACCACATTGTGTTATTAGATTAAAAAATCTTAATTGCTTGAAAGGCCTAATAAATGCATGTACTTGCTTTAAGTCATTTTTGATTTATCATCACATGAGTGCAGGGCTAAATGTTGTTAGTTTTATGTGTTTGTAACTTGTTTTACTGTGAAACTTTTTGTGCTGCCATTTTAGCCAGGACTCCCTGGAAGAAGAGATTTTGCATTTCTATGGGACTATCCAGGTAAAATAAATGATAAATAAAATAAATAATATAATATAATATAATTATTGTTATTATTAATCATCTTTCAACTAACTCTAACAGAAAACTTTCTGCATTTGTAGAATTAATAAAATAACAACAACTTTATTTATATATTTAGACAGGCAAATGAAGACATTCCCAAATGCCCTGTATAGCTAATTTCTGTGCACAAATTTGTCCCTAAAATATGCTTTGTCCCTAAAGTGGGTAGACACACATATCACAGAGTAGGAGTCATAAAAGATAAACCATAAATAATCAAAGATCTTTCTTACAAGTCTCAATATCAGCAGACGCTAGCTTGCCACTGGCAGCAAAGTGGATCCGGATAAACTTGCCCTGTTCGAAATGAAAATTGTCTTTTAATACAGTGGAAAAATGAAAATGATTTGTAACTTAAAATGTTGTCCACTCACAAAGCGAGATGAGTTGTCATTTCTGATGGTCTTGGCATTGCCGAAGGCCTCAAGAGCAGGATTACACTGGATGATTTGATCCTCCAGAGTACCCTAGAAAACACATTTGAAATGTGTGTATGATGAATGGCAATCATACAAAATGGCAGTACAATAATTTCATTTTGAATTCAGATCTCCACAATTTACCTTCTTATCACTGGTCTCCTTCTTTGTAGGACTAGCAGCAATGCTGGCAAAGTACTGAATGACTCTCTTGGTGTTCACAGTCTTTCCAGCACCGGATTCTCCACTGTCAACACAAACAAGTCTTAGAAATCTATTAAGAATTCATTCATAAAAATGTAACAAATAAACTCTAAAAATCATCTAAAACACAAAGTCTTACGTGATAAGAATGGACTGGTTTTCTCTGTCTGTAAAAGCAAAAATTTTAATTATAATTATTAATGTAATATGCATGAACTTTAATTGATTTTTACTGACAAAGCTTGTGCTGTTTTTGGTTGTATATAAAATATTGAAAGAACTGTCACGTAGACGCACCTGACAGCATGTACTGGTAGGCGTTGTCAGAGATGGAGAAGATGTGAGGAGGAGCTTCACTCCTCTTCTTTCCTCTGTAGGCAGCGACGACTTCCTGGTTGTACACTGGCAGCCACTTGTAGGGGTTGACAGTGACACAGAAGAGCCCAGAGTAGGTCTGTAAGAGATTCACAGCAGGTTCAGATCTGCTCATACGTGATAAAGTGAATGTGTGAGTGTTTTAAGACTCCACTCACGTAGATCATCCAGGCTGCGTAACGCTCTTTGAGGTTGAACAGCACAGCGGGCTCGTGCAGGAAGGTGAACATCGCCATGTCCTCAATTTTATCGAACTTTGGCGGGTTCTGAGGGTGAACATCAACCTCCTTCACAGTTACTGTCTGTGGGAACATCAGTTTTTTGACAGTCAAACTAGTGTCACAGTGTCTGTCCTTTTTTTTTTTGGACATCATCAAGATTGCTTTCATTTATGTTCTATTTAGCAGATAGATTTAACCATAGTAACTTACAAGATAATAGTTACATAATTAGAATTCATTAGATAGTGGGGCAATTTTAATAAAAAAAACAAACTCAAGACAAAGATGGTTTAGGAGATGTGACATTATTTTTGTATTTTTCACAGTATTTTATAAATTATCTATTGTTATAAGTTATTGTATTTATTATTATTATTATTATTATTATTTTCCCAACTGTAATTATCCAACTACTTATTCTGAACTAAATCAACCCTTATATACAGACGTGGTCAGAATTGTTGGTGCCCTTGGTAAATATGATCAAAGAAGACTCTGAAAATAAACCTGCATTATTAATTCTTTTGATCTTTTATTTAAAAAAAAAAAAATCACAAAAATCTAACCTTTCATTGAACTAAAACAATTGAAAATGGGGGAAAATCTCATTATGAAATAATTGTTTTTCTCAAATACATGTTGGACAGTTATTGGTACCCCTAGAAATTCTTATGAGTAAAATATCGCTGAAGTATATTCCTATTCATATTTACAATTTTGAGCATTCCAGGGTGATTATGAACATGAAATTATCCAGCCATGACTTCCTCTTTCGCAGAAATATAAATAGGAGGAAAAACAGTCTTCCAAATTCCCTTAATCATACATCACAATGAGAAAAACCAAAGAATATATTTCTGATGTGCAGCAAAAGATAATTGAGCTTCACAAATTAGTGAAGTGGCTTTAAGAAAAGAGCTAGAGCAGTGAAAATCCCCATTTCCACCATCAGGGCAATAATTAAGAATTTCCAATCAACAGAAAATGTTATGAATCTGCCTAGAAGAGGACGTGTGTCTATATAGTCCTAATTAGGGGTGTAACGATTCACTCGTTTTCTCGATGCATCGATTACAAACCCTGACGATGCATATGCATCGATCTTGAAACATGGATTTTTGAATAGTGAATCGTCGATTTCGGACAGTAATCGATTTAAAATGCTAAGAATCGAATGAATCGCGATTTCTATAGCGATTCAATGCTTTCAAAATATATACACCTTAAATTACTACAAGCACGAATTAATGGAGACCTTGAACAGTGTTCGTGCCTCACATCTCTCCTTCACGCGCTCCAATATATTTACTGTCTGTCACAGGATTGCGCTCGCGCCCCGTTCGTCTCACGGACAAATTTTTTGAGCAGCTGATGTGTGATCTCTCCTTAGTACTCGTGGCCAGTACTACTATACTAAAGTGAAGTAGTTTTAGTTTTCTGTCGTTTTTCAATGGCTCTCGGTCATAACGTCGATATTACCTGAGCAGTCGAAGCCTGCGCATTTATTGCATGGACGGAGCAAAAATGTAAGTGTCTAAAGCATATACGCACAGTTCCACTGAATGATTAATGTGTTTTCACAATGTCGTTGAACCAAATGTATGAAGAAAACTGTTAAAATAACCACAGCATTAACAACAACCTTGAAATAAGAGCGCGAGGTTTATCTGTTAATCAGATGCACAAGTAGCATTCGTTGCGATAGGAAACAGACATCGGCCGCTTTTTCTTTCAGAATCATCATTCACCGATGGAGAGGAAAAGTTAAATACCATAGCATTTTATTTTATGAAAATGAGAATTTTTTGCACTGAAATATGTGATCTCGCGCTTTTAGAACTTAAGACGTGACATGAAATACCTCAAATGGACAAAGGCAGCTGCAGCTAAGCTGAATAAAAGGAACTGGTGAAACGTTAAGACAATAAACACAAAAAAAAATAAAATAAAATTAATGAATGATGCAGTGCTAATTGACATATCATTTATTACAGTACAGAAACAATAAAGTTTTCTACCTTATTCTGTGCAAAAAATTGAAATAATTGTTTGTAGTATATAAAACAATCATGAAATTGCCATTAGGAAAAAATCATAGATTACAAATGATTTATTATTGTCCAGCAGTGTATTTGATTTCTTATAGCAAATTCAAAGTAAGAGATGAGAAAAGAATTTCTTGTAAATCGAAAAAATAAATAAATAATAATAATACATAAATACATACATAAAATTATTGTATTTGACATTTCTGTCACTTCTGAAATGATGGCTACACACCTGGTGTGACAAAATGTTAGCCTATACATAATACTTTTAAAGCTCTTTTTTTAAAATCTTGGATTACATAAATTTCTACATATGCCATGTCACGCCATAGCATCATTAAACTAGCATCTAACAATGGACAAAAGTGTTTTTTCTCTAACTTATGGTTCTCTAACCATAAAGGCTGCTGTGTAATTTGCTCTCTGACTAAGCATTTAAAGAATTTAGGGGAAGCATTTAGATAATCCTGTGAATGCACTGAAAGAATGCAGAGTCGACTCGTTAATCGAATCGAATCTAATTTAATTGTGAATTGAATCGAATTGAATCGTTCTGAATTTGCAAAAAACGTTCTTGAATCGAATCGAAAACCTATGAATCGTGAATCGAATCGATTCACTGTCTACCCAAAGATTCACAGCCCTAATCCTAATGCACGGTGAGAAGGAGAGTTTGAGTGGCTAAAGACTCTTCGAGGACCACAGCTGGAGAATTTCAGAAAATAGTTGCGTCTAGCACCTACATCACCACATGTTGTTTGGGAGGGTTTCAAGAAAAATTCTCCTCGCTCATCCAAAAACAAACTCCAGCATATTCAGTTATCAGACACGACTGGAACTTCAAATGGGACTGGCTACTATGATCAGATGTAACTAAAAATGAGCTTTTTAGCAGCAAACAGTCAAGATGGGTTTGGTGAACACAGGGATAAAAAGTACCCCATGTGTACAATGAAATATACTGCTGTATTTTTGATGTTGTGGGCCTATATTTCTGCTGGAGGTCCTGGACATCTTGTTTAAACACATGGCATCATGGATTCTATCAAATATCAACAGATAAAAAAATCAATAAGTGACTGACTCTGTTAGAAATCTTATAATGGGCCATTTTTGGATCTTCCAACCGTACAATAATCCAAACATAAACCTCAAAAACAACACAAAAATGGGTCACTGGGCACAAAAGCAAGCTTCTGCTATGGCCGTTCCAGTCCTCTGACCTGAACCCTATAGAAAATGAGTGGAGTGAACTGAAGAGAAGAAGCACCAACATGGAGCTGGGAATCTAAAGGGTCTGGAGTGATTCTGGATGAAGGAATGCTCTCTGATCTCTTGTCAGGTGTTCTCTAACCTCATCAGGCATTATAGGAGAACATTTATAGAGCTGCTAAACTGGCAAATGGAGGTTTCAAAAAGTATTGAATAAAAGGGTACCGTTAATTGTGGCCAATGTGTATTAGAGAAAAATATTTATTTCATAATGATATTTCCCCCCATTTTCAAATTCTTGTTCTCCAATGAAAAGTTAGATTTTTGTGAATATTTTTTTTAAATAAAAGATCAAAAGGATTAACAATGCAGATTAATTTTCACAGCCTTCTTTGATCATATTTATCAAGGGTACCAACAATTCTGACCACGCCTGTGTATATATATATATATATATATATATATATACTGTATATATACACTGCCGCTCAAACGTTTGGGATCAGTAAAATTTTTTGTTTTTTAAGGGAGTCTCTTCTGCTAATCAAGGCTGTATTTATTCGATCAAAAATACAGAAAAAACAGTAATATTGTGAAATCTTATTGCAATTTCTAATATTGGTTTCCTATTTTAATATATTTTAAAATAGAATTTATTTCTGTGACGCAGCGCTGAATTTTCAGCATCATTAATCCCAGTCTTCAGTGTCACATGATCCTTCAGAAATCATTCTAATATGCTGATTTATTATGAGTGTTGAAACTGTTGTGCTGCTTAATATTGTTTTTTGGAATATATGATACTTTTTTCTTTGATTCTTTGATGAATACAAAGTTTAAAAGAGCAGCATTTGTTCAAAACTTCACATTTAGCAGACGCTTTTATCCAAAGGGACTTACAGCGCATTTTATTTAATAAGTATATGCGTTTCCTGGGAATTGAACCCACGACCTTTTGCACTGCTAATGCAATGCGCCACCACTGAGCCACAGGAACACAAGAAACAGAAATTGAAAAATACAAGAAATAGAAATCTAAACAAGTCTTTACTATGACTTTTTAATCATTTAACACATCCCTCCTGAATAAAAGTATTAATTTCTGATTAAAAAAAGAAAAATGTCTTGACCCCAAACTTTTGAAGAGCATTGTATATTGTAACACAAAATTTATTTTTTAAATAAATGCTGTTCTTTTAAACTTTTTATTAATAACAGAATCCTAAAAAAGAATAACAGGTTCAAAAAAAAAAAATATGAAGCAGCACAACGGTTTCCAACATTGATTATAAATCAGCATATTAGAATGATTTCTGAAGGATCATGCGACACTGAAGACTGGAGTAATGATGCTGAAAATTCAGCTTTGATCACAGAAATAAATTATATTTTAAAGTATATTAAAATAGAAAACTGTTATTTTAAATTGCAATAATATTTCACAAAATAACAGTTTTTTATTTTTTTCTGTATTTTTGATCAAATAGATACAGCCTTGATGAGCAAAGAAACTTCTTTAAAAAAACATTAAAATCTTACTGATCCAAAACTTTTGGGCGGCAGTGTGTGTGTACATATATATATATATATATATATATATAAAATGTACAATATTAATTAAAATCCATCTGATTATTCACAATACGACTGCTGAAGCTTATTAAAACTTACCGCTCCCTTTGAAGTCTCACAGGTAACTTTATCACCATCTCGACTGACAATAGATGCTTTAACAAACTCCTCTTCAGCATTAGGAACGAAACATTCTTTCTTCATGTCAAAGGGGCGAGTTTGGGCCTCCAGACGCTCTATGTCCGACTTCCTGAGGTACGGAGCAGCAGCTCCAAACTCCGCCATATGAGCATCCCCCATGTTTCACCGATCTGTTGGATTACAATTAAACTTTATTTGACATGATCATAATCTTATAAAGTGACATAACCAGTTTTCAAATTATGTAAATGATTTCAAATTAAGTACATGTCTTGTTCAGTAGGACTAAAAATTACTTACTTCCACTGTTCTGTTCTTCAGAGACAGATGGTCCAAAGATCTAGTTCCACACAAAAGAAAGAAAATGTCAACGTTGTCTCTTTTCTACTACTGACCACCAAATACTCAAACCCAAATGACTACAAGAAACAATAGTACCAGACAATGCAATTCCTCCTTTCTGTTTTAAAGTCAGTAATACTATGACCATTGACTACAACTTTAAAGTTTATTTCTTGTAGGAATCGCAGCTCCCCTCAACTTACCTCACAAAAAGAAAGATAAGGATGACACAATTGAAAACGTGGCATGTCTCCTTTTATAATGCAATTGTTACTCTAAATATGGTTGTTGGCATCACACAAAGTGACCTGCTCGCTCAGTTTGGTCAGGAAGGATGGGTTGGGTGTGCTGGGGAAAAGTAGGGGGGGGCGATTTAATGTGGTATTGTATGTCATTCATGTCAGGCTCAGGGTTAATAACGGTTACTGAGTTTCAAAAAGTGGATGTTAGAAACATATTCATATGTATCATCATATAAACCAGAAATTATTTTACTCACCCTCTGTGTACCTGTGAAATAGAAACACATTAAAGAGTTTATTAAGATTAAGAAAATTACTGGAATAAATCTAGTAAAACAAATGAAACTGAAAAAAACAAAACATAAAACACCTTTAGAATGTACTGTTTTAAGCAGTGAACACTACATCTTTAGAATTGAAGTATAACGATGCAAATGATTCTGTAAAATCATTTGCATTCTGTAAAATCATTTGCATTTGCAATAAATAGCTTATGAAATGTACATAACATACAGTGAAAGTGTATTCTGTGTAATGTTTCTCTCTCCAAATGTCTTCTTTAGAGAGATTAGATTAATTCTATAGGCACCGACTATTCCTTTGTTTTCCACTAGAGGTCTCACCTGTTTAACAGTTATTGGATGGGCCTGGTCAAGGTCAGTGTCTGACTGGTGTGAGTATTTCAGTTTGTGTTGTACCAGAGATGGAGCATTTGTCTTCTTCCCTGTACACTTGAGCATACAGATATCCCTGTGACATTCCTGTTGAGTGCCTCTCCTTGATTGAGAAGTACAGCTTGCATGATCTACCCGACTACATCCATTGACAGACAGCAAGTGACCTTTCTGTAGAGATTCTGTTCATAACTCAAGGCATTCGCGGCTTTTTTATATACACTCAACTCAATAAATTTCATTTCAGGTACAAATATGTATTCAAGTTTGGGACCCGTAATATTATCTTATTCAACTGAACACTTGATACGGATAAGCAGGATCAAATAGCAGAGCCGCTTTCGAGCAGACTGACAGGTGAGCACTATTGTAACCTTAAGACCTGCAAGCTGATAA
This sequence comes from Spinibarbus caldwelli, assembly GCA_039654775.1. Lineage (NCBI taxonomy): Eukaryota > Metazoa > Chordata > Actinopteri > Cypriniformes > Cyprinidae > Spinibarbus > Spinibarbus caldwelli. The sequence continues at coordinate 2,454,709 of CM077262.1, read as the reverse complement.
GTCGGGGTCAAGACACACACTAACAAGGAGGAACAAGAAATGAGCGATGAGTGTTAAGAACTCGCCACCTCACACCTGCTGCCATAGTGTCTAATAGTCTAAAGGGTGTTAATTATGAAACCCACTGAAGGCACTTCCTAAGATCTCCCTGCGAGATTCTTTAAGGATTTACAAACGGTCACACTTGAGTGTAATTATTACGCTTATGAAATGCAGAGGCTGAAAAGAGTACTATTTTTGGATATTATCTAAAAATGTGTTGTGTTTCAATATTCAAAGCACAAATACTCAGGAGAAATCATTAAGAAATTATATAAAGTCATTTGGTTTATGTTCATAAAGTGGATTTGACCTTTGGACAATTAACTAAACCTGTTGGCACCAATCAAACAACAACAAGATATACCTTTGCCTCGGCTTCTGTGACACTTATTTTTCTTTCCGTTTGCCCTTGAGTATAAAGATAACAGTGTGAAATTCTTCCTGAGTGCTTCTGGCCGATTGAGGACAGCTCACCCCACATGTTGAGATCTGGGGTGAAGCAGGTGCTGTCTTTGTGAAGGGCTCCATGCACATAAATAAGAGCATCTAGTTATAGATGTTGGCACACTTGTTGGCTACATTGACTTTACTGAAGTTACATGTCCAACAGAGGGAGAACAATGTGCTGCCGGTCACAAGGTGGATCTTATTATTAGATTTCTTTTGCACCGAGCTCTAAAATATCAGTTTTTTTTTTCCTTTCTCTTTTTTTGGTAATAAAATATAGTTCAAATTATGGTAATAAAATATACTTCGAATTGTTCATATATTCACAAACCATTTGTCCTCAAATCCAATAAGAAATTTTTATTTTTTAAATGTAAATTTTTAAATTTTGCCTCATTATGTAAAGATAACCAGATTCATTTTGTTTCCACCATTACAGTAAAAACTGTCCATAAGCGATTCGGCCGTTGAAGCCTTAAAATAACATATATCCTATATGGTATCATTTCAAGGGCCAGAATAGTTGGTTTCCTCCTCTGCACTTCTCCATTCTCAGCTGTTCAGGGTTGACTCCACCTTTAATCATCTGCTTATCATTGACCTGATCATCACCTTGAATTACCATTCCCAGTGCGCACACGTGCACACACACACACGTTTGTTTTTGTGAAAAGTGGGGACATCCCATAGACGTAATGGCCCTACATCAACCCTACACCAACCCTACACCTAACCCTACCCCTTACAGGAAACTTTCTGCTATTTCAGATTTTCAATACACTCCATTCTGTGTGATTTAAAAGCGTTTTGAAAAGTGGGGACATGGGGTAATGTCCTGAAAAGTCACCTTCTCCTTATAATACCTATGTCATACCCTTGTCATTATACAAATTTATGTCCTCATTTGTCACAAAAACGCGCGCACACACACACACTCACTAACTCATTCACAGTTATTTTGCCCTATATTACCTATAAAAGTAAGGATTAATTTGGTAATTAAAAGTAAGTCATGGGGTTTTCCTTTCTGAGATGCAAGGTACTTCAGAGCTCGTCTGTTTAAGGTAAGAAATCAGCTGCAAATCAACAAACAATTGTATTCATGTTCACATGTTTTGTTAAAACTTTGCATTTTCATCAATAAGTAAAAAAGGCTTTAGACTAGGGTCATTAACTGTCCATCAGAGCTTGTTAAACACATTAAAATTTTACCAAACACATACTGAGCAAGGAATCTAACCTGAGACATTCCAAATGAGGAATGTTGTGCTCTTCCAGTTGAAAGGCAAGTTTTCCTCTTCCTCAATTTTTTGTAATCTTCAATTTATTTTTTATTCGGTGCTTTACATTTAATCAATAAATATGAATAGAACAGAACCATAAATTAACAATATATCTAAATGGAAGAACATCCTCTTGTACCTCGTGTCATATATATATATATATATATATATATATATATATATATATATATTATTTTTTTTATTTTTTTTTTTTATCAAAAAGCACAAAAATTTACAGGAAAAAATGTAACATTTTGATTTAAAAAATAGAAAATAGCCCATTTTCTATTTTATGATCATGTAAAGCTTCTATTTTTGCATAAGCTGTTTAATATACTTGGCTTATTATTTTATGTGCTTGATTTTCAAGCATTTTCTTCAATAGATAATAACTCTAAAAGTCTTAAGTCTTGATTAAAAGGCTCACCTAAAGTGTCATGATTTCACCCAATGTATCGAAGGTGAATGCAAGGACGTTAAAATTATTAAAAATAAATAAATAAATAAATAAAAACAGCATGAAGCAGGGACTGACTTGCACATTCATTTTATTCTACAGAACTACAGATAATGAAATCACACTGAGCCACACTGAATAAGCCTTTCAGAAAGATCCATGTGAGAGCTTCACTCTTCATCGTGGCCTTTCTGTGAGGAAAAGACATGAAAAGGATATTGGGTGGGTAGTAGAAGGTATTTGTTGCTTTCTTTTCTCAACTGAAAACAAGTTATTTCAGAATCAGAATGAGCTTTATTGCCAGGTATGTTTACACATACGAGGAATTTATTTTCGTGACAGAAACTTTCGCAGTGCAACAGAATGACAGCGACAGGACAAAACAGATAATAAAAGAATGTATTGTTCATTAGACTGTTTAAGTTAAGCATCAGCTCTAAAAAGCTAATTCTGTTTATGCCATAGTATATCTGTAACTTTGGTGAGGCAAGTGTTAAGAGAGTTATCTTTCTCCCCCAAAAAAACTTGGACGTGCACCACCTTATACACTGGGTATGCATTAAACAATAGTGTTGGTTTTGAGTAGTAAATTGTTTAAAATTGATTTTAACTCTTTGTTCAGGCAAACTGTTTTTCTGATTTATCACAATAATTTCAATATCAAAGTAAGACCAATTGTAATTGAGGTCACTGATTATGGTTGTATATTGAGTTACCTTAGATCCAGTGTCTCTGCTCTTGGCTCTCAGCTTGTTGACCTGAGATTCAGCAATATCAGCCCTCTCCTCTGCCTCATCCAGCTCATGCTGCAGCTTACGGAACTTGCCCAGGTTAGAACTGGCCTGTTCCTCCTATAAAACAATATATCATGGTCGATAAAAGATTTTGCATGTTTTGAAGTCCCAAAAGCAGATGATCCAATATTTTGTAAATTTAGCAGAATTAAATTTTGAAAATCATATAAAGGTGTTCCAAATTAGTAATTTGAAAATATTTCCGGGGAATGGGGGGGTGACAAAAAGGACTTGTAGGACTTGACTTTCAGCTGCAGTTTGTCCACCAGATCCTGCAGACGACTCAAATTCTTACGATCCTCCTCAGTCTGCAAAAAGAGTACACAGTGACTGCATTGTGTGAAAATGATATGAATGGTATAAATACAAAGACATTTATTTATATGTGAGAGAATGACACCTGGTAGGTGAGCTCCTTGATGCGTCTCTCATATTTACGGACTCCTTTCCCGGACTCGCTTGCCTTTCTCTGTTCCAGCTCCACCTCATTTTCCAGCTCTCGCACCCAAGAGATGTGTAAGATGGTTACTAATAATACAAAATAAGCATTTTAATTACAGAAAAAAATACACTTTCCAAAAACATCAGCAGCTTACCCTGACTTCCAGTTTCTGGACCTGCTTCTTGCCTCCCTTCATGGCGATCTGCTCAGCTTCATCCAGACGGTGCTGCAGGTCTTTGATGGTCTGCTCCATGTTCTTCTTTATGCGCTCCAGATGAACGCTGGTGTCTTGCTCCTTCTTCAGCTCCTCTGCCATCATGGCAGCATCAGTGATGGCCTTCTTTGCCTTTTCCTCAGCATTCCTGCACTCCTGCACTGCCTCCTCAACCTCAGTCTGAAGCTGAGTATTATCTCCCTCCAGCTTCTTCTTCTGATTCAGCAGACTGGTGTTCTGAACATAGACAATGTTGACATTCATATAGTCTCTAGATGATATCATGTACTATGAGAGGGTTTAAAGGTTTGATTATCATGAATATGTGGACAGATACCTGAGAATGCAGGAGCTGAACTCTCTCACTGATGTCCAGCAGTTCCTGCTCAGCCAGTTTCCTTCCTCTCTCAGTCTGTTCCACCAGGGATCTCAGCTCGTCCAGTTCAGCCTGCAGCAGATTGTTGCGTCTATCCACGATGGCGATATTCTCTTTGAGATCATCATTACTGCGCAGAACGTCATCTAGCTGTAGTTGGGCATCCTGTGAAGGACAAATTTTTCATATGAAAAGACTGCAGAATGTTATTAGATTTCACTTTTGCTTTACAAATTGTTGGCAAAGCATACTTTGAGATGTCCATGAAGACCCTTGAGTTGCTTCTGGGCTTCTGATGCCTGTCTGTTAGCCTGGCTGAGCTGAATCTCTATCTCATTGAGGTCTCCCTCCATTCTCTGCTGGTTCCTCTTGGCTTGCTCCATCTCTTCATCTTTCTCAGCCAGCTTACGTTCAATTTCTGCTTTGATCTGATTAAACTCCAGTTGGGCCCTCAGGATCTTACCTTCCTCATGTTCAAGAGAACCCTGCCAAGTTGATGAGAAATTTTTAATCAAGACGACTTTTCTTTTACCATGTATGGTTAACTATTACATGTACAACATCTTAAATATCAAGTATCTAATAGCAACAGAAATTGCACATTACACAATCAATATACCTCAGCCTCTTCCAGAGCTGCTTGAATTTCAGATTTTTCCTGCTCCAGCTGCTTACAAATTTTCTCTAGTTCATGAATGTTCTTTCCACTCTCACCAATTTGTTCAGTGTTTAATAGGCAAGGTAATAATGGTTAATACACAGAAAAGTCTAGGTAAATATTCAATTTATGTGACATGTGAAAGCTTAGGTGAATAATAAATCATTTTCACCTTGGAGGTTCTTGTTTTCTCTCTTCATGGTCTCCAGATGATCCAGAGACTCCTCATAAGAGTTCTTCAGTTTGAACAGTTCAGTGCTCAGAGATCTGGCCTCCTTCTGGGAGCTTTCCAGCTCACTCTGAGACTCCTCATATTTCTGCTTCCATTCAGCTAGGACCTGTTTGATAGATTCAGAGACTTAGATTAGCTATCACTGGAGCTTGATGAATACTGAAAGATTATAGAGTAAGTGTGTTTTATTCACTTTGTCAAAGTTTCTTTGCTTCTTGTCCAGAGCAGCAGTAGCAGCATTGGATCTCTCCACATCAACCATGAGATCTTCAATCTCATTCTGCAGCCTGTGCTTGGTCTTCTCCAGTGAGGAGCATTTAGCATTAACAGCTTCCACAGCTTATTCTGCATCTTGCAGACGCTGAGCCAGCTTCTTCCTAAAATTATTACAGAGAATCATTACTTTACAGTAGTGTTAATTTTGTCAGCTATTTCAATTTTAGTCTTAGTCCCGTGGTAAAAATGTCCTTGTTAGTTTTTATCATATTTAGTCAACCTTATCCTATTTAGTTTTAGTCAAGTTTTAGTCAACTAAAAATCTCAACATTTTAGTCTAGTTTTAGTCAAAGAAAACCTGAAGTATTAAGTCTAGTTTTAGTCAATGAAAACTTGACATTTTAGCAATAAGATTATTATTAATTAACCGTACAGCAGTATTAATTTTGGAAGCCATTTTTAATTTAGTCTTAGTCTTACTCAAATGTACATTTTAGTTATCATATTTAGACGATCTTGTCCTGTTTTTGTTTAGTCAAGTTTAAGTCAATGAAATGTATGAGCATTTTAGTCAGGTTTTAGTCAATGAAATCTTAGTCACATTTTCGTCATTCTGTATAATGGTTAAACTGATAAAAATTATTTTTGCTCAAAATTATAATCATAATGATTGTTGTCATTTGAGAAATTTACTTCTGCACTTCAGGTATTGCAGTTTCACCAGTAAGCACAAATCAATAGAATGTGGACATATACATAGTGTATTTTACCTCATCTGGTATACTGATTTACTATAGACTTTTTATTATATTAATTAATACCAAAGACTTATGCAATCTCTCTGTCTACATTATGAAAACTGATAAATCGGCGGCGGTGCTTCCGCAATGAGGAGCGAGCATGTGCGCATGGTTGCCAGATTGCTTAAAATAAGCAAACCAACGGGCAGAAAGTGTATTCATGAAACAGCAAAGCTCTGATTTGGGGATTTGAACTCTTGATATCTGGCAACCGCACACATGAAAAAAAACTCGCATAGTAGAGGTGTGTAGAGCAGTCTGCAGTAACATTTTGTCTCCTTTTTTTTTGATGAAAATAAAAAGACGTTTTTGGTAAAGGTTTATTTTTTTTTTTTTTTTTTAGTCGTCTTATTTCCAGGGGCGGTTCTAGACCACAGTAACTGGGGGGGCCAGACATGGGCCACTTGTACTTTTAGGGGGAACAATGAATTTAAATTCATCTTAATTCATCTTAACCTACTTTAAGTATTATTCATTCAGTCATTTTTCACCATGTCATGTATCACTGCAATCTCTGGAAGTAATCTATAACAACTTCAACTAAATTAAATATTTCATCATGTTTCATTTATTTAACAAATAAACAAATGTGGGGGGGAATCGTATGTGATTGGTTATAATGCGCAGTGCTTTAAAAATGTGTGTACCTCTGGCTCTGTGCCAGCCAGCGAACGCAGATTTGAATTTAGCAGCTGGTGATTTTTTTTCTTTTTATATACATATAGTTTACAGGACAAACTGCGCATTTCACCCAAAATTGTTTGCTGTAATATGATTCCAAATTTAGGGGGGCCAAAACCCCCCCCCAGAACCGCCCCTGCTTATTTCGCCAACAAAATTGTATGTTGATATAGTCATAGTTATCGTTTATTGACCTTATAATCATCTCGTCTTAGTCATGGGAAAAAAGCTCGTCAACGAACATTTTTCGTCATAGTCTTAGTTAACAAAATTAACACTACTTTACAGTGAGTTTTTATGTTTATATAGTTTTTTATAGGTTTGTAGGTGTTTTCTGTTTCATACTTAGCATCCTCCAGCTCCTCAGTCCTCTGGATGGCATCATTTTCATACTTGGTTCTCCACTGAGCCACCTCAGAGTTTGCCTTGGACAGACTCCGCTGCAACTCAGCCTTGGCTTCCTGCTCCTCCTCATACTGCTCCCTCAGCAGATCAGCATCATGACAAGCAGACTGAACTGCATGAGCCAGGGCATTCTTAGCCTATGCGGATTGAAAATATCCAGTCAACTATATATAAAAATGCAATATTAAAAATAAAGTAAAATATACCTTAATTTCCTCCTCTAGTTGTCTTTTGAGGTCCTCAATCTGCTGGGTGTAGGACTGCTTGCCTCTTGTTAGCTGAGAGACCAAGGAATCCTTCTCTTCAAGCTGTCTAGAAAGCTCCCCTAGATATAAGTATAACAGTTACATTACAGAAAGCATGTGTGATTTTGGGCATTTATCTAACAATACATGATAAAATAATGTCTTAGGAGACATACCATTCTGTTTGTAGCTTAGCTTTTTGCATGGTAAAGTCATTGATGCTGCGTTGTCCTTCTTCATATTTTGTTCTGTATTCTGACATCTGGTCTTCAAGGGTCCTGCACATTTTCTCCAGGTTTGCCTGGATAGATTGAATGTAATGAATCAAACTGAAGTGACAAAGTGGATGAATAAAAAGTTACTGCAAAAAGCTAAGGAACACCTGAAGTTAACATGGGAACAAGAATCTATCACCTTGGCCTTGGCAAGCTGCTCCATATTGGAGACAACATCATCCAGTTCTAGTCTGAGTTCACTCTTCTCTTTCTCCAGCTTCTGCTTCACTCTCTGAAGGTTGTCGATCTGCTCTCCCAGATCAGCTACACTGTCGGCATGTTTCTTCCTCAGTGTAGCAGCGGTGGCCTCAAGTTGCAGAGTGGACTCTTCAAGGTCTCTGCGCAGCTTCTGGAACTCAGCTTCACGTTTCTTGTTCATCTCAATCTGGGCAGCAGTGGCTCCACCAGCCTTTTTTGTAGTTATGACTAATTTAATTTTTTTAAACTGAAAATTGTAATTAAAATTGCTATATTTTGTAACCTTACCATTCTCAGTTTGCAGCTTGGCTTTTTGCATGGTGAAGTCATTGATTGTGCGCTGGCCTTCCTCAGCCTTGGTTCTGTACTCACTCATCTGGTCTTCCAGAGTTCTGCACATTTTCTCCAGGTTGCTCTAATAAAATATATTGAGAAAGTGAGTGATATTGATTTTACGCTTCAGTCTCATGTAATCTGTCTTATTTGTTGCCAGTAACCTTTGACTTGACAAACTGCTCCATGTTGGAGACCACATCATCAAGCTCTAACTTCAGTTCACTCTTCTCTTTCTCCAGCTTCTGTTTCACTTTCTGAAGGTTGTCAATCTGCTCTCCCAGATCAGCTACACTGTCGGCGTGTTTCTTCCTCAGTGTAGCAGCGGTGGCCTCGTGTTGCAGAGTGGACTCTTCAAGGTCTCTGCGCAGCTTCTGGAACTCAGCTTAACGTTTCTTGTTCATCTCAATCTGGGCAGCAGTGGCTCCACCAGCCTCCTCCAACCTCTCACTGATCTCCTCCAGTTCTCTGGACAGATCAGCTCTCTGTTTCTCAACTTTAGCACGAGCAGCTCTCTCAGCCTCCAGCTCTTCCTCAAGCTCTTCAATTCGGGCCTGATGTGAGGAAAACTAGCGTTACACCCGGCATTTTTTTCCAACTATTCAACATTTTAAGAATTCATCAATTTTACCTGCAGCTCTTTCAGTTTCTTCTGCAGTTGGGCTGCCATTGCCTGCTCATCTTCAATCCTGCTACTGAGCTGGGTGATCTCTAAATCTTTCCTGTGTTTCAGAATATATTTATTTGTTCTAACGTCATATCGGCAACAATGGCTATATTCATGGCAACATTAACAATATCATTTCAATTCATAATTTACAATAATATAGAATTTTCTCAAGAAGCAATCACTATACAAAAACATACAAGTAACAACAATAGTACTGATAAAGTAAAACACACTTTTTAATCCTCTCTTCCAGTTGTTGTTTGTCATTTTCCAGGTCCATCACACTCTCTTGGGTCAACTTTAAATCTCCCTCGAGCTTCCTCTTAGCCCTCTCCAGATCCATACAAAGTTTCTTTTCCTGTTCCAGGGAACCCTCAAGCTGGAAGAGCAATAACAGAGCGTTTAATTTAGCATTTTTTCATAGTTTTTTTACATCAGAAGTGTCAACAAACCACTCACGTCATCCACTTGTTGCTCCAGCTTGGCTTTGGCTTTAGTGAGTGTGTTGACCTTGTCTTCCTCACTCTGGAGGTCATCCAGCGTTTGAAACATTCTTTCTTCATGCCTTCATGTCAAAGGGGCGAGTTTGGGCCTCCAGACGCTCTATGTCCGACTTCCTGAGGTACGGAGCAGCAGCTCCAAACTCCGCCGTCTGGGCATCCCCCATCTTTCACCCTGCTCACAAGTGCACACACACAGATTACTTTATGATATATTATATTATATTTTATTAATATTTGGGCACTTAAGACACACAAAAAATAAGATAACAAATTAATAAAATTTTAAAGAAACATAAAACGTAAAAATAAAAATTGTTCTGTTTGAAATGCTAAAATTAGATCTAGTGTAAAAGACTGTTTTTTTATTTGTAGTTTAAGGAACATGTTGATAGTTAATGTGATTCTGTACACCTGTGTGAAGAGAGAACTGATTCAAGCATACTGAGCAAAAATGGGTGAAGATAAAATATCCTGCAGCATTAGTTATATGCCAGATACAGACATGTGATCTAATGCAATACTCAGACATTTATAAGTGTCCTAATAATGTGGGACCACTGTATATGATAATGTGTGGTAGTAGGACTTCTAAAATGTAATATGTGACCCTGGAGCACAAAAGCAGTCTTAAGTCGCTGGGGTATATTTGCAGCAAAAGCCAAAAATACATTGTATGGGTCAAAATTATCGATTTTTCTTTTATGCCAAAAATCATTAGGATATTAAGTAAAGATCATCTTCCATGAAGATATTTTGTAAATTTCCTACTGTAAATATATCAAACCTTAATTTTTGATACGTAATATGCATTGCTAAGAGCTTCATTTGGACAAATTTAAAGGTGATTTTCTCAATCTCAGTATGTTGTTAATTTTTACGTGACGTGACTTCCTGTTTGTTGCTGTTGCGTGTTTTGAGTTTGAGCTCCGTCAAGTTAATTCTTTATCGTCTATTTTTTAATCCTGAAATCTATTTTACACACCATCATTTTCGTTTCTATAATGTTTGAATATATCCCCTATCGTATTCTACAACAAAAACAATCAAAGCGCCTTGTTATCACTAGTTTTATTTTGATTTCCAGAGTCCGCTATTAGCTTATAGCTTATAGCATTGCCAGTGTGGTTGTATTAGGAAGGTTGCCGCTAATCTCTTTTACATTGCTAATACTCTATTCACACACATTATCATTGTTTTACTCACTGCTACTTGCTTTAATGGCAGATGTGTGCCTACCTTTGAGTGCAGGCGAGGACACGTTCGAGCTGCATTCAGTGCAGCTGGAGCTGGAGGCCGTGGAGAAGCAGATCCGCGAGCTGATGGAGAAGCAGGCCCAGCTGAGAGAGCGGAGAGCCGCGCTGGAAACATCCCGGGCTGACGCTCACAAGTCCAGGGTAAGTATACAGCGTGCCGCTAACACTCCCACCACCTCTACTCCGTGTGTTTCTCTGCACAGACCCTGTGCACCCAGGATGCGATCTTCCCAGATGTCCTTCACTCCGGCGCCGGGACACCACGGACCCTGGATGCAGCAGCAGCGGAAGACGCAAGCCAGGCCCCGCGTGAGGACCTCTCCCCCTCCACCGCCTCCGGTCTTCGAGATCTCCACCCGGAACCGCTTCGCTCCCCTTCGCGAGACAGAACGCGACGCTGTAATCGCCGGAGACTCCATCGTCCGGCACGTCCGTGCTACATTAGCTGAAGGTAAAGCGCACACTCACTGTTTCCCTGGCGCTCTTGTTCTCGATGTTTCTGCGCAGATACCCGCGATCCTGAAGGACGACGAGAGCATCGGCGCGATCGTGCTGCACGCGGGGGTAAATGACACCAGGCTGCGGCAGACGGAGGCACTGAAGAGGGACTTCAGGAGCCTGATCGAGACGGTGCGCAGCGCATCACCCCCGGCAACAATCATCGTGTCTGGACCGCTTCCCACGTATCGACGAGGACACGAAAGGTTCAGTAGACTTTTTGCTTTAAACGAATGGTTATTGTCATGGTGTAAAGAACAGAAACTGCTCTTTGTTAATAATTGGAATCTTTTCTGGTAGCGTCCTAGGCTTTTGCGCGCTGATGGCCTGCACCCCAGCAGAGTCGGAGCAGAACTCCTGTCGGACAACATCTCCAGGACTCTACGCTCCATCTGACTAGTAAGCCCATTCTCAAATAACTGCTATGATGACTTTTGTTCTACCCACTTAAATGATAGAAATACTTGTGCTGTCCAATCTATAAAGACTGTGTCTGTTCCCCGAACAGTGAAGCCAAAATATAAATTTAATGCAGGATCTAGAAATAATCTGATCATGATTAAACCAGAAAAATGCAAAACAAATAAACAAAAGCAATTTTTAAAGCTTGGGCTCCTAAACATTAGATCACTCGCACCCAAAGCAGTTATTGTAAACGAAATGATCACAGATAATAGTTTTGATGTGCTCTGCTTGACTGAAACCTGGCTCAAACCAAATGATGATATTGGTCTAAATGAGTCTACTCCACCAAGCTACTGTTATAAGCATGAGCCCCGTCAGACTGGCCGTGGCGGTGGTGTTGCAACAATATATAGTGATATTCTCAATGTTACCCAGAAAACAGGATACAGGTTTAACTCATTTGAATTACTTCTGCTTAATGTTACACTGTCAGATATGCAAAAGAAATCTCTCCTATCTCTTGCTCTGGCTACTGTGTATAGACCGCCAGGGCCGAATACAGATTTCTTAAAAGAATTTGCAGATTTCCTCTCAGACCTATTGGTTACTGTTGATAAAGCGTTAATTGTCGGAGATTTTAACATTCACGTTGATAATACAAATGATGCGTTAGGACTTGCGTTTACTGACCTAATAAATTCTTTTGGAGTCAAGCAAAACGTCACCGGGCCCACTCATCATTTTAATCATACGCTAGATTTAATTGTATCGCATGGAATTGATCTTAATGACATAGATATCGTACCTCAAAGTGATGATGTTACTGACCATTTCCTAGTATCGTGCATGCTGAGTATTACTGATATTAACTATATGGCTCCGCGTTATCGTCCGGGCAGAACTATTGTTCCAACCACTAAAGATAAATTCAGAAATAACCTGCCTGATTTATCTCAACTGCTCTGTGTACCCATAAATACACATGCACTAGATGAAATGACTAGCAACATGGGCACTATCTTCTCTAATACATTAAAAGCTGTTGTGCCCATCAAAGAGAAAAATGTACTGCACCATGGTACAACAGTAATACCCATTCTCTCAAGAAAAAAACTCGTAAACTTGAGTGCAAATGGAGAAAAACTAACTTGGAAGTTTTTAGAATTGCATGGAAAAACAGTATGTCCAACTATAGACAGGCTTTAAAAGCTGCCAGGGCAGAGAATATCCGAAAATAACCAAAACAATCCAAGGTTTTTATTTAGCACAGTGGCTAGATTAACAAACAAACAGATGCCACCCGATCTAAATATTCCCTCATAATTTAATAGTAATGACTTTATGAATTTCTTCACTGATAAGATAGATAACATCAGAAAAACAATAACAAATGTAGATTCTGCAGCATCTAGTACTTCAGCTCCATTCATTGCACCCAAAGAAAAACTGCAGTGCTTTACAACTATAGGACAGGAAGAGCTAAATAAACTTATCACTGCATCTAAACCAACAACATGCCTATTAGATGCTGTACCCACTAAGTTACTGAAAGAGTTGTTACCTGTAGCAGAAGAACCACTTCTCAATATTATTAACTCATCGATATCTTTAGGTCACGTCCCAAAATCATTCAAGCCAGCGGTTATTAAGCCTCTTATTAAAAAAACCACAACTAGATCCTAATAAACTAGCAAATTAAAGGCCTATTTCTAATCTTACATTTATGTCTAAAATTTTAGAAAAAGTTGTGTCTGCTCAGTTGTTCTCCTTTTTTTCAAAAAAATGATCTCTATGAAGAATTTCAGTCAGGTTTCAGGCCCCACCATAGCACAGAATCTGCACTTGTTAAAATTACAAATGACTTGCTTCTTGCATCAGACCAAGGCTGCATCTCATTGCTAGTTTTACTTGATCTTAGTGCTGCGTTCGACACTATAGATCATGACATACTCATAGATCGATTACAAAACTATACGGGTATTCAAGGGCAGGCTTTAAGATGGTTTAGATCCTACCTGTCTGATCGCTACCACTTTGTTTATTTAAACAGGGAGTCATCTCAGTTATCACCAGTAAAGTATGGAGTACCACAAGGATCTGTCCTAGATCCTCTGCTATTTTCAATATACATGTTGCCCCTTGGTAATATTATTAGAAAATACGGGATTAGTTTCCATTGTTATGCTGATGATACTCAACTATATATCTCAACAAGACCAGATGAAACTTCTAAATTATCTAAGCTAACAAGAGTGTGTTAAAAATGTAAAAGATTGGATGACCAATAATTTTCTCCTATTAAATTCAGATAAGACAGAGATATTACTTATTGGACCAAAAAACACTACACAGAATCTCTTGGATTACAGTTTGCAACTAGACGGATGTACTGTTACTTCCTCTACAGTCAAAAATCTGGGTGTTATATTAGACAGCAACTTGTCTTTTGAAAATCATATTTCCCATGTTACAAAAACAGCATTCTTCCATCTTAGAAACATTGCCAAGCTACGAAACATGTTAACTGTTTCTGATGCAGAAAAGCTAGTCCATGCATTCATGACCTCTAGACTGGACTATTGTAATGCACTGCAAGCTGGTTGTCCTGCGTCTTCAATAAACAAGCTACAGGTAGTCCAAAATGCAGCGGCTAGAGTCCTTACCAGGTCAAGAAAATATGACCATATTACCCCAATTTTACAGTCTCTGCACTGGCTACCTATTAAGTTCCGCATCAGTTACAAAATATTATTACTTACCTATAACGCCCTTAATGGTTTAGCTCCTGCGTACCTAACTAGTCTTCTACCACGCTACAATCCATCACGCTCCCTAAGGTCGCAAAACTCTGGATTTTTGGTAGTACCTAGGATAGCAAAGTCAACTAAAGGAGGTAGAGCCTTTTCACATTTGGCTCCCAAACTCTGGAATAGCCTTCCTGATAACGTTCGGGGTTCAGACACACTCTCTCTGTTTAAATCTAGATTAAAGACACATCTCTTTAGCCAAGCATTCACATAATGCATCTCATAATCTTGTACTGCAGTTATATCTGATCAAACACACATTGTTGGTCTTTAGCTTGGATTGAACAAATAATTTTTGCTTGGTTGGAACAGCAGCTACACTAATTATGTCTCTATTTGTTTCTCTGTTTCTGCCATGGGATTAACATCCCAATTTACACAAGCTTCAGTCTGGATCCAGAACACCTGAGAAGAGATGATGCCAACCCCTCAGAGGACCTCAGATGATGCCAACCCTCAGACAACATACAGAACTACCAAATTTCGCCATAAGTTAAATATATTAAGTTTCTACAATATATAAATATATTGTAGAAACTTAATTTCCTGTAAAGCTGCTTTGCAACAATTTGTATTGTGAAAAGCGCTATACAAATAAACTTGAATTGAATTGAATTGAATATTTAGGTTTTTTTTTTGCACCCTCAGATTCCAGATTTTCAAATAGTTGTATCTCAGCCAAATATTGTCATATCCTAAGAAACCATACATCAATGGAAAGCTTATTTATTCAGCTTGCAGATGATGAATAAATCTCAATTTCAAAAAATTGACCCTTATGACTGGTTTTGTGGTCCAGGATCACATACTGCAGTCAGTGATTTTGCATTGTTTTCACTTACCTTTGTACTTCACCTCTCCAGACACTGATGGATTACTGTCCTGGACACACACACACACACACACACAAAAACAAATATAAATAACTAATAAACAAAAGTGTGACTTGAAAAAACATCTCGTTGCCTTAAAGGTAATAAACACCAAAGAAATCGTTAATAAAATTAGGCTTTCATAACGCCTGAGGCGTCTCTGATGGCTTACCGTTTGATGATACAATAGAAAACCTGTCTGAAGCCATTGACTCTCCACCCCTTTTTATAATGTTAGAGGTCCTCTAAATATGGTTGCAGGAATTTTCTGAAGCATGTTAGTGTCTCAGTTTGGTTAGGATATGGATGGGCTGAGTGTCTGCTGGAGGCAAGCACATTTACTTTGTATAGGGTGTCATTCATGCCAGTAAGGAGCAATATACTTTGTCATTATCATTTGACTTGATTTACCCTTTAAATTACAGTCTAAAATGCAATGTCTTATCTCTTCAGCAAGTTTTTTTGTAAAGTAAGTTCAACACAAGTTCAGCAATGGTGTAATGTTACAAAAAAAAAAAAAAAAAGTTTCTGCTCACTACAAAAAATATAATTTGCTTACTTAGTATTTTTGTCTTGTTTTCCAGTACAAATATCTAAAGATTCTTAAATCAAGATACATTTACTTGAGACGCATAATAAAATTAGATTTTAAGTTTTGTTTTCTGAATGTATCAAAATTAAGTGAGTTTTTGCTTAAAATGAGGACAAAAAAGAAAAGAAAAGAAAAGAAAAATCTTGTTTTCCCTTTAAATTAAGATGATTTTTCTTACACCATTTGCAGACATTTTTTCTTGTTTTAAGGAAAAACTAACAAAATTTTGATACATTTTTCAGAAAACAGAGTTTAAGTCAGTTTGCTTCTCAATTAAACGTATCTGGATCCAAGAATGTTTAGATATTTGCACTGGAAAACCAGACAAAAATACTAAGAAAATCATTTTTGCGCCTATGAACAAACCTCTAATGTGAATTCTTTGAATTAAAATATCTGCTAAACTGAAAAAAAAGAGAATGGTTTTACATCAGTTAGCAGGTGTTTGCTCAAAAAAGAATTTATCTCATTGTTTGTATCAGCTGATCTGTACCTTGCTCAAGGACAAACTAAGTGTCATTCCACACTGTCCATCATAGATGCTTTTTATCCGCTCGACCTCGAGCAGCTGAATCCATAAGGGCAAGGTCAGTTTCCAGCTGGTGTGATCGCTTAACTCAGGCCTCATCGCTGACACACCATTGTTCCTTTGACTTCACACTTGAGGACAAAGATAACCTGTGAAATTCTTGCTGGGTGCTTCTAAATGATTGAGAAGAACAGCTTGCGTGATCTCTGCTACCAGCATCCATTTATGTACGTCTACTGCAGCTTGACGTCACTGCATAGTAAATTAATGTATGTACAACATCTCCTCAATGTGAACTTACAATTCATCATATCCTTTGACAGGAACAGTGTCTAATTTGTCCAGTTTGGCAGACAATTTTGAGCTTTTTTGACATCAGCAGCATCAGAGTTACTAGAGCATAGGTCATTCAAAGCCTTTTAGGCGTTCAGTTGTCCACCCAGTTCAGATATGATAGACCCAAATGTTTAAAGCCTCTGCATAAAGTGCATCTTCAGTGAAATTTCACTATACAGTGTCCAACACTGAACACCTTAATTGCTTAAATGGATAGTTCAACCAAAAATAAAAACTCTGTTATCACTTACCCTCATGTCGTTTCAACCTGTATGCATTTCGTCCTTCTGTGTAAAACAAAAGAACATATTTAGAAGAACAACATTGGATCCCATTGACTTTCATTGTATGGACAAAAACACAGATATTTTTAAAATATGTTTAAAAAGAAAGTCATTCAAGTTTACAATGTATGAGGGTGAGTTAATGCTTGAATAATTATCATTCTTGGGTGAACAAGAGACTGAATTTTAGGTATTCTAATGCTGTCACTTTCGTTTCTTTTTATTTTTATTTTTAATTTTTTTTATTTATTTTTTTGCGTTTTCTGCCTTTTATTTAGATAGGACAGTAAAGGAAAGGTCTGCGAGCCGGAACTCAAACTCGGGACACCCCAAGCGCAACGGCACTACACGTTAGCTCACTGCCCACAGTGTACACGTCACTTTCATTTTTTAATGGCGTTCCTTTTATGTACATTTTTCTCCCCCCTAAACTACTGAACTCTGTCATCAGCTCTTTAATGATATGTATGCAACAGCTACGTGCACAGCACTCCATCAACTTGCATTGTTTGCACTGAAACATACGGAGGTCTGTGGCAGACTGTCAGTCATCCTCTTACCACTGTCTTGTTTGTTCCACATTGTTTCCTTCCCATTGTCCTTGAGAACCAAGATAACCCTGTGAAATTCCTGAGCCTCTGACGAAATGGGAGCAACTGTTGAGGGACATTGAGAACACATAATGTAGATGCCCCGTTTGCAAAAGTCCCCAAGCGCATAAATAAACATCAAGTGGTACATGTTGGCACCCTTGCAAGCCATATACATACTACTTAAGTTACATGGCCAACTGAGGCAAAACGATGCCGGTCACAAGACAAGTGTTTATTATTAACCGACATGCAGCATTGTAATAAGTTAAAGCTGAAAGACAGAAACGGAAGAAATTGTCATTGTTATCTTGGCATAATATGAAAAATTGGTAGCATTTTATTTTACAGTCCTGTTCCTCATTTTCATATTATGTACTTGTTGTATTAAATTACAATAACTTGGAAATAACTAGGTATTTACCCTGAACCTACCCCACCTAACCCTAACCTACGTAGTTACCTTATATTTTCCAGTACTTTCTTAGGTAAGTACAATGTATGTATAGGTCAGTCCACATACAACCGAAAAAATGAGTTCATTAAGCAAATGAACAAAGATCAATTCATATAAAATACGATGTTCATCTGTTATTCTCATTATGCACCTGTTACTGGATGCATGATGGGATCAACTGGCTGTTAAGACCATTTGTTAACCAAAAGGACGAAAGGTTAAAGTTTAAGATGCTGCTAGATTTCTTTCAAATCAGAAGGGTCTTCTCACAGTCTTACGAGAGGTCAAGCCATCAGTTATTATCTCCTGACTTATGGCAATATATCTTAATATATCTCAAGCACATTCTGCTGTGGTTTAATGTTGCAGGATGGTTGGTTCCTCTGTGAACCTTTGAGGAGCTCCTCCCTATTCAGACTCCACCTCCAGCACTGTTCTTCACCTTCAACACTGAAGTTTAATCGCATACACTGTTCTGTTTAAGCATTCAGTGTTCAGCCTGGCAAGCAGCGGCTCTTCATAAAGGATCCATTGTTTATTGCTTGTTTAATTAAAACATTTTTAAATTTGGAATTGTTAAATATATTGTTTAATTTGTTTTGCAGGTCTCAAGTCTTGTGCACTCGAAAGAAAAGCAGACATTTGATTCAGGTGAGAGATGAAATAAAGAAATTCTGTTGTATTATCATTAGAAGGTTTTAAGTTTCTTTATTTATCATGAATATTTACTGTAGATGTTTTGAGCTTCATCTAACCATGATTTTTTCCTGCTCTTTCAGTGTGGAGGACATTTAAAGGACACAGGTCGGTCAGAGAAGCACCCTTCATATTGCAGAGAGTGCAAACAGGGGATGTCTATGCAAGCATCTACCAAAGAAAGTCTTGGTTTCATTCATGCTTCAATAAATAATGTGGTGGGTGATTTTCCTTCTAGAAGAAAATATAGCAAATGTTAAACTGTATTCACTAAGACAATATACACTATGTCAATTGGGTAAAGTAGCATTGATCAAATTTTGCAAGTAACTTTTATAATGAAAATGAAATGCATGACATATTACGGTAACACTTTATAATAAGGTTCATTAGTTAACAACATTAGTAAACAGGAACTAAGAATGAACAATATTTCTACAGCATTTATTAATCTTAGTTAATGTTAATTTCAGCATTTACTAATGCATTATTAAAATCACAAGTTGTTTGTTAACATTAGTTAATGCACTGTGAACTAACATGAATAAACAATGAACAACTGCATTTTCATTAACTAACATTAACAAAGATGAATAAATAGTGTAATAAATGCATTGTTCATTGTTTGTTCATGTTAGTTAATACATTAATGTTAACAAATGACACCTTATTGTAAAGTGTTACCCATTTTACTTATAAAAGTTTGCAAGTTTTAACACCTATGGCAAGGATGCCCACTCTCTCCTTCTTTATTCACCATCTTCATTGAACCCTTAGCAGCAGCCATCCACCAGAACCCACTCATCAAAGGAATCCACACACCCCAAGCACAACATAAGATTAGTTTATATGCTGATGACATTTTACTCTTTTTGCAAAATCCTCAATCATCTATGCAAGAAATAACTAAAACCATTAATTCATACTCTATAATCTCAGATTATGCAATAAATTGGAATAAATCCTCAATTCTTCCACTACATCAAACCAAATGGGATGTGGCAGCCCAGATATCACCCATTCCTCTATGCACAGGTCACATCACTTATTTAGGCGTTAAGGTTTCCTCCAAGCTGTCAGAGTTTACTGGACTCAACTTCACTCCTTTACTGAAAACATTAGAAGACGACCTTCACCGCTGGCTCAATTTACCACTTTCCATCCAGGGAAGAATAGCTATAATCAAAATGACAGTACTCCCTAAAATAAACTACTTATTCTCAATTATCCCAACCCAACCCACTCTCACTTGGTTCAAATATTTAGACTCCATCATTACCCGATTCTACTGGAAAAATAAACCACCACGGATAAAATTAAGCACTTTACAAAAACCCAAATCTTTAGGAGGCTTAGAAGCCCCACATTTTTACCATTACTCACTAGCAAACCAACTTCAATACATATATAAATGTACCCACCCCACTCAGTCAGACATCATTTGGCTAGATATAGAACAATCACTCTGCGAAAACTTGCACATTTCAGACATCCCATTTATCAGTCAGTCCATTAAACACCACCCATGCTTCAAAGCCTTGACAATAGCTTCAGCTCTGACAGCCTGGTGGAAATATCACCAAATCACAAACTCCAAACAGGCTCCATCTAACCTCACCCCGCTCTGGAACAATCCTGACTTCACAAGCAACAAAAAAACACTCAATTTCCATAAATGGGCAGAAAAGGGCATCACACATATTAATCAAATTTTTCAGTCTAACAACCTGGTTTCATTTTCCTACTTAGTCCAGGAGTGCGGTATTGGGAGCAATCAATTCTTGAAATATTTACAACTCAAATCAGCTGTTTCATCTAAAATCAACACCAGAACCATCAATCCTCACCTTCCTTCCGCAGTAACAGATTTAGTTAATATATCCTCCCCGAAAAAATTGCTTTCCAAAATATACAAAATTGTAACCAATTCAAATAAAACCATAACTTTACCAACAATCAAATGGGAAGAAGACCTTTCTATTGCTCCTGATACCGACTTCTGGACTCAAATCTGTAAAAATATTTATTCTATGACTAAAAACGCCAACCTTCAATTCATACAGTATAAGACTCTTCATAGAACACACTACACTGGGGAAAAACTGTCTAAAATGGGATTCACATCAGAAACTTGCTCACACTGCTCACAAAATTGTCCGGACACATATATCCACGCCACATGGCACTGCCCACCAGCACTTGGCACTGCATCCCTATCTTGCCTCCTGGGCTGCCACATCCCATTATCCCCCTTACTCTGTCTACTGGGTGATCTATCAACTCTCAATCAGGAAATAACAAAAAAAAAGGATACTCCTTGTAGCTTTAGCCATCGCCAAGAAAACTATCTTCTTGAACTGGAAATCCCGAAACACTATTCACATAACGCATTGGAAAGATTTGCTCATAGACTACATCTCCCTAGAACATTTTTCACCTCCTTACAGTTATTCTTCGGAACCACAACACTCCAGATCAGACCTCATTCAACTCTTACAAATCTGACACTCATTCTAATTATTTATTTATTCACATATTATTATACATATTTATACAAGGTTTTAGTAATACTATGAGTGTTTTCATTACTATAATTAATATTATTATTATTATTATTATTATTATCATTATTAATATCATAGAAACACTGAGCAATAATAAGATGGCATTGACGGGATGATCTTTGTATAAGGACGGTAACAGTTTAATGAAGATCATAACACTAAATATACTAAAAATATATAAATATAACTAAATTTTAATGCACTACACCCTTCTTTTAATGCACCACCTTAGCTTAGGCATACATACATATAGTAATCTTACCATGAATGGGAAGGGGGAAAAAAAAATAAATAAATACATAAATAAATAAATAAATAAATAATAATTAAAAAAATCAATAAATAAAAAATAGACACCACACCGACGTAGAACCTAGGATAGGTGTGGTATGTGTTGGGTATGTGTCATTATTACATTATTATTATTACTATTGTTACTATTTTTATGAATTTTATTATTATTGATAATACTGTTGCCGTCATCAAAGGATATTATTGTTATCATCACCATCTTTATTATTATTATTATTATTGTTATTTATTATTATTATTACGCATGCTAATACTACTTAAATACTACTACTATTATTCAGATTGTCATTGCTGTTTATTATCATTGCTGTTCTATTGCTGTTTTTGTGTTTTGTGTTCACCGTATGTTGTATGTTTTGCACTCTTAATAAAAAAATTTAAAAAAAGAAAAAAGAATTGGTGAAGTAGTGCAAATTTCATGCACTGCAGACATTCAGTTTCTTAATTGGTACATTCTTTAATTTGAATTTCAGGAAAAAAGAATATCAAAAAAGTGTATATAAAATTATATTTATATTTATATAATGTTACTTAGATTTTAGCGATGACCAGTTACTCAGATTTACTTTGATTCTGTGGATCTCTGTGCACATTTAAACTGATAGTGATTTAAACACTGAAGCTCCCCGAGTTACTGTACTGTTGGTTGCTAGCATTTCTACACTACTGCAGTATTTAACATGCTAGGAGGTGGAGCATGTGAATTGATCTGTCTATATTCTCATTGATAATCACTTAAGTAGAGTTGACCAACAATAATCTCTGGTAATCATGTTGCATCAAATTGCATATTCCCATTGAAAATGCATCTGGTCAGTGGGTAAATTTGTAAAGACAAACTAATATAAATCAAAATTAATGTGAATAATTTAGCAAATGAATGACTAATCAATAAATGTAAATATATACACATGTATGTGGTTTACTCTTGGAAGCCTGTACATTCCTGTATGTTCACATGAATAGGAAAGTGCCTGCCAAATATCAAATAACTCTTGTTTTCAAAAATGCCAGACAACAAGAAAAGTTTCATTTGCACACTTTATTCTAAAAAACTACAGGTAATAAAGTCAAGCAGCACAGAGTCAAACCAAACAAGCCTTTCAGAAAGAAGCAAGTGAGAGTTCACTTTTCATCGTGCCCTTTCTGTGAGAGGAAAAGAGAAGAGAAAGAAAAATGTTTGGAAGGTATATTTGTCATTTGTTTTAGTTTTTGCAATAAATGAAAGCTTAGACTCACTTTGAATCTACACTCAAGGAGACATAAAAGACCAAAATGTTTTAGGTCTAAAAGGTAAACACAAAAAGAAGCTTTTACAAAACAGTCTCTTTTATTGAATGGTGAAAGCGTTAACCATTGTCCATTGCTCCACTGAGCATTCTTACACTCTAAGATAGTAAGTACACCAAATACTATGTAAAACTAAGATAACTTACCTTAGATCCAGTGTCTCTGCTCTTGGCTCTCAGCTTGTTGACCTGAGATTCAGCAATATCAGCCCTCTCCTCTGCCTCATCCAGCTCATGCTGCAGCTTACGGAACTTGCACAGATTAGAGTTGGCCTGTTCCTCCTGATTAAAACAAAAGGTTGCTGGCAAAAACAATATATAGAACAGTATATTTTCTGTAAAGGGATGACCCAGAAATGAACTTACCACCTCCTCAGCAGCTCTCTTGTAGGACTTGACCTTCAGCTGGAGTTTGTCCACGAGGTCTTGAAGGCGAGTCTTCCTCAGTCTGTTAATAGACTTTTGATTATTTTTGGTCTGGGTGGTTTGAGGATAGGGATATCATACTGAATAGAGAAAGTGACCTGGTAGGTGAGCTCCTTGATGCGTCTCTCATATTTACGGACTCCTTTCACAGACTCGCTCGCCTTTCTCTGTTCCAGCTCCACCTCGTTTTCCAGCTCTCTCTCCTAACCAAACCGAAAACGTATCAATTCTTCAGAAATTCTTTTGGAGCAAAATTCTCTTAAATAATAATATTGAACTTCACGAAAGTAAAGCATTTTAAATATGAAAAAAAAAAAAAAATCAATTAAGAACCAAGTTTGATAAACTAACCCTGGCTTCCAGTTTCTGGACCTGCTTCTTGCCTCCCTTCATGGCGATCTGCTCAGCTTCATCCAGACGGTGCTGCAGGCCTTTGATGGTCTGCTCCATGTTTTTCTTCATGCGCTCCAGATGAGCACTGGTGTCCTGCTCCTTCTTCAGCTCCTCTGCCATCATGGCAGCATCAGTGATGGCCTTCTTGGCTTTTTCCTCAGCATTCCTGCACTCCTGCACTGCCTCCTCAACCTCAGTCTGAAGCTGAGTATTATCTCCCTCCAGCTTCTTCTTCTGATTCAGCAGACTGGTGTTATGAACATAGACAATATTGACATTCATATAGTCTCTAGATGATATAATGTACTAAGATAGGGTTTGAAGTTTTTGTCAGTGTGAGTATGTGGACAGATGTGTCCTACCTGAGAATGCAGGAGCTGAACTCTCTCACTGACGTCCAGCATTTCCTGTTCAGCCAGCTTCCTTCCTCTCTCAGTCTGTTCCACCAGGGATCTCAGCTCATCCAGTTCAGCCTGCAGCAGATTGTTGCATTTATCCACGATGGCGATGTTCTCTTTGAGAGCATCATTACTGCGCAGAGCGTCATCCAGCTGCATTTGGAGATCCTGTAAAACAAGTTTTACAAAATGAAAATACTGTAGAAGTTTGTCAATTTTTTTTTACTTTTTTAAACACAAACATTTTGGTTTAAAACAATCTAGCATACTTTGAGATGTCCATGAAGACCCTTGAGTTGCTTCTGGGCTTCTGATGCCTGTCTGTTAGCCTGGCTGAGCTGAATCTCCATCTCATTGAGGTCTCCTTCCATCTTCTTCTTCAGTCTGAGAGCTTCATTCCTGCTGCGAGTCTCTGATTCAAGTGAGCTCTGCAGGGTATCAATCATTCTCTGCTGGTTCCTCTTGGACTGCTCCATCTCTTCATCTTTCTCAGCCAGCTTACGTTCAATTTCTGCTTTGATCTGACTGAACTCAAGCTGAGCTCTAAGTATCTTGCCTTCTTCATGTTCCAGGGAACCCTGACAGATCAAAGAACTTAGCCATTAAAAAGTACTAATAAGTTTGATTTGTTAGCACATTGACTTTTTTCAGGAAGTACTAGTGAATAACTGATAAATACATTTGCTACATCTATGCATAACACATTTTACCTCCGCTTCCTCCAGAGCTGCTTGAATTTCAGATTTTTCCTGCTCCAGCTGCTTACGAATTTTCTCTAGTTCATGAATGTTCTTTCCACTCTCACCAATTTGTTCAGTAAGATCAGCAATCTCCTCTGTTTAATCAGAAAAAATTAATACTGGTTTTTACATAAAGTCAAGATAAATATTTAATTTTTAGTGATGTTTATGTGAATGCTCAGATGACTAATAATCTAAGGGCATCTTGGAGGTTTTTGTTTTCTCTCTTCATGGTCTCCAAATGATCCAGAGACTCCTCATAAGAGTTCTTCAGTTTAAACAGTTCCGTGCTCAAGGCTCTAGTCTCTTTGAGGGATGTGGGTTTGAATCCCGCTGGTCCTAGAAGAGTTTATTGGGTGACAAGGTAGTGCAGTAATTAAGGTGAATGACTGCTACATTTTGCTACGCTAACCTTGTGGGTAGTAGTAGTTGCAATACCTTGACTTCCTCCTCTAGTTGTCTTTTGAGGTCCTCAATCTGCTGGGTGTATGACTGCTTGCCTCTTGTTAGCTGAGACACCAAGGAATCCTTTTCTTCCAGCTGTCTAGAAAGCTCCCCTAGATAGAAGTATAACCATAACATTACAGAAAGTAGTATTCTGATTTTGGGAATATGTCTAAAAAAAAAAGTAATACCATTTTCGGTTTGCAACCGAGCTTTTTGCATGGTAAAGTCATTGATGCTGCGTTGTCCTTCTTCGTATTTTGCTCTATATTCTGACATCTGGTCCTCAAGGGTCCTGCACATTTTCTCCAAGTTTCCCTGGACACGTTATGTTATTGAATATTGAATAAAGCAGAAAGAACGCACGATTCTAAAGAACACCTGAAGTGAAGACAATTAAAAATTCTAAAATGGGAATAGAATTTATCACCTTGGCCTTGGCAAGCTGCTCCATGTTGGAGACCACATCGTCCAGTTCCAGTCTGAGTTCACTCTTCTCTTTCTCCAGCTTCTGCTTCACTCTCTGAAGGTTGTCAATCTGCTCTCCCAGATCAGCCACACTGTCGGCATGTTTCTTCCTCAGTGTAGCAGCGGTGGCCTCGTGTTGCAGAGTGGACTCTTCAAGGTCTCTGCGCAGCTTCTGGAACTCAGCTTCACGTTTCTTGTTCATCTCAATCTGGGCAGCAGTGGCTCCACCAGCCTTCTCCAATCTCTCACTGATCTCCTCCAGTTCTCTGGACAGATCAGCTCTCTGTTTCTCAACTTTAGCACGAGCAGCTCTCTCAGCCTCCAGCTCTTCCTCAAGCTCTTCAATACGGGCCTGATGTGAGGAAAACCAAAGTTAAAGTTAGTATTCCTTACTGTCCAACTATCCATCTTTTTAAGAATTCATCTAGTTTACCTGCAACTCTTTCAGTTTCTTCTGGAGTTGGGCTGCCATTGCCTGCTCATCTTCAATCCTGCTACTGAGCTGGCTGATCTCAAAATCTTTCCTGTGTTGCAGAATATATTTGATTACCACTGTTAAAAAGGATTCAGAATGTGAGCTGTATTCTTAAATTATTATTTCACCCGTTACAGAAAACACACTTTTTAATCCTCTCTTCCAATTGCTGTTTGTCATTTTCCAGGTCCATCACACTCTCTTGGGTCAACTTTAAGTAGTCAAGGAGCTTGTTTTACCATAGAATATCAGTGTAGTTGAACATCTGATGTTGGTACAGCGCTCTCAGAGGAAAACAGTTTGAAGAAAGTCATCAGGATTCATCAGGTACCTGATTGGAATCAGGTACCTGATTCACTAAAATACAAACAACCAAAAAACAACAACAACAACAAAAAAAAAAACATTTGTGAGCATGTTAATATCAGGAGCATCTGTAGGTTTTGTAGCCATAGACTCACGCATGCTTTGTATTATCATTAAAAAAAAAAAGAAAAAAAAAGACATTTTGTATCTGAGAAACTAATTATTATTGTTTAGCATGTTATTAAAATCTATTTCTGAACAGAGTAGGCTATTAATAATAAACATGTTCTAAACATACTTAGACTTGTAGCATTGATCATGTTACAGTGTACACTCATATTACTTTTATTGTTTTATATAGAGCATGAAAACATCATCGCGCCATAATCAATTTAAATACAATGAATTGCCTTTCATATTCAAAATGTTTTACTCGATTTCAAACATTGTAGTCAGGAATTATAGTTTGGAAAAACCCAACTATGATTTTGTTGTCATATAGCCTAGTATGTATGGTTTTATAGTAGCCTATGATATGATTCTGTAGCCATAGACTCACACATGCTTTGTACTATAAAAAAGGATATTTTACATCTGAGAAACTAATTATTATTGTTTAGCATGTTATTAAAATCTATTTCTGAACAGAGTATTAATAATAAACATGGTCTAAACATTCTTAGATGCCTAGCATTCATCATGTTGTAGTTTGGGAACAACCTAACTAGTAAATGTGTTCTTGTTTATGTCACAATAACACGTTAACTAATGCAAAAAAGAAACATTACTTACTCATCAGATTGATCTCCTCTACTGGATGAAATCCTGTTCTTCTTTTGAGGGAAATCCAGCCTTTACTCAGTGCGTCTTCTTGTAGAAACGAACAGTAGCCGCGATGAACGAACTCCTCGCGCTTTGTTTATGTTGGGCGTTTCCATGCGCACGTGTCTCACGTGGATATTTACATATGAACGGCGAGAGACGGCCGACCCCAGGGGGTTAATATGTGATTTTTCAGTTTCTGTACCCAAACATCTACAAACATAAAAACCTAAAGAATCATTTCATTTCTATCTTTGTGCCATAGGCCTATGTTTGTGCTATTACTTGTGCTATACACTTTTAATAATGTTTAAACTTTATATTTATGTTTATTTCTGGCTACTAGTGATTTTTGCTGTTTTATCGAAATTGAAATAGAGAATTGTAAAATTTAGTTGGTATCTAAAATAGTGGTGTCATATAAGCTTATTTATTATAATAGAAATCAAAAACAATTATAACAGCCATTTGTTGGCAGGGCAAGTAAAAATTTGAACCACTGGCCAGACCGGGACAGTAGAAAAAATCCTTAGCGTTGATCCCTGCATTGGCCAATCAGAGGCACTTAGAATAGTCAGCGCTGAAAACGCGCTTATCAGAGGCGCTTATGTTAATCAGCGCTGGATACGCCCGAGCTCATAACAACCCTCATCATAAACAACACAGTGCAGATATGAGATATGTAAATAGCTAAAAGATTAATTTAGTAAATTCAATGAGTATAACAGTTTTTGCATAACGTGTAATGAATGTGACATGCCCAAAACGCAGACACAAAACAAAAACATTTTTATATTGTTTTCTAAATCGATATTAATAATCATTATTACAAAATAAAGAACAATAATCTACAATGATTTGTCATAATATTGCAGCCCCATGAGCTCCTTTTTTTTTTACATGTATAATTTTAATAGGCTACAATTTTAAACAGCTATTGTTATTGACAATGGTTTAAAATATTGATTAAAGTAATTGGATAAATTTGAGTATTTGACATTAAAGACAACATAATAAGGGATTACAATAAAAAGGTGATAATTAAAATTGCCCTCATGAATGGAAAAAAAAAAAAGCTCCTGGAAATCAATTCCAGGGAGTAAATATTACCCCTTAATGGAAAAGTTCATTTCTGACCCTGAAAAGGCTCCATTCCTATATTTTGCCTGGGGCCTCCAAATCACTAAATCCGCCCCTGGATAGGAGAACATATTTCAAAACTGAAAAAACTACACACAGAACTATACAAAATCTAGAAAGCAATTACTACTAATCATAAATACCTTAGTATGTCCAAACTTGTACTGGTTATGGTCAATATCCAAAGATCCCAATAATTTTTCAGCTCCTTTCCTGCTGTCTATGAACTGACCATCTGGGATGGCAGCAGGGTTCAGGATACGATATCTGTTATTGCATATAAAAAATATAAATAAATTTAAAAAATACAGTAAATTAAATCAGAAAACTGTTTTCGAATCACTGAATGTTAAATATTTGAAAATGACCATTCTTGTTACTTAATTTATGCCTCTTTTTGATCTAAGTGAGCTAAATGTTTTGTGTTCATAAGCACCTCTGCTTGAAATCTCCATACAGGATCCTGTTGGGGAAGCCCTTTCTGCAGATTCTGATGCCCTCCAGCACACCGTTACTGCGCAGCTGGTGCATGACCAGAGGATTCTCCATCGCCCCAGGAGTCTTAGTCTCATTGGGGATGATGCAGCGCACAAAGTGAGGGTGAGTTGACCTCAAGTTGGTCATCAGCTTGTTCAGGTTCTCCTGTTGATGTATATTATCCATCACTCATCCCATGTATATATATATTAGGTTGTCATGCTGTTTAAAAAAAAGATTAAGAAGCCAAATATACAGAGTATGTTATTCATTTCAGTGTGAAAAACACTCTATATGTTACCCTGTGAAGGGCAGACACTGTCTGGAAAGAAGAGCCCTTTTTCTTCTTCTCCTTTCCTTTGCCGCCGCCACCACCTCCTCCCTCCGCTGTTACAAAAAATATAGATCATGTTCCAGTGTATGTATGAAAAATCTCACAAAATATTCACTTGTTTGTTTCTATGATTCTTTTCTAATTTTTCTGCAACACACCTGAGTCAGCACCAGCATATCCAACAAACAGGTTAGACAGCAGTTTCATGGTGGATTTCTGATAGAGGCCAACAACAGTCTCATTAAGAGGGTCCTTGTTCTTCACCAGCCAGTTATTGATGTTGTAGTCCACAGTGCCAGCGTAGTGAACCAGGGAGAAATGGGCCTCTGGTTTACCCTTGACAATCCTGGGCTTCTGGAAGTTGTTTGACTTCCCCAAGTGGTTGTCATAAAGCTTAGCTTTGAATGTTGCATCACTGGCTTTGGGGAACATGCACTCCTCTTCAAGGATGGACATGATACCCATAGGCTAAAATGAACAGAATTAAATAATGAAACACCTGAGATCTCTCAAATTCAAAAACTCACCTTTTCAATGAGATCAATACAAGCCTGCAAATCCATGCCGAAGTGAATGAACTCCCACTCAATACCCTCCTTCTTGTATTCCTCTTGCTCCAACACAAACATGTGGTGGTTGAAGAATTGCTGCAACTTCTCATTAGTGAAGTTGATGCACAGCTGCTCAAAGGTGTTGAACTGCAGGTGGAATATGTTGTATAATCACAATGGCAAAGTAACAAAGAAATTAAGTTACTGAATAACAATAATCAGTTGATGTAATCTTACATCAAAGATCTCAAATCCAGCAATGTCCAGCACACCAATGAAGTACTGGCGAGGCTGTTTAGTGTCCAGGGATTGGTTGATTCTCACAACCATCCAGAGGAACATCTTCTCGTACACTGATTTGGAAAGAGCTCCAGTAGCATAGTACACCTATCCAAGATAATACATTAAAATATTATAGAAAAATGTGTTTTTTTTTTTGTTTTGTTTTTTTTTTGTTGTTGTTTTTATGGTTATGTTAATGATGAAGGGATGTTAATTATGAAGTAGTCTCTACCTG
Source organism: Spinibarbus caldwelli (assembly GCA_039654775.1). Lineage (NCBI taxonomy): Eukaryota > Metazoa > Chordata > Actinopteri > Cypriniformes > Cyprinidae > Spinibarbus > Spinibarbus caldwelli. The sequence continues at coordinate 2,424,463 of CM077262.1, read as the reverse complement.
CTGGACATTCTGTCCCTTGGTGACCCACTCATTTCCTACTTTGACTCTCGGGTGGCACAGAGCCTTGATGAGATCAGCAGAGTTCAGGCCCATCAGATAAGCTGACTTATCAGCATCTGTTGCGCCAAAAATAGAATTGTTGAATTGAATTGAATAGAATGGTTGATGGCAATGAATCTTCCATTTGTCCCCAGGCACACATGCATTCAAGAGTATAGAAACCCATTGTCAATGCTTGCCTATGAAATTTTATCAATAAAATAGCTTTGGTACTGAAAAGCTACATTATATTTCAATAATGAGGTGGTAATCTCACTATTTTTGTTTAGCATATCACAGCTTCACTCTTAGTAGAGAGATGCTGCAGAGACGCAGGTAATCATGTCAGCGTTTTCTCCTAATACTGACCTTCAGTCCCATCAGCCTCTGCCTGTTCCTCTCGCTGCTTCTGCTTGAACTTCATGTTGCCGTAGTGCATGATGGCACCAACCAGCTTATAGATGCTGTTCTTCTCCTCTTGAGTGAAGCCCAACACATCAAACGCTTCCTAGAGCAAATATACAGTGTCTCTAATAATTAACTCCATTTCATTGCATGTTATGCAGACTTCGATTCCAAAGCTTGAGAAGTCAGTATCAAGAGATTTATGGATGTTTTGAATAACGCACATCTGTAGCCATCAACTCATCAGCATCATCAATAGAGGCCACTTGCGTCTCTCCTTGAGAAATGAAGGCGTAATCGTACGGGTTTGCTGTGATCAGCAGCATCTCTGAGAGGATAAAAAGATATGTTACAACTTTACATCTCATCACTTGCAGTTTTGTTTCCAAAGTTGTGATTTTGATTACCCAGAAGTTCTGGTTTCTTCTGAGACAGGATCTGGTAGAAGATGTGGTAGTCTCTCTCAGCCTTGAGCTGGAAAGTCACACGGGATTTCTCTAATAGGTCTGTTTGTAGAAATGTAGAAGTTAAGCTCTTACCATCGGCATCTTACCATCATCTTTAAAATGAAAAAGTTACAAAGGATTTACAAAGGAAAATGTTTTTCTTACAAGTCTCAATATCAGCAGAAGCAAGCTTTCCACTGGCAGCAAAGTGAATGCGAATGAACTTGCCCTGTTTAAGAACAACAGCTCAATATCATTTTATTTCAAATCAGCATATTTTACGGTGGTCGAGACAGCTCAATGAGCTGCAAATGAAAAAAAACAAAAAAAACACATGCAAATAGAAAAAACACCAGCAAATAAAGAAAACATCTTCATTAGTTTGACAACACGTGCTGCAAACTCACAACGTGACCAAATACAGAAACGTGCTGCAAACCTGGCTGGGACATGCTTATCAATGTTTACTCTGAAAGGTGAGATTTTTGTTTATTTTAACATCCTGATCATATAATTCCTTAGCTTTTTTGGATATTATTAGCCTAAATAAGCTGACGAAATACACAGTTACTGTAACTTTGAAACGTTATGTAAGCTGTAATCTTCCCTTATGAAAATGGTTTTAGTATTAAAAAAAAAAAAACATGGTTACTATAGTTAAACCATGGTAACCACAAATTAACCATGGTTTTGCTACACTAACCATAGCTTAACCATGGTATTTGTGGTAACTGTGGTTATACAAATGGTAATCAATACGCCAAAAAACATAGTTACTATACTTTTACTATAATAAAACCATGGTTAATTTTCATAAAGGGAAGTTGTAAAGGTAAGTTAGCCAGCTTACATAATATTTCACATCCCTTAAAACATTTCCATTGTGGTCTGTGCTACTTGCAATGCTTTTTGGTTGTGTTGTGAGTATTTGCAGCACGTTTCTGTATTTTGAGTATTTGCAGCACGTGTTGTCAAACTGATGAAGATGTTTTCTTAATTTGCTGGTGCTTTGGTGGCCAGAGACAGTGGAGGCTTAATGGTTAGAGAGTCGGGCTTGTAACCCAAAGGTCGCGGATTCGATTCTCGGTACCGGCAGGGTTTGTAGGTGGGGGGAGTGAATGACCAGCTCTCCCTTCCACCCTCAATACCATGACTGAGGTGAGTCCCTTGAGCAAAGCACCGAACCCCCAACTGCTCCCACTGCTCCGGGTGTGTGTTCACGGTGTGTGTATTTGTTCACTACTCACTGCTGTGTGTGTGCACTTGGATGGGATAAATGCAGAGCACAAATTCCGAGTATGGGACTCCATACTTGGTCACACGTCACGTCACTTTTTCTATTTGCATGTGTTTTCTTAAGTTGCAGCGCGCTGAGCCATAATATTTTGAAACTGGAGGCAGATAAAACTCACAAAGCGAGACGAGTTGTCATTTCTGATGGTCTTGGCATTTCCAAAAGCCTCCAGAGCAGGATTACACTGGATGATTTGATCCTCCAGAGTACCCTAAAAAACAGACAGATATACTGCAGATAGTAAAGAAAAGAACAGGGAATGTTGTACTTTAGCTGATTATGTTGTAGTAAAATTTGTGTTCAAGGTTTTTATTTTTTTTTTTTATTTTTTTTTTTTTGACAAATGACATTATTTTCAGGCAAATAGTGAACAGGTCTAAAAATCACATAGTACTCGTACAGCATTTAAAGCAAATTCAAGTAAAAGTAAAATTGTACCCTGAAAGTATAAACTAGGTAATTAAAATGTAAATTGTTACTTTACATCCCTGATCAATATCAGTGCATGGATTTGTTTCTAACCTTCTTATCACTCGTCTCCTTTTTGCCACTGCCAGCAGCAATGCTGGCGAAATACTGAATGACTCTCTTGGTGTTCACAGTCTTTCCAGCACCGGATTCTCCACTGTCAACATAAAACCAGTCTTAGAAATCTGTTAAGAATTCATTCATAATAATGTTACAAACAAACTCAAAAAGATCAACTATAACACAGTCTTACGTGATAAGAATGGACTGGTTTTCTCTGTCTGTAAAAGAAAAAATTAAAATTATAATTATTAATGTTATATGCATGAACATTAAATAATTTTCACTAGTTACTTACATATGTGACCCTGGAGCACAAAACCAGTCATAAGTAGCATGGGTATATGTGTAGCAATAGCCAAAAATATTATCAAAATTATCGATTTTTCTTTTATGCCAAAATCATTAGGATATTAAGTAAAGATCATGTTCCATGAAGATATTTTGTAAATTTCCTACCATAAATATATCAAAACTTAATTTTTGATTAGTAATATGCATTGCTAAGAACTTCATTTGGACAACTTTGAAGGCGATTTTCTCAATATTTGGATTTTTTTGCACCCTCAGATTCCAGATTTTCAAATAGTTCTCAGCTAAATATTGTCCTATCCCAACAAACCATACATCAAAGGAAAGCTTATTTATTCAGCTTTCAGATTATGTATAAATCTCAGTTTTGAAAAATTGACCCTTATGACTGGTTTTGTGGTCTAGGGTCACATAAAGCTTGTGCTGTTTTTGGTTGTATATAAAATATTTAAAGAACTGTCACGTAGACGCACCTGACAGCATGTACTGGTAGGCGTTGTCAGAGATGGAGAAGATGTGAGGAGGAGCTTCACTCCTCTTCTTTCCTCTGTAGGCATTGACGACTTCCTGGTTGTACACTGGCAGCCACTTGTAGGGGTTGACAGTGACACAGAAGAGCCCAGAGTAGGTCTGTAAGAGATTCACAGCAGGTTCAGATCTGCTCATATGTGATAAAGTGAATGTGTGAGTGTTTTAAGACTCACGTAGATCATCCAGGCTGCGTAACGCTCTTTGAGGTTAAACAGCACAGCGGGCTCGTGCAGGAAGGTGAACATCGCCATGTCCTCAATTTTATCAAACTTTGGCGGGTTCTGAGGATGAACATCAGCCTCCTTCAAAGTTACTGTCTGTGAACATGAGATTTTTGACAGTGAAAGCAGTGTCTGTGCTTATTATTTTATCCAGTGGTTCTCAAACTTATACCAAGTACCACCTCAGAAAATATTTGGCTCTCCAAGTACCACCATAATGACCAACATTAAAATACAGTAGCGTAGTAGGCCTAACTATTCAGCTACAGCTCTGCACAATTCAAAAACAAGGCAGTTTTATTCCTAACAAGAATATTTATTGTTGTCAGCCACTTTAACGTTGTAAATACACCGTTTGAACATTAACACTGCACTTTGCTTACATACAAGTAAATAAAAAACTTAAATAATGATTAAATTAAAATGTGTTGTACCTAAAAGTTAAATACAAACCGTACTGTACTTAAATGTAAAAAAAAAAAAAAAATACTTTACTCAAATACAGATTAACTTAAAATGTATTGTGTTTTAACATTAATTTATATTTAATTTAGTGATTCCTCTGGGTACCACTAGAAAGCGCCTGAAAACCACATTTTGAGAACCACTGATTTTATCCATGTAAATAAAATTCATCTGTTAATTTGATCATTTTATGGAGAGGCTCACGTTAGCATTTTGAATAGTTAAATTATATATGTGTATGTATGTATGTATGAAAAACTCAAAATATTGAGAAAATTGCCTTTAAAGTTGTCCAAATGAAGTTCTTCGCAATGCATATTACTAATCAAAAATTAATTTACAGAATATCTTCATGGAACATGATCTTTACTTAATATCCTAATGACATAAAAGACAAATCAATAATTTTGACCCATACAATGTATTTTTGGCTATTGCTACAAATATACCCCAGCGACTTAAGACTGGTTTTGTGGTCCAGGGTCACATCTATATATACATACACCAGTATTTTTACAGTTAATAATTACTTTAATCATTCAGTCCTTATTCTAAACACATCACTGAGCTCATTACAGCAGGTCTTTTAAAGTAGAGAAATGTCTTTATTTGAAATCTTGAACTTACCGTTTTCTTTGAAGTCTCACAGGGAACTTTATCACCATCTCGACTGATAATAGATGCTTTAAGATACTCCTCATCAGCATCAGGAACGAAACATTCTTTCTTCATGTCAAAGGGGCGAGTTTGGGCCTCCAGACGCTCTATGTCCGACTTCCTGAGGTACGGAGCAGCAGCTCCAAACTCCGCCATCGCAGCATCCCCCATCTTTTACCCTGCTCACAAGTGTATACACACAGATTACTATATGACATATTATTTATAGGAGCCTATTTGGACACTTAAGTAAATAAAAATAAGATATATAAAAAATAAATAAATAAATAAAGTTCAGTTTGAAATGCTGAACTAAAAAATCTACTGTATTGTGTTTGTTTGTAATTTGAGGAACCTGTTGATAGTTAATGTGATTCTGTACACCTGTGTGAAGAGAGAAATGACTTCAAACATCCGCTAAAAATCAACAAAACACTCACTGAATCAAACACATTCAGCAAAAATGAGTGGAGAGAAAAGACACTTGCTGTAATGCAACATTCAGACACATATGTGTGTCCTAATAATGTGGGACCACTGAATATGGTAATGTGTGGTAGTAGGACTTATAAATTGATATCTCATATGAGATTAATCTATTGCTGTCAGTGATGTTGCATTGAGTTTTTTCAGGGTCACTTACCTTTGTACTTAACCTCTCCAGACACTGATGGTTTACTGTCCTAGGGACACACACACACACACTAAAACAAAACAAAACAATATAAAGCAGAATTACTTAACATCAAACATTTGTCTCATATCTTTTACATTATAGTCATTAATAAGCAAAAATGCATTCCGAACAACACCTCTCTGTGCCTGATAGGTATTATACACTAAAGGAATTGTTAATAAGACCAGGCTTTCATAACGCCTGAGGCGTCTCTGATGGCTTACCGTTTGATGATACAATAGAAAAAGTGGCTGAAGCCATTGACTCTCCACCCCTTTTTATAATGTAAGAGGTCCTCTAAATATGGTTGCAGGAATTTTCTGAAGCATGTTAGTGTCTCAGTTTGGTTAGGATACGGATGGGCTGGGTGTCTGCTGGAGGCAGGGGCACATTTATTTTGTATAGGGTGTATTTCATGCCAGTAACAACAATATACTTTGTCATGATATGTACTTTCATTCAACTCACTTATCTTTTAAATGCAATGTTTGTCAAGTAAGTTTTTTGTAAGGTAAGTGAATTCAGGAGAAGATTTTGACTACTGGCACAAATGGTGGAATGTGAAATAAACTGAAAAGTTTCTGCTCACTACCCAAAAAAAATTTTTTTTACCTAGTATGTTTGTCTTGTTTTCCATTACAAATATCTAAACATTCCTAAAACAATGTAACATTTGGACCAATCAGACACACAGTTTTGCATGTGATTTAACAAATCAATTAGTTATTAGATTAACAAATGGTCACAGACCCCTCCACCCAATACACATACTGAGTGCTGGTATGTCTGTCAATGACTCCAGGCCCCCGGTTCCATGGCAACCCATCTGATAAAGTTTTATTGGTCAAAGGAATGCGGGTAGAGCAACATTTCACTTTAGGAAAGACATAATGCCCATAAAAGTGGACTCTTCTCTATTTAATTCATAGAAAAACCTTTCTTTGAATTAACACCCATATCCTTCAGGTCATTGTGTATATTGTTACTGTTCTTGTATATTGTCTTTTGTACTGTATATTGTTTTATATATGCTTATGATAGATCACTAGTTAATATCACCCCATTTATTCTGTTTGGTCTCTATCAATTCGTCTTCGGATGATCTAAATGACAGTGTATATTACATGTTGATACCTATGCAACATATTAGTGTTCTAAGAATCTTTAATAGTTTGTATATCAACTATTAAATCCAACCCCATGCAAATTACCAAGCTTAGAGACAAAGAGTCGTAAAACCTTCCCTCCAAAAGTTCAAGTCACCATTGGCTCTTTGACTCCCCAGAGGTGTGACCTCTATACCAGATAAAGCTCTCGCATCAGTGACGCCAGCGAGTCTGCGGATCTTTTAGATTCTGAGAAGATCAGGATGTGAGCTAGAACTCTTCTGGACCATTAAGTTTTTATGCCAGGCCTTGCGGCCTTGTCTTTCCATTCAAACAAAGATTCTTGGATCTTAGTTGATGTCTCTTAACTCTGCTTCACTTTTCACCTGGAAAGAAACTCCCAATCACCATCGAATCAAAACATCTTTGGAATTCATCACTCTTCAAACCAGGAAGATAATGATTGCAAGTCCAAAACCGTGAAACCATCAAGACTTTCATCTGAGACTGTATTCTGGACACTCGTCAACGACCAAGGCAGTGCAAGTATAGTACATTTAACTAAACAAAACAGAGGTTTAGTATAAGTTATAGACCCCGTTATAAACGGTGCTGATGGTTTTACTCAGGTGGTTAACTGACTCTTTCCATAACTGCATTCTCTGTTTTCTCTAATAATGGCTTCATTCATCCACTTTAGCTCCACTTTTTATGTATGCGTGAGTGTATGTTATTCGTTTGTTTGTTTGTTTAGATTAGTTATGTGTGTTAGCGTTTAGTTAATAAAACTCTTGTGCACAAATTACATGAGTTTCTGATTCTGCCTTGCAAATAATTGTCCCTTTATGATTTTGACCCTCGCTACATGCTCTAATGCATTAATAGGAAGATATTTTTTGTGGCCACGGAAATATCCTTTCTTAGAGTTGATATGAATTTACACTGAATGTTCGCTGTATGAACAGATCATCTGATGGCAATTTAACTCTGCTACGGTTATTACTGTCAGCCAATATAAATAATTGGAATTAATCATAATTAATTGTAATTATTTATATACAATTCCCTTTTGAGCTAATTTGCTACAACAAGATACATTTACTTGAGACGCATAATGAAATGAGATTTTAAGTTTTGTTGCAGCAAGAAGTATCAAAATTAAGTGAGTTTTTGCTTAAAATGAGAAAAAATAAAGTATCTGCCAATGGGGCAAAGGATTACTGTTCTTACCCCATTCTTACCCCATACCACATTTGTTTTTCTTGTTTTAAGGAAAAACTAACAAAATTTTGATGCTTTTTTTTTTTTTTTTTTTTTTTCAGAAAACAGACTTTCCGTTAACTTCTCAAGTAAATGTATCTTGATTCAAGAATGTTTAGATATTTGCACTGGAAACCAAGACAAAAATACTAAGTTAGAAAATCATTTTTGCATTATTTTACCATTGCACCTATGAACAAACTGCTAATGTGAATTCTTTGGATTAAAAAAGAGAATGGTTTTTACATTAGCTAGCAGGTGTTCGCTCAAAAAAGAATGCATCTCATTGTTTGTATCAACTGATCTGTACCTTGCTCAAGGACAAGCCAAGTGTCATTTCACTCTGTCCATCATAGATGCTTTTTATCCGCTCGCAGCCGCAGATGAATCCGTAAGGGCAAGGTCAGTTTCCAGCTGGTGCGATCGCTTCACTCAGGCCTCATCGCTGACACACCATTGTTCCTTTGCCTTCACACTTGAGGACAAAGATAACCTGTGAAATTCTTGCTGGGTGCTTCTAAATGATTGAGAAGAACAGCTTGCGTGATCTCTGTTACCAGCATCCATATATGTATGTCTATAGCAGGCCGATGTAATGTGTACACAACATCTCCTCAATGTGAACTTAATATTCATCGACGGGAACAATGTCTAATTTGTCCAGTTTGGTAGACAATTCTCAGCTTTTTTTAATATCAGCTGCATCAGAGTTACTAGAACATAGGTCATTCAACGAGACACCATCAACCAACGATACTGGTGCATTATTTTCACACTGAATTTGTGAGCGTTCAGTTGCACAAATGTTGACCGCTGTGTTCAGATATGAAGACCTAAATGTGTAAAGTCTCTGCATAAAATGCATCTTCATTCAGATTTCACTCTACAGTGTCCAACATTGAACACCTTTGTTCACTCTTAATTGCATAAATGGATAGTTCAACCAAAAATAAAAATTCTGTTACCACTTACCCTCATGTCGTTTCAACCTGTATGCATTTCGTCTATCTGTGGAAAACGAAAGAACATAGTTAGAAGAACAACACTGGACTTTCATTGTATGGACAAAAACACTGAAACATTTTTAAAATGTTTATAGAGAAAAAAGGATATCATTCAAGCTTTGAACCATACGAGGGTGAGTTAATGCTGGAAGAACTGCCATTTTTGGGTAAACAATCAACTGAATTTGAGGTACCGATATTCTAATGCTGTCACTTTAATTCTAATGGCGTAACTTTCATTTAAAATGTATGTATGCATTTATTTATTTTTTTTATCTAAAACTACTGAACTCTATAATCAACTCTTTAAAAGATATGTATGCAACAGCTATGTGCACAGCACTCCATCAACTTGCATTGTCTGCACTGAAACATATGGAGGTCTGTGGCAGACTGTCAGTCATCCTCTTACCACTGTCTTGTTTGTTCCACATTGTTTCCTTCCAATTGTCCTTGAGTACAAAGATAACCCTGTGAAATTCCTGCTGAGCCTCTGACGAAATGGGAGCAACAGATGAGGGACATTGAGAACATAAAGCGGATGCCCCTTTGCAAAGGTCTCCAAGCACATAAATAAACGTCAAGTGGTACATGTTGGCACCCTTGCGAGCCATATACATACTACTTATGTTACATGGCCAACTGAGGCAAAACAATACCGGTCACAAGACAAGTGTTTATTATTAACCGACATGCAGCATTGTATTGTGAGTTGAAGTTGAAAGACAAGCAGAAGAAATGGTCATTGTTATCTTGGCCTAAGCATTTATTCGGTTTGCATAATGAAAAATTGGTAGTACTTTATTTTACAGTCCTGTTCCTCATGTACTTGTTATAGTAAATTACAGTAACTTAGTAATAACTAGGTACTAACTCTGAACCTACCACACCTAACCATAACCCATGTAGTTACTTTATATCATCCAGTACTTTCTTAGGTAAGGACACTGTAAGTACAGCAGGTTAGTGCACGTACTGTAAAATAAAGTGCAACCAAAAAATGAGTTCATTAAGCAAATGAACAAAGATCAGTTCATATAAAATACAATGTTCATCTGTTATTCTCATTATGCACCTGTTACTGGATGTCTGAAGGGGTCAACTGGCTGTTAAGACCATTTGTTAGCCAAAAGGATGAAAGGTGAAAGTTTAAGATGCTGCTAGATTTCTTTTAAATCAAAAGGGTCTTCTCACAGTCTTGTGAGATGTCAAGCCAGTAGTTACTTTTTCCTGACTTATGGCAATATAAGAATTGTTGAATATATTAATTGTTTCATTTGTTTTGCATGCCTGAAGTTTTATGCACTTGAAACAAATGAGGACACGATGCAGGTGAGACAGATGAAATAAATTCTGTAGTATTATCATTAAAACCTTTTTAGTTATTTTTTTAACATGGCCATTTACAGTAGATGTTTTGAGCTTTATCTGACAATGACTTTTCCTGCTCTTTCAGTGTGAAGGAGGTTTAGAGGACACACTTTTGTCCGTGAGAGATGGACCCTTCATATTATACAGTGTACAAATAGGGGAAGACGCCACGACTCTGCAACGATCTACCAAAGATTTATGATTCCAAAGATTCATTTATGCTTGAAAGATAAATAATTTGGTAGGTGTTTCTTTCTTCTAGAAGAAAATATAGCAAATGTTAAAGTATATTTTGTAAGAAAATGTACATAATGTCAATCAGGTAAAGTAACATTTGTCATAAATTATGCAAGTAACTTTTCTAATCAAAATGAAATGCATGACATTTTATTATAAAAGCTTGCCAGTTTAACCACCATAATGAATTGGAAGTTAACTTCAGTGAATTCATCATATGCATTGAATTGGTAAAGTAGTACAAATTTCATGCACTGCAAACATTCAGTTTCTTAATTGGTAAATTTTTCAATTTGAATTTCAGGAAAAAAATGATCAAAAAAGTGTATAAATTATATTTACATTCATTTAATGTTATTTAAATTTTAGTGACGGTCAGTTGTTCAGATTTACTTTGATTCTATGGATTTCTGTGCACATTTACTGATAGTGATTAAAACACTGAAGCTCACCAATTCACTGTACTGTTGGTTGCTACCATTTCTACACTACTGCAGTATTTAACATGCTCCATGAGGTGGAGCATGTGAATTGATCTGTCTATATTCCCACTGGTAATCACTATCGTGCCATCATTGTATTTTTCCATAAAGTTAAACTTAAATGGAGTTGACCACCAATAATCTCTGGTACTCATGTCGCATCAAATTGCATATTGCAATTGAAAATGCATCTGGTCAGTGGGTAAATTTGTAAAGATAAACCCATTTAAATCAAAATTAATTTTGAATAATTTATCAAATGAATGATGAATGCAAAATTAATTCATGTAAATGTATACATACTGTATGTATGTGATTTACTCTAAATAGCATGTATGTTCCTATGAATAGGAAAGTGCCTGTCAAATATCAAATAACACACAGACCACAGGAAAGGTTTCATTTGCACACTTTATTCTACAGAACTATAGGTAATGAAGTCAAGAAGCACGGAGTCAAACCAAACAAACATTTCAGAAAAACGCAAGTGAGAGCTTCACTCTTCGTCATGCCCTTTCTGTGAGAGGAAGAGAGAAGAGAAAGAAAAATGATTGGAAGGTATATTTGTTGTTGTTTTAGTTTTTGCAATAAATCAAATCTTAGATTCAAGCTGCACTCAGGGAGACACGTAAAAACCAAAATGCTTTAGGTCTGAAAGATAAACACTTCACAAAACTCTCTACTTTGAATGGTGAAAGGGTTAAACATTGTCCATTTCTCCACTGAGCCTTCTTACATTCTAAGATAGTAAGTACACAAAATACTGCATAAAACTAAGATAACTTACCTTAGATCCTGTGTCTCTGCTCTTGGCTCTCAGCTTGTTGACCTGAGATTCAGCAATATCAGCCCTCTCCTCTGCCTCATCCAGCTCATGCTGCAGCTTACGGAACTTGGTCAGATTAGAATTGGCCTGTTCCTCCTGATTAAAACAAAAGGTTGTTGACAAGATCAATATACAGAACAGTATATATATATATATATATACAGTAAAGGGATGACCCAGAAATGAACTTACCGCCTCCTCAGCAGTTCTCTTGTAGGACTTGACCTTCAGCTGGAGTTTGTCCACGAGGTCTTGAAGGCGAGCCAGATTCTTGCGGTCCTCCTCAGTCTGTTAATAGACTTTTGATTATTTTTGCTCTGTGTGGTCTGAGGATGGGGATATCATATTGAATAGAGAAAGTGACCTGGTAGGTGAGCTCCTTGATGCGTCTCTCATATTTACGGACTCCTTTCACAGACTCGCTCGCCTTTCTCTGTTCCAGCTCCACCTCATTTTCCAGCTCTCTCACCTAACAAAACCGAAAATGTATTAATTCTTCAGAAAGCTATTGATCTCTGAAGCCAAATTCTCACAAATAATAATATTCATCTTCACGAAAGTAAGGCATTTAAAATAAAAATAAAAAAACATAAGAACTAAGTTTTATAAACTAACCTTGGCTTACAGTTTCTGGACCTGTTTCTTGCCTCCCTTCATGGCGATCTGCTCAGCTTCATCCAGACGGTGCTGCAGGTCTTTGATGGTCTGCTCCATGTTCTTCTTCATGCACTCCAGATGAGCACTGGTGTCCTGCTCCTTCTTCAGCTCTTCTGCCATCATGGCAGCATCAGTGATGGCCTGACAATATTCCAAACGCAACTTTAAGCTGCTGTGTGAACATTTTCTTCTCCTCTTACCTCCGTATAAAGTAGTCTTTATAAGCACAGCGCTGCTTTGTTTACAGCGCTAGCCAAATAAATGCTGCTGTTCGATGAATTTGCATCTCATTCAGCCTGTCTGCTGTTTATTATACATGCAGATATGTTTTATGTTGCACAATTTCACAAAGATAAAGTCAGACCTGTCTGTTCTTGTTTTAAATCTTGAAATTATAAAATCTAATTCAAATCAAAAACAACTGCTCATGCAACATGTGTGTAGAATCTTTGTTTGGATCATGATTAAAATGCAGTTTGCCTATAATTTCAAATGGCTATGGATATTTTTTGTTTAAGTCACGTTTACTTGTTATAGAGCGAATAAAAAAATTAATTTGCTTTAAAAAATGGCCAATTTGCTTATTTAAAAAAATGGGAATGAAACATGAAACATCATGATCAGTGCATCACTAATTAAAATACTAAATAAAATGTCTCAAATTAGAAGGACAATCTGGGCTGTCCTTTTCTATCAGTTCTTCAATAGGTAGATCTTGTCTTTCATAAAGGCCAAAGTCAGGGATCTTGGGCTTAAAAAGGTTGGTGACCACTATTCTAGTGGATAACTGGAAGAAGTAGACATGGTACATCTACACATAACAATTTACCTCAGCTTCTTCCAGAGCTGCTTGAATTTCAGCTTTTTCCTGCTCCAGCTGCTTACGAATTTTCTCTAGTTCATGAATGTTCTTTCCACTCTCACCAATTTGTTCAGTGAGATCAGCAATCTCCTCTGTTTATTAGGGAAAGTAATAATGGTTATTGCACAAAATCAAATTAAATATTCAAATTTTGTGATATTTATATGAACGATATTTATGTGACTACTAAATCAAGGGCACCTTGGAGGTTCTTGTTTTCTCTCTTCATGGCCTCCAGATAATCCAGAGACTCCTCATAAAAGTTCTTCAGTTTGAACAGTTCAGTGCTCAGAGATCTGGCCTCCTTCTGGGAGCTTTCCAGCTCACTCTGAGACTCCTCATATTTCTGTTTCCATTCAGCCAGGACCTGTTTGATAGATTCAGATTCTTTGATTAGTTACCACAGCAGCAGCAACATTGGATCTCTCCACAGCCACCTTAAGATCTTCAATCTCATTTTGCAGCCTGTGCTTGGTCTTTTCCAGTGAGGAGCATTTAGCATTAACAGCTTCCACAGCTTCTTCTGCATCTTGCAGACGCTGGGCAAGTTTCTTCCTTCATGAATGAACAGAATCAGTCAAATGTTTGTATGGTATGCTACATGGAAAACCCAAATATTTCCTGTTCATACTTAGCTTCCTCCAGCTCCTCAGTCCTCTGGATGGCATCAGTTTCATACTTGGTTCTCCACTGAGCCACCTCAGAGTTTGCCTTGGACAGACTCCGCTGCAGCTCAGCTTTGGCTTCTTGCTCCTCCTCATATTGCTCCCTCAGCAGATCAGCATCATGGCGAGCAGATTGAACTGCATGGGCCAGGGCATTCTTAGTCTACAAGATATTCAAAATGAATGTTTTCTGTTATGGAGAATGGCCCAAATCTGTAGCATAAAGCTCTAGTCTCTTTGAGGAGTGTGGGTTTAAATCCCACTGCTCCTAGAAGATCTTATTGGATGACAAAGCAGTTCAGTGATTAAGGTGAATGAATGCTGCGCTGCGTTACTCTAAAGTTGTGGGTTAAAATGCCAACCTTTGTTGTTCTTGGTTATTTCTGGACTTTGGATTCATCAGAGGCTTAATTTCTAGTGGTGTAGACCAATGGTTAAACATCTGAGTCAATAAGCTAAAAAAGTTTGAACACCTTAATGAGAGAACTGAATCGCAGTTTTGAGAAATGCACTTGACCCAAGACTGTCCTTGTACCAAAGCATTCAGTTCTATTCTATAACACTGAATTGGAAGTAGTATTTGCAATACCTTGACTTCCTCCTCTAGTTGTCTCTTGAGGTCCTCAATCTGCTGGGTGTAGGACTGCTTGCCTCTTGTTAGCTGAGAGACCAAGGAACCCTTCTCTTCCAGCTGTCTAAAAAGCTCCCCTGGGTAGTAGTATAACCATTACATTATAGAAAGTAGTGCATGATCTTGGGAATTTGTCTAAAAAAAAACAAAATACAAATTCTGTATGCTGGAGTACATACCATTTTTGGTTTGCAACCCAGCTTTTTGCATGGTAAAGTCATTGATGCTGCGTTGTCCTTCTTCATATTTTGTTCTATATTCTGACATCTGGTCCTCAAGGGTCCTGCACATTTTCTCCAGGTTTGCCTGGATACGTGTTATATAATTGAATATCAAATAAAACAGAACAAACACATGATTATAAAGAACACCTGAAATGAAGACAAACAATCAAAAATTCTAACATGGAGACAATAATTTATCACCTTGGCCTTGGCAAGCTGCTCCATGTTGGAGACCACATCGTCCAGTTCCAATCTGAGTTCACTCTTCTCTTTCTCCAGCTTCTGCTTCACTCTCTGAAGGTTGTCAATCTGCTCTCCCAGATCAGCTACACTGTCAGCATGTTTCTTCCTCAGTGTAGCAGCGGTGGCCTCATGTTGCAGAGTGGACTCTTCAAGGTCTCTGCGCAGTTTCTGCAACTCAGCTTCACATTTCTTGTTCATCTCAATCTGGGCAGCAGTGGCTCCACCAGCCTCCTCCAACCTCTCACTGATCTCCTCCATTTCTCTGGACAGATCAGCCCTCTATTTCTCAACTTTGGCACGAGCAGCTCTCTCAGCCTCCAGCTCTTCCTCAAGCTCTTCAATGCGAGCCTGGAAATGTGAGCAAAACCAAAGTTAAAGCTAACATTCCTAACTGTCCACGTACGCAACTTGTTTAAGAATGATTGTTACCTGCAGCTCCTTCAGTTTCTTCTGGAGTTGGGCTGCCATTACATGTACATCTTCAATCCTGCTACTGAGCTGGCTGATCTCAAAATCTTTCCTGTGTTGCAGAACATATTTAATTACCAGTTTTAATAACAATTCCGACTGTGAGCTGTTTTCTTGAATTATTTCACCCTCTGCGTAAAACACACTTTTTAAGCCTCTCTTCCAGTTGTTGTTTGTCATTTTCCAGGTCCATCACACTCTCTTGGGTCAACTTTAAGTCTCCCTCGAGCTTCCTCTTAGCCCTCTCCAGATCCATAAGAAGTTTCCTTTCCTGTTCCAGGGAACCCTTAAGCTGGAAGGGCAATAACAGAGCGTAAGGGCGTTTTTCATAGTTCATTTACATCAAAAATATCAACAAACTACTCACATCATCCAGTTGTTGCTCCAGCTTGGCTTTGGCTTTAGTGAGAGTGTTGACTTTGTCTTCCTCACTCTAGAGTTCATCCAGCTTTTGTTGATGGGCCTCCTACAGAGCTTTCTTCTCCTTGGTCAGCTTAGCAATGATCACATCCAAAGCTGCCATCTCTTCTGTCAGGTTTTTAACCTGTAGAATTGTATAAATGTATCAAGGAACTCTTAACACACCATTCTTGCATCTCTAACATGTTCAGTGTTGAAAACTGACCTTGTTCTCAGTGGTGTGTTTCTCTTTCTCTACTTTGGCCAGAGTGAGTTCAAGATCATCAATGTCCTTCTTGAGCTCAGAACATTCATCCTCCAGCTTTCGTTTCTTTGCAGTCAGCTCAGCATTCTTTTCTTCTTCATCCTCCAGCCTCTCAGTCAGCTCTTTGACTTTGGCTTCATGCTGGATCTTGCTCTTGATCAGACCCTCACATCTCTCCTCAGCATCTGCAAGATTATCTATAAGATTATTTTTTCAGAGTGAAAAAAAAAAGAATTTATTAATAATTTAGATTTTTTTTTCTTGATTTGTGAAAAAAAATAAAATTGCAAAATGTTAGCCCCACGTGAACTTACAGACTGCATTGCAAGCTGAAGGTCATTCTTCTCTTGGAGAAGAGAAACCATTTTTTCCTCAAGTTCCTTTCTGCGGGCTTCAGATTTGGCGTAAGCCTCCTTCAACTTCAGGAATTCTTCCTTCATGTTGGCCATTTCTTTCTCAGTCTCAGCAGATTTCAGCAGAGGCTTAATCTTGAAGTAGAGCTTCATCCAGGGCCAATTCTTGACACCCATGAAGGCACGTACATTCCACTGGATCACCAACAAAGAATCTCTGTAGATATTGAATAAGCATGTTCAGTCTTGCATTATATATTGTAAGTTGGAGAAAACATTAAAGTCTGAAGAGGTGAAAATTAACCTTCTCTCCACAATTTTCTGGAACTCAACTCTTGATAGAAAACCATGAGACCTGGCCTGAATTCGAGTAATAATAAGTGCAAGACAGTCATCTCGCATCTCCTCAAGTGTACCCAGAAGGCCAGCCTTAAAAAACACCTGAATAGCAAAGAATTTTGCATCAAAAAGGATGAAAATGAAACAGTGGCTTTGTAAAAAGTTACTGTTAACATAAAAATACCTTAGTATGTCCTAACTTGTACTGGTTGTGATCAATGTCCAGAGAACCCAGACGTTTTTCTGCACCCTTCTTGTTATCAATGAACTGTCCTTCAGGGATAGCATCGGGATTTAGAATGCGGTACCTTCAAAAAAGACAACACACAAGACACAAATTTATACACTAACACATTAACAATTATTGTATGCTATTTGTGCATTATTCACTTTCTTTTTTATGTTTATATACGTATTTATATTTATTTCTAGCAGATGTTTAAAAATGCAAACAGAGTTGTTGATGCAATTTGCAATAACTTAACACGTAAAATTATTTTGCAAGACGCAAAAGTCATTTAGTTTCATATTTACCGTTGTTTGAAATCTCCATACAGGATCCTGTTGGGAAATCCCTTTCTGCAGATTCTGATGCCCTCCAGCACACCGTTACAGTGCAGCTGGTGCATGACCAGAGGATTCTCCATCGCCCCAGGAGTCTTAGTCTCATTGGGGATGATGCAGCGCACAAAGTGAGGGTGAGTTGACCTCAAGCTGGTCATCAGCTTGTTCAGATTCTCCTGTTGGTAGACCATGGATTTAAATTTACATGCAATAAAACCACGTGAGACAAAGCAGTGTTAAATTATTAAATAACCTTACATACCCTATGGAGGGCTGACACTGTCTGGAAGGAAGAGCCCTTCTTTTTGCTACCTCCTTTGCCACCCTTACCTCCAGAGTCCGGAGCTGTGAAATACATTATATTTGTTTTTGTTACTATTATATAGTAAAATTAGTGCTTATTATATTTTCATATCATACATCACTGTTTACTTGCCTGTGTCAGCACTAGAATAATTAGCATACAAAATACCCAACAGCTTAAGAGTTGACTTCTGGAACAACCCTACAACAGTCTCATTGAGAGGGTCCTTGTTCTTCACCAGCCAGTTTGAAATGTTGTAGTCCACAGTGCCAGCATAGTGAACCAGGGCAAAATGGGCTTCTGGTTTACCCTTGACAATCCTGGGCTTCTGGAAGTTAGGATTTTTGCCCAAGTGGTTGTCATAAAGCTTAGCTTTGAATGTTGCATCACTGGCTTTGGGGAACATGCACTCCTCTTCAAGGATGGACATGATACCCATGGGCTAAAATGAGTAGTAGATTGTGACAGTCAATATGCCAGTTTTCTACAACAGTTAAGACTAAGAAATAGGATCCCCCACACACAGTATATTCATTAATATTTACCCACCTTCTCAATTAGTTCAATACAAGCCTGCAAGTCCATTCCAAAGTCAATGAACTCCCACTCGATACCCTCCTTCTCGCATTCCTCTTGCTCCAACACAAACATGTGGTGGTTGAAGAACTGCTGCAACTTCTCATTAGTGAAGTTGATGTACAGCTGCTCAAAGGTGTTGTACTGCAGGTGGAATATGTTAATATTCAGATATAATCACAATGTCAAAGTAACAAAAAATGAATTTATTGAATAACAATAATTAGTAGATGTAATCTTGCATCAAAGATCTCAAATCCAGCAATGTTCAGCACACCAATGAAGTACTGACGAGGCTGTTTAGTGTCCAGGGATTGGTTGATTCTCACAACCATCCAGAGAAACATCTTCTCGTACACTGACTTTGCCAGAGCACCAATAGAGTAGTTCACCTGACAAGGAAATATTACATTTGCTGAATTTGTCCCACTGAAACCTCTATAGATTGGTTTTACAGCGATGTGAAAGATGTGGTTTTGTTTGTATGTTGGAAAGCATGTAATGCCATTTGAATATGATTTTCATTTGTTACCTGCTGGACATTCTGTCCCTTGGTGACCCATTCATTTCCTACTTTGATTCTCGGGTGGCACAAACCCTTGATCAAGTAAGATGAGTTTAGGCCCATCAGATATGCGACTATGTCAGCATCTACATGTTAAAAAAATACAGATCTATAACTGTATACAACATAACTTAGACTTTTTTCCCTGTATGAAGTTGAGATTCCAAGTTATTCTGACCCTCAGTCCCATCAGCCTCTGCCTGTTCCTCTCGTTGCTTCTGCTTGAACCTCATGTTGCCATAGTGCATGACCGCACCAATTAGCTTATAGATGCTGTTCTTCTCCTCTTGAGTGAAGCCCAACACATCAAACGCTTCCTAGAGCAAATATACAGAGCATGTTAGAATATATGTCAAATGCTTAATATTCTATTTTTTGCCAAGTACACTAAAAGTTTTCCTTTAAAATCTTTAAAGGAATAGATTGGCCAAAATTGAGAATCATTCACGCATTTTCAAGTCATTTTAAACCTGTATAATTGACTTCTGTGGACCACAAAAGGCGATGTTTTTCAACATGTTCACACTGCTCTTTTCCTTACACAGTACTATCATATAGCTGACAGACCCTGATCATTATATTCTTTTACTGCATGGAAATCAAGGATGGGTTGTAAAAAGTGCTAATGATGACAGAATTTTGAATTTTGGGTGGACTATTTCTTCTAAATATGTATAATGTGGTATCTTATATTGTAAACTATCTATGATTTATCAAACACCCACATCAGTGGCCACCAGCTCGTCACCATCATCAATAGAAGCCACTTGTGTTTCTCCTTGGGAGATGAAGGAGTAGTCATAGGGGTTGTTGGTGATGAGCAGCATCTCTAAGGAGAAATGGGAACATAGATCAGAAAGAAAGAAGAAAAAAAACTCTTCTAATTAGAAACAGTAATATTAACAGATATGACGGGTAATTTTACCCAGAAGTTCTGGTTTCTTCTGAGACAGGATCTAGTAGAAGATGTGGTGGTCTCTCTCAGCCTTGAGCTGGAAAGTCACATGAGACTTCTCCAGCAGATCTAAATTAATTTATAAATAGACAAATATCAAAACAGTTACACATTTCATCATTATGTGCTTGTTGGAATGATGCTGGGCAGTAAAGTACTTACAAGTTTCAATGTCAGCAGAAGATAACTTTCCACTGACGCCAAAATGGATTCTGATAAATTTACCCTGTAAATATAGCAAGACTACAATACATAACATGCTCATATAGAATATCATGAAACCAAAATAAAATAACAACACCAATGTGAAACACTTACAAATCTGGAAGAGTTGTCATTTCTGATGGTCTTGGCATTACCAAAAGCCTCCAGAACAGGATTACACTGGATGATTTGATCCTCCAGAGTACCCTGAGCATCAAATTTTAATATTAATGGTTTAAAACATTTGGTATACCAACATTTCAGTTAACAACCATATATTTCATGACTTTTTATGTAGTCTTGTAAAAATAATAATAAAAATCCTTAAATAATCTGGTGGTGGTGGTGATGATCCGCTTCAAATCGGACAAGCCTAATGATTCAATGGAGCATTCATAAAGAACCATTTACTTAACTGCTGAATGAATCAGCCATTTGAACGAATCAAATGAATGAATAAATGACTCTGACTTAATCATTAAGACATTTACCACCACCTACTGGTAGTTTTAGTTTACTGTTTAGAGTATCATTTCATTAAAGAAATATTTCCATACTATTTCCATAGTAATAATAATAAAATTAATAAAATAAATGATTGAACTTATAGTTCACCCACCCAAAAATGACAATTGTGTCATAATTTACTCACCCTCACGGTCCAAAATATTATATGTAATACATTTCATCAAACAAAATATTTCTTGCTGAAGCTACTTTTCATAATGTCTGTTTGATGCTTTACACAACAATGACTTTAAGTGCTCTTTTGAGAGTAATTTCTCAGCCAAATTTGATGTGCGATTAGTTAGATTAATTAATCTCCACATCATGTAATTAATTAGATTACAAATTTTAAATGCTTACCAGCCCTAATATAAATGCAGTAAATCATTTTACATCAATTTGAGACTCTAATATTTAGCTTAGGCAGACATCATTAATATAGAAATTATTTTTGTATGCTATGCTATATGGAAGGTATATTTGTCTGTCCAGTATTAGCCGTTCTTTGAGAATTATTTCACCTTTTTCTCCATTGATGGATCCTTCTTGCCAGTTGTCACTGCTGCAATGCTGGCAAAGTACTGGATCACTCTTTTAGTGTTTACAGTCTTTCCCACACTGGACGCTCCACTTACAATAAAAACAGCTCATTAAAATTCTCATAATAAGCAACACAGAAAGAAAATATTGGTGAAAGGAGAAATGTTATACTAAATAATGATATGCATTACGTACGTGATCAGGACAGATTGGTTTTCTCTGTCTGTGAGAAAAAAAAAAAGAAAGTCAACAATTGAAATTTCTATACACATTGCATTATAAATCTCCAAAAAAAAAAAAAAATTAAATTAAAAATAGTACAAATCAGATCATCACCTGACAGCATGTACTGGTAGGCATTGTGTGAGATGGAAAAGATGTGAGGAGGAGCCTCAGTTTGTTTCTTTCCTCTATAGGCAGTGAACATCGCCATGTCCTCAGTTTTATCAAACTTTGGGGGGTTCTGAGGGTGAAAATCAACCTTCTTCACAGTTACTGTCTGTGGATAACATACAAAAAATGTTTTACACCTCAAATCTAAAGAACTTTTGTAGGTACTCTACATTGACACCATTACTGTATACAATACAGAGATTAGACCATACCTTCCCAAATTCAGTGTCAACAATGACTTTGTCACCGTCTCTACTGGTGATGGAGGCTTTGACGTACTCAACCTCAGGATCAGGCACAAAACATTCCTTCTTCATGTCGAAGGGCCAAGTTTGGGCCTCCAGACGCTCCTTGTCTGACTTCCGTAAGAACGGAGCAGCAGGTCCAAACTCTGCCATCACAGCATCCCCCATCTTTCAGTCAGGCTGAGGCAAAGATGACAAGATTCTCTGAACTTGCTTACAATTAAAAACAGAAAATGAAACTTATCTAATGATATAGACTTATAAATATAGATACTATATTAGCGTATACAAATAAAGATAATTATCATGAGCATGTCCACCATATATACCTAATATTTCTAATCAGCTATTGCTCTACCAGTAAATAAGATTCAAAATGAAAATACTGCATAAAAATGTGATCATAAAATCCTTCCTTACCAGACAAAATCCAATAAAGTCCAAGTCCTTGCAATGAAAAATAAACATCATTAATAAAAACATCCTATTCTATTGTTCAGTCCTCATCAACAATTTAATCTAAATTATCTGTGCAATAAGATGTAAAGCAATCTAAAATTTTACCAATACAAATCAACTTACCTTGTGTTACAATGATGTGAGCTTGCAAGATTGTGCTGTAACGTATCTCTTTATATAGAGGCACGATGAGTGTGACGTTGACTCTCTGTATTTGGTCCCGGTCACGTGTGTGGGGCTGTTTTTGGGAGCCTGAAAAAAATCTGTCAGTCACAGTAGTTTAGCATGTGATATGTGGCAGTAGCATGAAAGATTAGATCATCTAAATCACAATGGTGCTATTTTTGTCCCATACGTGTTACTTTATTTTGTTATCTTATTTATATTTTTATTTTTGTTAGATATCACATATTATAATTAAATTTGCACATATCATTAATAGTTAGTTTCATTAGCAAATTTACAACATACCTGTTTTTTGTTTGTTTGTGTTTTTTTGTATGGGGGGGGGGGGGGGGGGGGACATTACAGGTGTCAACACTCGTTTGTATAATACATCACAGATAAACCTGCTTCACACAATCTTTTTTAAATCAAATCATAATCATAAAAAGCTTAATTAACAGATTCCACCAACATTTGTCTGCTATGCAGACAATGTTTTCTCTCACATTATGGATAGTGTGAATATTTCTTGTCACGTACACATGATATGCTTCAGCTTCGCTAGGATGCTTTTCTAGACCTGTGTATAATTTTCTGTCTTCAAAGAGAGAAAGGCATGCACTGGGAATTTCACAGGTTTATCTTTGTGCTCAAGGATAAAGACAAGGGAACAATGCTTCACGAGCAAGACGGCTGTCACGGAACAGTAAAACTGTCAGTAGACAGCTGTAACGGCAACAATAGATATTGGCGACCTTTTGTTGTTGCCTAATGCAGAGACAGCTGCGACTCTCTTGCTTGTTCTTGTTTGTAGCTATGACCTTTCTTGACTACCCAATGATAAATCCATCACTTGTGTTTTATAGGTTGTACCAAGTTCATGTGCAGTCATTCAAATGAACAACAGCTTCATTCATGTTCATCCATTTGTTCCTCAAGTATCTTCCAGCTTTAGAAAGATTCCCAAAACAAATCCATGAAAAGGATTCTGTAAGGTTCAAAAGGCAATTTGTATGTTTAGAGAAGTGATTATATTCTGAAAACATTACAGCAGTCGTGCAGGTACTATAATATGGAGGTGCTTGTTTGTTATAATTAGTCCATCTTAGCAGAAAGAACATGTTGAGCAGGTCAAACTAGCCCCAGATCTGTTTCTAAACAGTCAGCATTGTACAGCATTGATTTGTAGGGGAGCAGCGTGAGCCATCACTCGACCTTTTGTGAGGTTTCTGGCCTGCCTTGACCTCTTGTCTCTCAGTTATTCTGCACCCTATTCTGCATCAACAAGCACCTTACTTAGTCTTAATACTTGGGCAATCTATTCTAGGCCCCTCATTTACAGTGCCTCATTCTCAGCTGTCTGCTCACCCTGGTTAATCAGCACTCAGGAATAAGAGTAGAAGAAACGGGGACACCTTATGGCTAATGAATTCTGTAATCTGAGCTTCCTTTTGTCATTGGAATAGAATGGTCTTGCATCTGTTGGGTAACATATTGTGTCTCGACTTTGTGTCTTCTGCTGCTTCATAACATGCAGCTAGTTTTGCTAATAATTTTATTAAAAGACAGGAATACTATAAATGTAATTCTTAAACCGTACATTCAATAAATGCAACAGCGGCAAGTAAAAGACATTTAACTTGTCTAAATGAGCCAAGAGATAAGTATTATTATAGTTTCAGTGAGAAATACAGTGGGGTTCAAAACAAGGTTATTATTGTGAACTAAAACTAAAACCATAAATAAAATAAACATTAACTGACATAAAATATTACAGAATATAAACTTAATTTTTTTTCAGTTAGTTTTCAAGGCAACATTTCATATTTTCATTTAGTTTAATAATGTATTAAAGTTAAAACTGAAATAAAAATAAATAATAACTATATGGGCATTTAATATAGACAAAAACAGAAATAATTGCTAAAACTAGCTAAAATTAAAATGAAAGCAGAAAATGTAAAAATAATAATTCAAAATATTAATAAAAACTTTAATAGTTTCTCAGTGATAGAAAAATAACACTGGTCTGAGACCACATTTGAAATTAAGTGATTAAAAATATAATTTAAACATGTAAAAAAAAGTTTTTGAAAAAAATTGAAACAAAGCTAAATGGGTAAATGTTTCAGACTGCTTCTTGGTCACTACAGTAAATGTGCCATTGATCAGGTGACTCAGTATATATAGTTTTGGTAAAAAAAATTGGAAAGATGGAACGTTCTCAAATCATTTTGGATAACAGGGTCATCAAGTTTTGTTTTTATCATTTTAAATACTGCTGCAAAGAAATTGTTATGCTGATAACACCCCTTGTATTTAAGACCAAAATAATAGAAGAATATAAAGTACTGCACACCCTCTGGTGGCAGTAGCTGTACACTGCAATTGTCATGATCATCAGCACATTATCATGATAGACCAAAGCTCATGAGTTCAGTGTGCAGTGTGCAAATATGTGATATTTTAAGTATTAACATTAACTTATACATGTATCCAAAACATATAAAATATCTAAAAGTATTTCAGTTTTAACAGTATAATTATAAAGACAAAATTGATTTTGGTAACACTTTAGAAAAGGGAACACTTATTCACTATTAACTACGACTTTTCCCTCAATAAATTCCTAATTTGCTGCTTATTAATAGTTAGTAAGGTAGTTGTTAAGTTTAGGTATTGGGTGGGATTAGGGATGTAGAATAAGGCATTAATATGTGCTTAATTAGTACTAATAAATGGCTAACATTCTAGTAATATGCATGGTAATAAGCAACTAGTTAAGAGACCCTAAAATAAATTGTTACCTTGATTTTTATTTAAATATCTCAAAACAAAAAAAGGCACAATAGCCAGTATAGGTCTAAATGCATTGTGCATCTGCTGCATCATGTGAACTTGACGGATAGCCCCCTTATGCTTCAGAGCACTGGTTCACATAGTGTGGTTAATGTCTGTCACTGTCCCTCAGAGAGCTGACCGAGGGGTCATACCCTTCATGTTGTCTTGTTTACACAGCATTGTTTCCTTCACTTTAGCCTCGAGGACAAAGATAACCTGTTAAATTCCTGTGATGGAAGGGTGGTGTCATGCTTTGAGACACAGTATGTAGGACATGAACTCTTACCACTTGAGTTACATGACCTATTGAGGGAGAGCAATGCCTCCCCAGTGTTGTACTTAACATATTATTTAGCTACCTTGATCTTTTAAAAGCTAAGGATACCTCTCTTTCAACAATGTTAATGTACAAATTGGCTCCAATTTATCAAGTTTCGGAAAAAATGTCATTTTCAAGCTTCTTTGTTCAAGTCTTTACATCCTTAAAACCTCTTTTAATGCATAAAGATGTTTTACAGTACAGCATGTGCATCAGAGGCTCCACTCATATAGTATGTGTTAAGCTTTATGGAGCTCTTAATATAGCGCAAGTGACAAGTGTTAAAATTGCCACACTTTCTTCATCCTCTCAAGTATTGAGTAACCCCCTCCCTTCCCGGACTCCTCCTTTATTTAACACGTCTGTTGGAGCCACTGCATCACCTTGAGCAACAACAGGCACTTGTCACATCCCTCCTACCCATTGAGTAGTTCTGTACTGGACAGTTCACTCTTCTGAAACCTTTTTTGTTTGTTTTTTTTGGGACCATTAGAAAAGGTAAGTCAACTGTGTAATGTAAGTTATCTACAGATTGTATGTTGATTAGAACTTTTTTACATGTACTGTGTGTTAAGGGCCTGACCATTTTTAATAACCTATGAGTTAATGGTACTTCAAGTTTTGGGAGACTGACCAGCAGATGATGTGGATTTCATTGCAGACATTTTTACTTGCACATTAATACTCATAACTGCAATAAAACGGAGCACAAAACAAATGTTGACACAATGCCAATTTTGAATAGCCAGCTGATGCCTGAACAAAAAGGTTTTGGACTATTTGAATTCACTTTTGATTTGAAAGGTACTGTAAAACACACATAGTTTATACCTTTTGTGATGATGCCAATTTAGTTAAAAAAAAAATAAATAAAAAAAAACACAATGTGGCAGAAATTCAGTTTGCATGTTTCTTTATTCTATTGATCTAGATAATGGATTCAAAGAGACACACCAGATTTTGAGAGAGGGGAGAGCTTCATTCCTCATCGTGTCCTTTCTGTTCAAAGAAGAAAAAAGACAAAGATGTAAGATTAATTTATCTTATTAGAAATATTTATAAATTTTCCATATTTCCACAATTTCATTGCTCTAACAGGTTTCTCAAAGGAGTTGCTATTAGCTTTGCTTATCAAAGCTTTGCTTATTGTGGCAACGTGCCATCTTCTGTTGGAAAGTTACTGAAACATTTTACACAGTCAAATAGTTGCTTTAAACGGTAACACTTTACTTGAAGGAGTGTGCATAAGACTGACATGACACCTTCATAATCATGACAAAACGTCACGAGTATGAAGATGACATTGTTTGAGATGTCTTTGTTATGGGGTAGGGGTAGGTTAGGGTTAGGTCAAACAATGTCATCTTTACATTAAAAAAGACATAACTGAGCGAATGACACAATGACAGTTGTCATATAAACATGCATAAAACCTCCTTCATATTCATGACGTGTTATGTCATGATTATGAAGGTGTCATGTCAGTCTTATGCACACCCCTTCAAGTAAAGTGTTACCCTTTAAACTTTAGTTTGCTTTAAAGTATACTTTCAATTATAGCATGCATAACATCTCCCAAGTCACGTAACATTTGTATACTGTTTCAAGCTCACCTTAGATCCTGTGTCACGGCTCTTGACTCTCAGCTTGTTGACCTGAGATTCAGCGATATCAGCCCTCTCCTCTGCCTCATCCAGCTCATGCTGCAGTTTACGGAACTTGCCCAGATTAGAATTGGCCTGTTCCTCCTGAAAAACACATGGAGGTATTTTTAAGCAATCCCTTACCAAGCAGTTAAGCCAGTTTTATTTTCATTTTATTATAATTCATTACATTTAGCAGACGCTTTTATCCAAAGCGACTTACAGTGCATTCAGGCTACACATTTTTTATCAGTATGTGTGTTCCCTGGGAATTGAACCCACAACCTTTTGCGCTGCTAACGCAATGCTCTACCACTGAGCCACAGGAACAGGACAGACAAATTGACTCAGACCCAAAACAGAAAATCATGGCAATCATACTCATGCTGTATGTAAGCTTCTGATGCAAAAGCTGAAGGTAAATGTGGCTTAGAAAGAAAATTTGTATGTTTATTTTCACATGATGGTTTATTTTGAGTCTTCAAATAAAGATATATTTTGTGCAACCAAAGTTAAACAAATTTAGTAAATTCTCCTGACATGCCTATTTTTTTTAAACATGAGCATGATTGTAATGTCTTTAGTTTTCAAGAAATGTATGCGTTTTTACTGAATTGAGTTTAAACATACCGCTTCCTCAGCAGCTCTCTTGTAGGACTTGACTTTCAGCTGAAGTTTGTCCACCAGATCCTGAAGACGTGCCAGATTTTTACGGTCCTCCTCAGTCTGCATTTATAGTCATAAGACATAAATTGACCATCACAATTTGTGATGTTTTATAAAATCTTTGCATGAATAAAAATACATTTTTTCAGATAAAGTGACCTGGTAGGTGAGCTCCTTGATGCGTCTCTCATATTTACGGACTCCTTTCACAGACTCGCTCGCCTTTCTCTGTTCCAGCTCCACCTCGTTTTCCAGCTCTCTCACCTAACAAAACCAAAAATTATTTTAATTTCACCAACTCTGAAGCTCTGAATCCAAATATTAAAAAATAACAATATTCATCTTTACAAAATGTATGAATAGAAAATCTACCATTAAGAACTGAGTTTTATAAACTAACCCTGGCTTCCAGTTTCTGGACCTGCTTCTTGCCTCCCTTCATGGCGATCTGCTCAGCTTCATCCAGACGGTGCTGCAGGTCTTTGATGGTCTGCTCCATGTTCTTCTTCATGCGCTCCAGATGAGCACTGGTGTCCTGCTCCTTCTTCAGCTCTTCTGCCATCATGGCAGCATCAGTGATGGCCTTCTTGGCTTTTTCCTCAGCATTCCTGCACTCCTGCACTGCCTCCTCAACCTCAGTCTGGAGATGAGTATTATCTCCCTCCAGCTTCTTCTTCTGATTCAGCAGACTGGTGTTCTGAACATAGACAATATTGAAATTCGTATAGTCTCTAGATGATATTATGTACTAAGAGAGGGTTTAAAGTTTTTGTTAGTGTGAATATGTGGACAGATACCTGAGAATGCAGGAGCTGAACTCTCTCACTGACGTCCAGCAGTTCCTGCTCAGCCAGTTTCCTTCCTCTCTCAGTCTGTTCCACCAGGGATCTCAGCTCGTCCAGTTCAGCCTGCAGCAGATTGTTGCGTCTCTCCACGATGGCGATGTTCTCTTTGAGATCATCATTACCACGCAGAGCGTCATCCAGCTGTAGTTGGGCATCCTGTGAAGTACAAGTTTTTATTCATGAAAAGACTGCAGAACTTTATAAGATTTCATTTTGTTTTACAAATTGTTGGTAAAACATACCTTGAGATGTCCATGAAGACCCTTGAGTTGCTTCTGGGCTTCTGACGCCTGTCTGTTAGCCTGGCTGAGCTGAATCTCCATCTCATTGAGGTCTCCCTCCATCTTCTTCTTCAGTCTGAGAGCTTCATTCCTGCTGCGAGTCTCTGATTCAAGTGAGCTCTGCAGGGTATCAATCATTCTCTGCTGGTTCCTCTTGGCTTGCTCCATCTCTTCATCTTTCTCAGCCAGCTTACGTTCAATATCAGCTTTGATCTGATTGAACTCCAGTTGAGCTCTAAGTATCTTGCCTTCTTCATGTTCAAGGGAACCCTATGAAGAGGAAAAATAGGTAATTTTAAGATATGTTAGATGAATATGAATTTTGGGGGAATATTTGGTTTTTCGTTTACCTCAGCCTCCTCCAGAGCAGTTTGTATCTCTTGTTTCTCCTGCTCCAGTTGTTTTCGCACTTTCTCCAGCTCATGAATATTCTTTCCACTCTCACCAAGTTGCTCAGTGAGTTCAGAAATTTCCTCTATACAATAGAAATAACACATGACCTCACAAATGCAAGAAAGTAAACTTAATGGTTTGGAGTTGTAAAACCGTCCTTACCTTGGAGATTCTTGTTCTCCCTCTTCATGCTCTCCAGGTGATCCAGTGACTCCTCATATGAGTTTTTCAATTTAAAGAGTTCAGTGCTCAGAGATCTAGCTTCTTTTTGGGCACTTTCCAGTTCAGTTTGGGATTCCTCATACTTCTGCTTCCACTCAGCAAGGACCTGGTTAAATTTAACAGGGCCAAATAGCCAAATAATAGTAAAGAATTGTACTGGACACTCTCCATAGTTAGACATGTATAACCTTAAATGCTTTTAAGGTAATGACTTTCTCTCTTTACTTTATCAAAGTTTCTTTGCTTCTTGTCCAGAGCAGCAGCAGCAGCATTGGATCTCTCCACATCCACCATGAGATCTTCAATCTCATTTTGCAGCCTGTGCTTGGTCTTCTCCAATGAGGAGCATTTAGCATTAACAGCTTCCACAGCTTCTTCTGCATCTTGCAAACGCTGAGCCAGCTTCTTCCTGTAATAAATAATACAAAATACAAAACATATCATATACTGTATCTGAAGCATCATTCATTACATTGTATTTGAACATGTTTAAAGGCTGGAAACCCTAGTGGAAAAGTCAGAAGATATTTTGTGTATTGTTACTAAAGGCCAAAAGTCTTAAGATTTAAATATTCTTTGTTTCTTACTTGGCATCCTCCAGCTCCTCAGTCCTCTGGATGGCATCAGTTTCATACTTGGTTCTCCACTGAGCCACCTCAGAGTTTGCCTTGGACAGACTACGCTGCAGCTCAGCTTTGGCTTCTTGCTCCTCCTCATATTGCTCCCTCAGCAGATCAGCATCATGACGAGCAGACTGAACTGCATGAGCCAGGGCATTCTTAGCCTGGAGACAAACACATATTTGGTGCCAGTGGATTTTTATTTCTTAATTACTTAAATCTTTAGCAAAATTTTGGACAGAGAAGGAGATTTTGAAAACCTTGACTTCCTCCTCTAGTTGTCTCTTGAGGTCTTCAATCTGCTGAGTGTAGGACTGCTTCCCTCTGGTCAGCTGAGACACCAGGGAGTCTTTCTCCTCTAGCTGTCTGGACAGTTCACCTGATATGCAATATTAAAAAAATGTATCATTATGGCACTTTTGGTAACACAACATAATATTTTGTTTTCTTACCATTTTCAGTTTGCAGCTTGGCTTTTTGCATGGTGAAGTCATTGATTGTGCGCTGGCCTTCCTCAGCCTTGGTTCTGTACTCACTCATCTGGTCTTCCAGAGTTCTGCATGTTTTCTCAAGGTTTGCCTTGAGGATGAATTATAAAATCGTTGATTACTTTCTGTCACTGGATTATTTAGACTCTTGGCTTCATTTCTTTTATTTACCTTTGCCTTCACAAGCTGCTCCATGTTGGAGACCACATCGTCCAGTTCCAGTCTGAGTTCACTCTTCTCTTTCTCCAGCTTCTGCTTCACTCTCTGAAGGTTGTCAATCTGCTCTCCCAGATCAGCTACACTGTCAGCATGTTTCTTCCTCAGTGTAGCAGCGGTGGCCTCGTGTTGCAGTGTGGACTCTTCAAGGTCTCTGCGCAGCTTCTGGAACTCAGCTTCACGTTTCTTGTTCATCTCAATCTGGGCAGCAGTGGCTCCACCAGCCTCCTCCAACCTCTCACTGATCTCCTCCAGTTCTCTGGACAGATCAGCCCTCTGTTTCTCAACTTTAGCACGGGCAGCTCTCTCAGCCTCCAGCTCTTCCTCAAGCTCTTCAATACGGGCCTGGTAATGTAAAGAAAACCATAGTTAAAGCTAACATTCCTTACTGTCCAACTATCCAACATTTTAATAATCATCAATTTTACCTGCAGCTCCTTCAGTTTCTTCTGGAGTTGGGCTGCCATTGCCTGCTCATCTTCAATCTTGCTATTGAGCTGGCTGATCTCAAAATCTTTTCTGCCAAGTAAATAGGATGACACAAAATGGATTAAACTTCTTTTAATATTAAAACTGAATTTTAAATATTTTATAATATTTAATATATCTTACTTCTTTAGCCGCTCCTCCATCTGCTGCTTATCATTTTCCAAATCCATCACATTCTCTTGAGTCAACTTCAAGTCACCCTCAAGCTTTCTTTTAGCTCTCTCAAGATCCATGCGAATTTTCTTTTCTTGTTCCAGAGAACCTTCAAGCTAAATTTAGACCAAAATAATTATAACACTTAAATTATAAATAATAAATAATTCTAATTATAAATAATTATGCAATTCCTTACAAAATTTCCTCATTTGAATTCTAGTTTTACAGTGGGGAAAAAAATTATTTGATCCTCTGCTGATTTTGTACGTTAGCCCACTGACAAAGAAATTATCAGTCTATAATTTTAATGGTAGGTTTAGTTCAACAGTGAGAGACAGAATAACAAAAAAAAAAAAAAAAAAAAAAATCAGAAAAACACATTTCAAAAAAGTCATAAATTGATTTGCATTTTAATGTCAAATAAGTATTTAACCCCTTCGTAAAACATGACTTAGTACTTGGTGGCAAAACCCTTGTTGGCAATCACAGAGGTCAGATGTTTCTTTTAGTTGGCCACCAGGTTTGCACACATCTCAGGAGGGATTTTGTCCCACTCCTCTTTGCAGATCCTCTCCAAGTCATTAAGGTTTCGAGGCTGACGTTTGGCAACTCGAACCTTCAGCTCCCTCCACAGATTTTCTATGGGATTAAGGTCTGGAGACTGGCTAGGCCACTCCAGGACCTTAATGTGCTTCTTCTTGAGCCACTCCTTTATTGCCTTGGCCGTGTGTTTTGGGTCATTGTCATGCTGGAATACCCATCCACGACCCATTTTCAATACCCTGGCTGGCTTCAATGCCCTGGCCCTGACGGTACATGGCCCTGTCCATCGTCCCTTTGATGCAGTACAGTTGTCCTGTCCCCTTAGCAGAAAAACACCCCCAAAGCATAATGTTTCCACCTTCATGTTTCACGTTGGGGATGGTGTTCTTGGATCATAGACAGCATTCCTCCTCCTCCAAACACGGCGAGTTGAGTTGATGCCAAAGAGCTCGATTTTGGTCTCATCTGACCACAACACTTTCACCCAGTTCTCCTCTGAATCATTGGCAAACTTCAGACGGCCCTGTACATGTGCTTTCTTGAGCAGGGGGACCTTGCAGGCGCTGCAGGATTTCAGTCCTTCACGGCGTAGTGTGTTACCAATTGTTTTCTTGGTGACTATGGTCCCAGCTACCTTGAGCTCATTGACAGGATCCTCCCGTGTAGTTCTGGGCTGATTCCGCACCGTTCTCATGATCATTGAAACTCCACGAGGTGAGATCTCGCATGGAGCCGGAGTCCGAGGGAGATTGACAGTTATTTTGTGTTTCTTCCATTTGTGAATAATCACACCAACTGTTGTCACCTTCTCACCAAGCTGCTTGGCGATGGTCTGTAGCCCATTCCGGTCTTGTGTAGGTCTACAATCTTCTCCCTGACATCCTTGGACAGCTCTTTGGTCTTGGCCATGGTGGAGAGTTTGGAATCTGATTGATTGATTGCTTCTGTGGACAGGTTGTCTTTTATACAGGTAACAAGCTGAGATTAGGAACATTCCCTTTAAGAGAGTGCTCCTAATCTCAGCTCCTTACCTGTATAAAAGACACCTGAGAGCCAGAAATCCTGCTGATTGATAGGGGATCAAATACTTATTTGACTCATTAAAATGCAAATCAATTTATAACTTTTTTGAAATACGTTTTCTGGATTTTTTTGTTGTTATTCTGTCTCTCATTGTTCAAATAAACCTACCATTAAAATTATAGACGGATCATTTCTTTGTCAGTGGACAAAAGTACAAAATCAGCAGGGGATAAAATATATATTTTTTTTTTTCCCCACTGCATGCGCTCTGGCTCTTACATCATCCACTTGTTGCTCCAGCTTGGCTTTGGCTTTAGTGAGAGTGTTGACTTTGTCTTCCTCACTCTGGAGGTCATCCAGCGTTTGCTGATGGGCCTCCTGCAGAGCTTTCTTCTCCTTGGTCAGCTTAGCAATGATCTCATCCAAAGCTGCCATCTCTTCTGTCAGGTTTTTAACCTGTAGAATTGTGTCATTGTATCAGTGGACTCCTAACAAACATTTTTACATATCTAACGTGTTGAAAACTGACCTTGTTCTCAGTGGCATGTTTCTCTTTCTCCACTTTGGCCAGAGTGAGCTCAAGATCATCAATGTCCTTCTTGAGCTCAGAACATTCATCCTCTAGCTTTCGTTTCTTTGCAGTCAGCTCAGCATTCATTTCTTCTTCATCCTCCAGTCTCTCAGTCAGCTCTTTGACTTTGGCCTCAAGCTGGATCTTGCTCTTGATCAGACCCTCACATCTCTCCTCAGCATCTGCAAGATTATCTTGCTCCTATCAGAATAAAAAAAGAATTGATTATTAATTTAGATTGGAGTGTGTGTGTGTGTGTGTGTGTGTGTGTGTGTTTGACTTAGGAAAAGTAAAACCTTACAGACTGCATTGCAAGTTGAAGGTCATTCTTCTCTTGGAGAAGAGAAACCATCTTTTCTTCAAGCTCCTTTTTGCGGGCTTCAGATTTGGCGTAAGCCTCCTTCAGCTTGGTGAATTCTTCCTTCATGTTGGCCATTTCTTTCTCAGTCTCAGCAGATTTCAGCAGAGGCTTAATCTTGAAGTAGAGCTTCATCCAGGGCCAATTCTTGACACCCATGAAGGCACGTACGTTCCACTGGATCACCAACAAAGAATCTCTGTAGATATTGAATAAGCATGTTCAGTCTTGCATTATATATTGTAAGTTGGAGAAAACATTAAAGTCTGAAGAGCTAAAAACTAACCTTCTCTCCACAATTTTCTGGAACTCAATTCTTGATAGAAAACCACGAGACCTGGCCTGAATTCCAGTAATAATAAGTGCAAGACGGTCATCTCGCATCTCCTCAAGTGTACCCAGAAGGCCAGCCTTAAAAAACACCTGAATAACAAAGAATTTTGCATCAAAAAGGATGAAAATGAAACAGTGGCTTTGTAAAAAGTTACTGTTAACATAAAAATACCTTAGTGTGTCCTAACTTGTACTGGTTGTGATCAATGTCCAGAGAACCCAGAAGTTTTTCTGCACCCTTCTTGTTATCAATGAACTGTCCTTCAGGGATAGCAGCGGGATTTAGGATGCGGTACCTTCATAAAAGAATTTGCAATCACTTGGTGTCACACATAAAACTGTTTTGCAAGACACAAAAATCATTTAGTTTCATACTTACCGTTGTTTGAAATCTCCATACAGGATCCTGTTGGGGAATCCCTTTCTGCAGATTCTGATGCCCTCCAGCACACCGTTACAGCGCAGCTGGTGCATGACCAGAGGATTCTCCATCGCCCCAGGAGTCTTAGTCTCATTGGGGATGATGCAGCGCACAAAGTGAGGGTGAGTTGACCTCAAGTTGGTCATCAGCTTGTTCAGGTTCTCCTGTTAGTAGACCATAGAGGATTTGAATTTATATGCAATAAAACCACGTGAGACTTAATGTGTATGTATGTTTTCATTTATTTATTGATTTTTTTTTCTTTCTGAGAAATTATGTATGTCCTGATCTCTGTATGTATTTTCCCTCTGAAAAGGAAAAAAAAAAAGCCTGAGACAAAGCAGTGTTAAATTATTAAATAACCTCACATACCCTATGGAGGGCTGACACTGTCTGGAAGGAAGAGCCCTTCTTTTTGCCACCTCCTTTGCCACCCTTACCTCCAGAGTCCGCAGCTGTGAAATACATGAAATTTGTTGTTACTACTATACAGTAAAATTAGTGCTTATTATATTTTCATATCATACATCAGTGTGTACTTGCCTGAGTCAGCACTAGCATAATTAGCAAACAGGATACCCAGCAGCTTAAGAGTTGATTTCTGGAACAACCCTACAACAGTCTCATTGAGAGGGTCCTTGTTCTTCACCAGCCAGTTTGAAATGTTGTAGTCAACAGTGCCAGCATAGTGAACCAGGGCAAAATGGGCTTCCGGTTTGCCCTTGACAATCCTGGGCTTCTGGAAGTTAGGATTTTTGCCCAAATGGTTGTCATAAAGCTTAGCTTTAAATGTTGCATCACTGGCTTTGGGGAACATGCACTCCTCTTCAAGGATGGACATGATACCCATGGGCTAAAATGAGTAATAGATTGTGACAGTCAATATGTCAGTTTTCCACAACAGTTAAGACTTATAATTTATGTAATATTCACCCACCTTCTCAATTAGCTCAATACAAGCCTGCAAGTCCATACCAAAGTCAATGAACTCCCACTCGATACCCTCCTTCTTGTATTCCTCTTGCTCCAACACAAACATGTGGTGGTTGAAGAACTGCTGCAACTTCTCATTAGTGAAGTTGATGCACAGCTGCTCAAAAGTATTGAACTGCAGGTGGGATATATTGTATAATCACATTGGTGAAACAGGTTACAATGCTTGTTGTATTTGTTCTAGATTGAAAATAATCAGTTGATGTTTTCTTACATCAAAGATCTCAAACCCGGCAATGTCCAGCACACCAATGAAGTACTGGCGAGGCTGTTTGGTGTCCAGGGATTGGTTAATTCTCACAACCATCCAGAGGAACATCTTCTCATACACTGACTTTGCCAGAGCACCAATAGAGTAGTACACCTTATAAAGTAAATTTTAAATTTAATGAATTTTACACTGCAAATTCTACAGAGTGATTTTTCAGTGATGTGAAAGATGCAGTTTTGTTTGTATATCTTGGAAAGATGTTTGTATATCTTAGGAAGACTGTAATGTCCATTCTTTTCATTTGTTACCTGCTGGACATTCTGTCCCTTGGTGACCCACTCATTTCCTACTTTGACTCTCGGGTGGCACAAACCCTTGATCAAGTCAGCTGAGTTTAGGCCCATTAGATATGCGACTTTGTCAGCATCTACATGTTAAAAAAAGAATACAGAGCTATGACTCTATATACAACATATCTTAGACCATTTCCATTTATAAATTTGAGATTGCAAACTATTCTGACCCTCAGTCCCATCAGCCTCTGCCTGTTCCTCTCGTTGCTTCTGCTTGAACTTCATGTTGCCATAGTGCATGACCGCACCAGTCAACTTGTAGATGCTGTTCTTCTCCTCTTGGGTGAAGCCCAACACATCAAACGCTTCCTACAGCAAATATACAGAGCGTGTTAAAATGCCTAATATTCTTCTTTTTGGCAAGTACATTAAAAGTCTTCCTTTAAACTCTTTAAAGGAATAGATGGCCAAAATTGAGAATCATTAGTCATCTTCAAGTCATTCTAAACCTGTACGACAGACTTACTTCTATGGAACACAAAAGGAGAAGTTTTTCCAACATGTTCACGCTACTCTTTTCCTTACTCAAAACTATCGTACAGTATAGCTTCGGAGGAACAAGTTGTGTCGACCTTTACTTTTTGGAGCCTGATAGTCCCTGATCATTATATGCGTTTACTGTATGGGAAAGCCAGTGTTCCATAGCAGAAATGTAGTCATACACGTTGTCAAAAGTCCTAATGACGGAATTTACAATTGGGTGGACTGTTTCTTCTAATATTTTATAACATGGTATCTTGTATTGTGAACTGTCTATGTGTAAACAACACCCACATCAGTGGCCATCAGCTCGTCACCGTCATTAATAGAAGCCACTTGTGTTTCTCCTTGGGAGATGAAGGAGTAGTCATAGGGGTTGTTGGTGATGAGCAGCATCTCTAAGGAGAAATGGGAACAAAGATATGAAGCTTTTAGCGCAAGTTCTGTTCATTCATTCATTCATATTAATAGATCTGGCCAATCACCACTTGACACCTGGAGTATATTAGCACTGAACTCTGTTTCATTTTTGCACACTGAGGTTCCCTACTCAGTAAGGGAAACTGTCGCTTAAAACTTTAGCCCGACTTTTCATAAATTTACTGACATATAATTTAAAATGAACCTTCTGTGAATGATTGCATAATGACGTTCCTTTCACGACACACATTGTTAATATTGTGCAACGACTTAATAGCCACAGTAAACTTCTATTTTATTGGAGATATATAGACGCCATTTTTATACTTTTCAAGGCCTCAAAGGAGGAATTACAATCTTTCTATGAATACATGAATGGCTTTTGTGATTCGATTAAATTTTTATATGGAATTCAATGAGAGAGAGCTTCCATTCCTTGATACTAAAATTTTGAAGGAGGATCAAACGTTATCTACAATGGTATATTGTAAACCAGCAGACAGGAATAGTCTGCTACATGCTTCAAGTAGCCTATTAAAACAGGGTTTACCCTATAGTCAGTTCTTAAAAATAAGACGTATTTGTTCTAATAGAACAGACTTTGATATTGAGTCAAGAAAACTGTATGATCAATTTTTAGCACAAGGATATAAAAGACAATGGATGGATTTGGCCTTGGAAAAAGTAAATAATTTGGATGACCTTTCAATTAAGAATTCTGGAAAAAAGAAAAAATCATCTGTTGTATGTTGTACTACGTACACACCGATTAGTAAGGATCTGAAAAAACATTATTAAAAAACATTGGCATATTTTAAGCACAGATGAAAAATGTAAAGAACTGTTTAATAAAATTGTGTTTGGTCTCGTACTGTATGGCGTACCTTGTCAGTGTCTGTGCTTGCTTGGCCATTTATTGTGATTAACAGGAAAGTATGTTCAAGCGCCAGCAGAAGACAATATAAAGAAATACTCTTTGAGAGAAGCTGTCTATCAGCGGAAGTTAAAGCAGCTTGTAAGTGTATTTACTTGTCTCATTAGTTGCCGTTGCTAGGAAACGCTTGTTTTGTTTACTGTGTGGAGACGTGCTGAAATCGCGTTTGGTCTCGTACTGTATCGCGTACCTTGTCAGTGTCTGCGCTTGCGTGGCCATTTATTTATTAACAGGAAAGTGTGTCCAGCTGAATTCAATTAGTGATTTGTTAGACGGGTATAAAAAAAGGTTATTATACCACGGCAGCGGTCGGGGCAGCCCTCGTGTGAAGCCGTCGTCGTGGTAAGACCAAAGAGTGTAAAGACCATCGACTGTACCGTGCGACTCCGCCGGACAGGGACACCGGCAAGGGATAAGTATCGCTTTTTATTTATCCTCTTTCCTATTACTTGTTTCACTTCTGTTTTAGTTTTTATAACCATTTCTTACTTGTATGTTTGGCTCAGTGTTATTTTTTTTAGGATTACTGTTAAACTAATGTAGTTTGATTTGTATATGTTATCTATTTTAATTTTAGTTACAGTTGTAGTAATGTTTGTCATTTTCTTAGTTTTTTTATTATGTCTGTAAATGTTATTTATTAAGTTTTATTTTTATTTAATTTTGAGTTATTGTAGTACTCCAACAAACTAAATGGAAATGAAATAATATTGAATTTATGGAAATGTGTGTGTGTGTGTGTGTGTGTGTGTGTGTGTGTGTATAGATACGTAGTTGTTTTTGGTGTTTGGCTTAGTGTTATGTTAGAATCATTATTATACTCTTATGCCTTTTGTTCTCTTAATATTTTGAATTGTTTGTAGCTTTATTTTGTTTTCATTTAAATGTTAAGTTTAGAAATTTTGTTGTATGCATTTGTCATTTTTATTTAATTTATTTTTTAATTTGTGTCTATATAGTATTTTTAAAGTTTTAGCTTTTAATCTTGGATTTGTTTTAGTTGTTTTAATACTACAATTGATTGTTTTTGTTGTCCTCATTTGTAAGTCGCTTTGGATAAAAGCGTCTGCTAAATGACTAAATGTAAATGTTAATAATGGACCTCTATTTGTGTATTTGATGGGAAGACATTTACGAGATCATTTGATGCATGCTGATACAGCTACCTCTGAAATGCATCCAAAAACAATTAAAGGGCCAATGGAATTTTTTTCCATGTAGACATCGTTTGGCTTGTCGTAATCTAAAAAAGTGAATCAATTTGTGAGTTATTCTAGGAATCAAGAATTTGAAATTAGACATTTTATTTCTGGTCGTTCAAACAATGTAATATATTTACTTTCCTGTCCTTGTGGTCTTCGATATGTGGGGAAGACAATCGACTATTAAGATTTCGTATTAATGAATACAGAAGTGCCATAAATAGAGCTGACAGTAAATCACCTGTTGCCCGACATTTCACCGAGTTAAATTATTCAGTTAATGAACTGTCATTTTGTGGAATAGATATGGTACTTCCGATGCGTCGCCATACGAATTTGGAACGTAAATGATTACAAACTGAAAGTAAATGGATTTTTCGTCTTAACACTGTACAACCAAATGATTTGAATGAAGATTTAAATCAATTTTTTTTTTTTTTTATAATGTATTGTTCGTTTATTTTTTCATATGTTGGTTAATTATATTATGATGGATTGTAAGGAGATTTTGATTGATATGAAGTTTTTAGTTTTGTTTTTTGTATCTTTTTGACTTTGTATCCTTCTATATGTCCTCTGGATATATTTGTAAATTGCCAGTGAAGTAAATGGTCTATCACTGATTCATTAATTGAATTGATTAGATACACGTGTGTTGAGATGTGATGAACTGAATAGAAAAAAT
Organism: Spinibarbus caldwelli; assembly: GCA_039654775.1. Taxonomy (NCBI): domain Eukaryota; kingdom Metazoa; phylum Chordata; class Actinopteri; order Cypriniformes; family Cyprinidae; genus Spinibarbus; species Spinibarbus caldwelli. The sequence continues at coordinate 2,384,314 of CM077262.1, read as the reverse complement.
GAACCATTTCAGTAGTATGTGAACACTGAGTAAGGTCCTGCGTGACCGAAACATCTGTTGATTTTAACATGCACTGAGCACTTTTTTGCACTTTATAAGAATAAAAGAAGATTCCTAGTATCTCAGCATGTAATGTAATTTGGATACACAACAAATGAATTTCAAGGTGAGTTTTTTTGCTCTTTGATGGATTCTATTATTGACTTGAAATCATGTTACATGTGAATGGAACTGAGCGCAGGATCCTCCTTTTTTCTTTTTTGATACTTTGCATAATATGGCCTATTGTGACCATCAGGTAAGTCTGAGTATTATTGTTTATGTAACTCTGCCTATCATGGCCCTTCTCAAAATTGCCCTATCATGGCTTTTCTCATTACATGAACTACGCTGTCTTTCTGTGTTAAATGGCCTAATGCAGCCTCTCATAGTATAGCTTATACAGACATTGGTTTATAAATATTTATTATTTATGCCGCCTTTTGTCATAAAATTTAATGCTAATCTTTTACTTTAGCTATCAATTCACACTTCTTTTTGGGGGTAGGCTCCGCCCTTGCCTTCATCTTTCTGAATAGAGTCAGAAAGAGTCTTTCTGAATAGAACAAAAAAGACAGTAATTTGAGACAGTAATAGTAATAGATATGACGGGTGATTTTACCCAGCAGTTCTGGTTTCTTCTGAGACAGGATCTGGTAGAAGATGTGGTAGTCTCTCTCAGCCTTGAGCTGATAAGTGACACGAGACTTCTCCAGAAGATCTAAATGAATTGATGCATAGATGAATAACATAACAGATACATTTCATCAATGTGTGATTGTTGAAATGATGTTGGGCGGTAAAGTACTTACAAGTCTCAATGTCAGCAGAAGATAACTTTCCACTGACGCCAAAATGGATACGGATAAATTTGCCCTGTAAATATAGCAAGACTGCAATATATAACATGCTCATACAACATATTGTGAAGCAAATATAAAAATATGTGCACCAATGTGAACCCCACTTACAAATCTGGAAGAGTTGTCATTTCTGATGGTCTTGGCATTACCAAAAGCCTCCAGAGCAGGATTACATTGGATGATTTGATCCTCCAGAGTACCCTGTGAAAATGTATTTTTAATAATCATTGTGTACAACATTTGGTGTACCAAGTTTTCAGATAACAACCATGACGTTGTTTTATGTAGTCTTGTAAAATAATAATTGTAGGAATCCATAGATAATCTAAGTCACAGTGGAAAAATCAAATTGACAATTTGTGACTAGTATTTAACTTATGAATACATTATTGATTGAAGAATGAATGAATGAATGAATGAATGAGACATTTATATAGCGCTTTCATTGTGTATTGCTGTACACCCAAAGTGCTTTACAATCATATGAAGGGATCTCTCCTCAACCACCACCAGTGTGCAGCATCCACTTAGATGATTTTATGTACTTATGAAGACATTATTAATTGAATAATTATTTTTGTATGCTATGCTATATAGAAGGTATATTAATTCATCTAGTATGAGTGATTATTTGGCAATTAAGCACCTTTTTCTCCATTGATGGATCCTTCTTGCCGCTTGTTGCTGCTGCAATGCTGGCAAAGTACTGGATCACTCTTTTAGTGTTCACAGTCTTTCCAGCACCAGATTCTCCACTTGGAATAAAAACAGGCTAATTAAAAGACTGATAAAATGCACCATAGAAAGAAAATATTGGTGACAGGAGGAATACTATACTAAATCATTATATTTATTACGTACGTGATCAGGACAGACTGGTTTTCTCTGTCTGTGAAAGAAAAAAAAAACAAAAGAAAGTTGCTTTGAAATTTCAGTACACTTCGCATTTTTAATCTCCAAAAAAAAAAAAAAAAAAAAATTACAAGTCAGATCATCACCTGACAGCATGTACTGGTAGGCGTTGTCAGAGATGGAGAAGATGTGAGGAGGAGCTTCACTCCTCTTCTTTCCTCTGTAGGCAACGACGACTTCCTGGTTGTACACCGGCAGCCACTTGTAGGGGTTGACAGTGACACAGAAGAGCCCAGAGTAGGTCTGTAAGAGATTCACAGCAGGTTCAGATCTGCTCATACGTGATAAAGTGAATGTGTGAGTGTTTTAAGACTCCACTCACGTAGATCATCCAGGCTGCGTAACGCTCTTTGAGGTTAAACAGCACAGCGGGCTCGTGCAGGAAGGTGAACATCGCCATGTCCTCAATTTTATCAAACTTTGGCGGGTTCTGAGGGTGAACATCAACCTCCTTCACAGTTACTGTCTGTGGAAGCCACACCAAAATGTTTTAACATTCACACTGCAAATCTATTCTACATTGATACCAATGCGGTGTATAAAGAATCCAGAGATTAGACCTTACCTTTCCAAATTCAGTGTCAACAGTGACTTTGTCACCGTCTCTACTGGTGATAGAGGCTTTGACGTACTCAACCTCAGGATCAGGCACAAAACATTCCTTCTTCATGTCGAAGGGCCGAGTTTGGGCCTCCAGACGCTCCTTGTCTGACTTCCGTAAGAACGGAGCAGCAGGTCCAAACTCTGCCATCACAGCATCCCCCATCTTTCAGTCAGGCTGAGGCAAAGATGACAAGATTCTCTGAACTTATAAAACTTGTTTACAATTTAAAAACAAACAAACATAATATTTCATATATATATATATATATATATATATATATAATCTTATGCAAATATATACTGTATACTAACGATGGTCAGATTCACCGATTCGCATCGGTGCATTAGCATAAAAGTTAATGATGCGATACATCGATTTAAAAAAAGTGTGCATTGGACACAAGTTGGCATTTGTATTACGATGCATCGTTTCTAACATATTTGCATTGGTAAAAAATTATTTGTGTATAATTATTAGTGCTGTCAAACAATTAATCGTGATTAATCGCATCCAAAATAAATGTTTTTCTTTACATAATATATGTGTGTGTGTTGTGTATATTTATTATTTATATATAAATAAACACACATACAGAATATATTTTGAAAATATTTACATGTATATATTTATATATGTATAGTTTATATTAAATATAAATATATTTAATATAGAAATATAACATATTTTTCTTAAATATATACATGCATGTGTGTGTATTTATATATACATAATAAATATACACAGTACACACAGAAATGGGCACAAATACATCAAAATGTATTTCAAATAAAAATACAAAATACTGTGTGGAAAAATTTATTTAAATACAAATACAGTATTTTGTATTTTGAAAATACACAAAATACATTTGAAATTGGCCATCCAGTGAAGTAACACTATTAAGGCCTGTTTACACCAAAAACAATAATTATAAAGATAACTATATTAGTGTATTCTAAGTATATAATGCAGTTGTGTCATCTGTCACTTTAAATGCTCAAGCTCTTTAAAGCAGAAATTATTCCGATTGGCTGTCAATGTTTTTATCATTCATCATTTTTTGTGCTGTTATGGTTATAGTTGTGGTGTGCTATTCGTGCTATATCTGCTATTCACTTAGATTTAGGATGTACTCACACTAGGGGATCTGATCCATGCTTGAGTGCGATTGACCCCCAAAGTCCAGTTCATTTCACAAGTGTGACTGCTCTGTACCGTGTCCAGTGCGGTTCGTTTAACCATGCCCTGGCCCCAGGGGCGTAGCAGCCGTGGGGACTGGGGGGACACGTCCCCCGCACTATTAGAGATTCTATTAGACTATTAGTGATTCTGTCCCCCGCACTTTTTTTTGACCCACCGCCACTATTTCCACCCGCATTCTCTGATTTGTTACTTAGATTTGAGTGAACTAACATTCAGCCAATCACAAGACGACTCATCTCTTGGGTGCGTCTGCCATGAGCTTCAAATCTCCTGTTGCTCTTGCGCAGTGTTGCCAACTTAGCAATTTTGTTGCTAAATTTAGCAACTTTTAACTTTTAGCAATTTTTAAAAATTTATTTGGCAATTTTTAGCAACTTTTGATTAAGTGACAATAAAAAGGCACACATTTTTCATCCAAATTACACAAAAAGAGGAAACCAAAGATGCCTAGCAGTACACACATCACATGAATTAAGTTAGCTGCTATTTGCAATTGTTAAATTTAATAATAATAATAATAATAATAATAATTTAATAATTGTTCATTTATGATACACTTTGTTAGTAGCTTGTACCTGCGATTGTTGATCAGTTAGTACTCTGTAAGAAAAATGGAAAAGATACTAGTAATTTTCCAGGACATTATCCATTATCCATTGTAACCCTCTAACCCGAAAAAAACAATGCGTAATTTAAAATGTAGGTAAAAAAAATAAATAAATAAAAAACAATACAGAAAATTCTTTCATATTAACATAGTAGATTGTGCCCTATTTTTACAGACAGTGTAGCATACTAACTAACTACTAATACACTGCTTAAAGCATAATTGTTGAGATTGAGAATGTGTAGTATTACTAGTTTACTAGCTATTAAAAAAACTTAAATTGTAATCATTCAAAAATGTGTTAGTGTTCAATAATTCAATGTATTTAAAAATACAGTTATTTATATTTTAATAATATATTATGCATATTATTTTACAAACAAATCTAAATTAACAGTTTTTTGCTGCGATTTGTTGTTTTGACAATTTTGCGTTGTGATTACGCAATGACGTCATCGCGCAATGACATCATAACGTCTTTTAGCAACAAATCGACCTTCCTTTAGCAACTTTCTCTGAAAATTATTTGACAGCACTGATCACAACGTCATTTAGCAACTTTTAGCAACAAATCGACTGTCCTTTAGCAACTTTCTCTGAAAATTAGTTGACAACACTGCTCTTGCGGTTTCATTCATTCACTTCTTTGCTCTTTGGCGGTCTGGGGTAAAATGCACCCCAGAAAAAAAAGCAGAGGACGATTACGTCCTTTTTTTTTCAAACACACTAAGTATGTGTTATGTTGCAATGACACGATTCATGCGATCAAATTTCCATGTTATGATTTAACCTACTGTAATGCCGCATCTAACGTTACACTGGATGCGAGCAATGCGATCAGGCGACCTGACAAAAGACAATAGAACCCGTTAAGAACCTCGTCACGTCGCGTTGCTTTTGTCATGCTGCTCGCGTCTGGAGTACAATTATCCTTTCCCAAGTCTAACTGTTAAGGATTAAGATAAAAGTTATTGTTCAAGTGTAGTGTAAGTGAAATATTGTCCATAAAATACCTTTATTTTATAAAAAGTGTATTTTATTTCATCAGAAAATGTAGATGTCCACAGTGGTCTCAAATATAGATGTCCACAATAGTCTCAAAGTCCCAAGTCCTGAAGTTATTTTTCAAATTTGAGTATGATATCACAAAATATGTTCCTGCATGTAGGCTATCATGGCATGTTCCCCAAATTGCAACTAGGGTGCTCTAAAACGCCAATTGGTATTCTATTTAGAATTTATTATATGAACATGAATGGAACAGCATGGAACAGTTAATTTACTATTTCTGTATGCGCTATTGTTATCATTATGACAGCAAAAATCTTTATTACTACTTGGATATCACACTTTTCAATTAATTTAACTTTGAGTACATTTAGATTTATAATGGGTCTGGTTCTCATCTTATTGATGAACAGGTAATGTAGTTTGTGAGTAAAGCTGCAAATTCCACCATTAACTTCAGTTGCCTGTGTAATAATCCTATGATATCTGTCTGTTAGTGAAAGGACAATTGCGCTTGGGCTTTAGTACAAGGCAACTGTGCCTAGTGTGAGTATGCCCTTAGAACAATTTTTTAAAATTTATATCTTTATTATTAGCATTATAGTTATCTTTGTGTTGGGGTACACACACACACACACACACACACACACACAGAGAAAGCTGCTTATTACTCATTTATCCATGTTTCTTTATCGCTCTGACGTGTCAATAGCTCCTGCCCACTAAAAGCTCCACAGATATATTTGCATATTACGACGATATATAAATTGTATAGAAAATGTTCAATCGATAAGCAGTAATGATTAAAGTTTAATGAACACATTCGACTAGCTAGTTGATAAAACCAAAATAAAACTAACAAAACTGACTAGTGCTAATGCTATGTTCCTCTTTTTACCTGCTGGGACAAGTATGCTTTTTTTCCCACAAAAGCAAGATCACCTTGTTTTAATGTTAAAGTCATGCACATAGTAACCATTTCAAGCATTTTGTATGGTTTATACACAGCAAAACAGCATGTATTTGACTGAAAATCCAGAATCATCAACGAGCTAACTGTAAAGATAGCACTGTGAGTGATGATATATTTGTCAACAAATGGGATGCTACATTTTATTCTAAATTAAATATCTTAAATATTTACGATTTTGGCTTAAAAAGATTTTGCCAGAAAACCTGGCGTCCTCCACGATTCCTATTCTTTCCAACAGCAAGGCACCTGAATGCAACATGCTTGTAATCAGGACTTCTGAAATTGGAAGTAGGAAATTTTGATAGCACACGAAGGCAGTATTATTCCTTATTTCCTTACAGGAATCCAGAACATTTCATTACCCAATTCTAGATGAGTCATACAGCTGCAGCTCACATGCATGAAAGTGGCATGTTTGAGATTTGAACTAGTTGATACAGGAAATCAGCAGTCTAATAAAGAGGTTGATTGGCAAAAAGTATTTTATATATTTTGAAAATACAAAAATACTAAGATTAAATGTATTTAAATACAAAATAGTATTTTGTATTTCAAATGCGTATTTTAAATACATGTATTTGAAATACTGCCCATCCCTAAGTACACACACATACATTATGTAAAGAAAAACTTTTATTTTGGATGCGATTAATCGTTTGACAGAACTAATAATTATTTGTAGATGCGCTATACTTTTATTTAGAAAGTGACCAATATTTTATAGATACATTGATTTCTCCTCTCTAAACTGTCTCAAGCATGTTCTCTCATCACCACTGCTGCTACGTGAATATGACGTATCACAACACTACGGAGACCGAGGCGTGTCCTGAAAGTCACATATAGATTAACATGGCAGAGGTAGAGCTGCATCTTCCACCAAATAATTACAATGAACCAAAGAAATTAAAGCAAACTATCTATACCATATTGAATTGCATAGCATCTTTTTTTCCCCATTGCATCATATTGGATTGAATTGCATTGTGTTGAATCGAATCGAAATCAGATCACACTTCGTCATAATAGGGGTGAATCGCATCACATTGGTAGCTGCTTCATATGTATCTTTAATGTAATGTATCGTTGGCTATGCATCCAGATATGTATTGAATCAGCCTCAGTTATGGAGATGCACATCCCTAATATATACTGTATTAGTGTATACAAATTAAGATAATTATCATGAGCATGTCCACCATATATACCTAATATTTCTAATCAGCTCTTGCTCTATTAGTAAACAAGATTCAAAATGAAAATAGTGCATAGAAAAAGTGATGACGATTATAAAAGCCTTCCTTACCAGATAAAATCCAAGAAAGTCCAAATCCTTGCAATGAAAAATAAACATCATTAATAAAAACTCATCCTATTCTATTGTTCAGTCCTCATGAACAATTTAGTCTAAATTATCTGTGCTGCTGTAAATCAATCAAAATACTGATTTGTACTAATACGAACCATCTTACCTTTAGGTGGTACAATGATGTGAACTTGCAACATTGTGCTGTAATGTATCTCTTTATATAGAGGCACAATGACTGACGTTAACTCTCTGTATTTGGTCTGGGTCTCTTGTGTGTGTGGCTCTTTCTGGGTGGCTGAAAAAAAATCTTTGTGTGAGTCACAGTAGTTTAGCATGTGGTGTGTGGCAGTATGTAAGTGTAAGTGTGAAGAGCAGAAAGGATCTAAAGCACAATGTTGCTATTTTTGTCCCATATGTGTTAGTTATTTATTCTATTATATTTTGTTATTTAATTTTTATATATATATATATATATATATATATATATATATATATATATATATATATATATATATATTTTTTTTTTTTTTTTTTTTTTTTGATATCAAATATTGTGTGTGTGTGTGTGTGTGTGTGTGTGTGTGTGTGAGAAAGATCAGAAAGGATCTTAATCACAATGGTGCTATTTTTGTCCCGTATGTTATTTATTTATTCTATTTTATTTTTTGTGTTATTTAATTTATATTTTTGTTTTGTTTTTGTTAGATTTCAAATATTATATATATATATATATATATATATATATATATATATATATATATATATATGTGTGTGTGTGTGTGTGTGTGTGTGTGGCGGTAGTGTGAAAGATCAGAAAGGATCTTAATCACAGTGGTGATATTTTTGTCCCATATGTGTTATTTATTCTGTTTTTGTTATTTAATTTATATATTTTTTTTGTTTTTATTTTTATTTTTTTTGTTAGATTAGAAATATATATATTTGTTAGAAATATATATATATATATATATATATATATATATATATATATATATATATGAAATCTAACAAAAAACTAAATAAAAAATATATATATATATAAATTAAATTAAAAAAATGGATATGTAGCAAAAAAATTACAATATCAAAATTTACAAAAGACACTATTTTGTATAATGCATCACAGTTAAACCTTCACACCATCTTTTTTAATTTTTTTTTTATCAAATTATAATCATATAAAGCCTAATTAAATTCCACCAACAACTGTCTGCTATGCAGACGATGTTCTGTCTCACATTATGGATAGTGCAAATATTTCTTGTCACATACACATGATATGCTTCAGCTTCGCTAGGATGCTTTTCTAGAACTGTGCGTTGTTTTCTGTCCTTAAAGAGAGAAAGGCATGCACTGGGAATTTCACAGGTTTATCTTTGTGCTCAAGGATAAAGACAAGGTAAAAATGCCTCACGAGCAAGACGGCTGTCACAGAACAGTAAAATTGTCAGTAGACAGCTGTAACGGCAACAATAGATATTGGCGACCTTTTGTTCTCGCCTAATGCAGAGACAGCTGCGACTCTCTTGCTTGTTCTTGTCTGTAGCTATGACCTTTCTTGACTACCCAATGATAAATCCATCACTTGTGTTTTATAGATTGTACCAAGTTCATGTGCAGGCCTTCAAATGAACAACAGCTTCATTCATGTTCATCCATTTGTTCCTCAAGTATCTTCCAGCTTTAGAAAGATTCCCAAAACAAATCCATGAAAAGGATTCTGTAAGGTTCAAAAGGCAATTTGTATGTTTAGAGAAGTGATTATTTTCTGAAAACATTACAGCAGTCGTGCAGGTACTATAATATGGAGGTGCTTGTTTGTTATAATTAGTCCATCTTAGCAGAAAGAACATGTTGAGCAGGTCAAACTAGCCCCAGATCTGTTTCTAAACAGTCTTAACGTACAGCATTGATTTGTAGGGGAGCCGCGTGAGCCATCACTCGACCTTTCGTGAGGTTTCAGGACTGCCTTGACCTCTTGTCTCTCAGTTATTCTGCACCCTCTCAACAAGCACCTTACTTAGTCTTAACACTTGGGCAATCTATTCTAGGCCCCTCATCCTTTACAGCATCTCATTCTCAGCTGTCTGCTCACCCTGGTTAATCAGCACTCAGGAATAAGAGTAGAAGAAACAGTGGCACCTTATTGCTATTGAATTCTGTAATCTGAGCTTCCTTTTGTCAGTAGTATAGAATGGTCTTGCATCTGTTGAGTTAAATAGGAATCCATTGTGTCTCGACGTCATTTCCTCTGCTGCTTCAGGCCATGCAGCTACTTTTTCTACTAATAATTTTATTAAAAGACTGGAATACTATAAGAGTAATTCTTACTGCAGCACATTCAATAAACAACAGTGGCAAGGAAAAGACGTTTCTTTTTTGAATGAGCCAGCAGATATGATTCTTACTATAGTTTCAGTGAGATATACAGTGGGGTTCAAGGTTGTTATAGTTAACTAAAAGTAAAACCATAAATAAAATAAACACTAACTGACATAAAATATTACAAAATGTAAACTTATTTTATTCCAACTAGATTTCAAGGCAACATTTCTCATTTTTATTTAGTTTAATGATGTACTAAATGAACTAAAGCTAAAACTGAAATAATGTTAATTAATAAAATATAAATTGTATGTTGTATAAATTAATAAAAACTATGTAGACATTTTAAAAAAAGACAAAAACATTATAAATATTCATAAAAAAACTATAATAGTTTCTCAGTTATAGTAAAATAACACGTGTTCAAAATTCTGCAACATTTTGGGAAATTATGGGGGGAAAAGTTTTAGTATTTTGAAAATCAAAAACAAAGCTAAATTAGTAAATGTTTCAGACTACCCTTTGGTCACTATAGTAAATGTTACATTGATCACGTGTCTCCTTTGTTTTTGCAATTTCTGTGTAAATTGCTCTTTGGAACATTCTCAAATCATTCTGGATAACAAGATCATCAGGTTTTGAGTTTTACTTCAAGTATGCTGCTTCAAAACAAATTCTGAAATTTGTTCACAGTTGTTATGCTGATAGCACCACTAGAGACCAAAATGTATTTACAAGAATATAAAATCTGCATCAACTACTGATCTCACTTTTTGAAACATTGTATATTGCTTAAAATTTAATATAGTTGATCACCAAATGACACCCTCTGGTGGCTGTAGCTGTAAACTGCAATGGTCATGATCATGATAGACTGGAGTATCCAGTGAACCAGGCTCATATCTTCAGTGTGCATTTGATATTTGAAATATCAAGATTAACTTGTATATGTATCCAAAACATATGAAATATTTCCAATGATTTCAAATTATTTTAACTGTAAAAACCCAAAATTATATATATATATATATATATATATATATGTGTGTGTGTGTGTGTGTGTGTGTGTATGAAAACAAAAAAAGGCATTCTGACCAGTGTAAGTCTAAATGCACTGTGCATCTGCTGCATCATGTGCCCATGTTGAAAACTTGACGAATAGCCCCCATATGCTTCAGAGCACTGGTTCACATAGGGTGGTTGATGCCTGTCACTGTCCCTCAGAGAGCTGACCGAGGGGCCATACCCTTCAAGTTGTCTTGTTTACATGGCATTGTTTCCTTTACTTTAGCCTTGAGGACAAAGATAACCTGTTAAATTCCTTTGAGTCCCTCTATGATGGAAGAGATCAGCTAGGGTGGTGTCATGCTTCAAGACATAATATGTAGGACATCAGTAGATGCCCATTATTGGCATGAACTCCTACTACTTAAGTTACATGACCTATTGAGGGAGAACAATGCCGTACTTGACATATTGTTTAACTACCTTGACATTTTAAAAGCCACATCTCATTTAACAATGTTAATGCACACATTGGCTCTAATTTATTGAAAATTGTCATTGTTTGAAAATCGTCATTGTAAGGCTTCTGCATCTTTAAAAACCTTGTTTACTGCCTAAAGATGTTTTACAGTATGTGCGTCAGAGGCTCCTCTCGTATATATGTGCTAAGCTTTATGGAGCTCTTAATATAGCACAAGTGACAAGTGTTAAAATTGCCACACTTTCTTCATCCTCTCAAGTGTTGAGTAACCCCCTCCCTTCCCGGACTCCTCCTGTATTCAACACGTCTGTCGGAGCCACTGCATCACCTTGAGCAACAACAGGCACTTGTCACATCCCTCCTGCCCAATGATTAGTTCTGTACTGGACAGTTCACTCTTCTGAAACATGTTTGCTTCAATTCATTGGGGACCATTAGAAAAGGTAAGTCAACTATATATGTTTATCTACAGATTTTATTTTGATTAGAATTTTTAAGTTGTACTGTACTGCATTGTGCTGTAAGGGTATGACCATTTTTAATCACCTTTGCCATGAGTTAATGTTACTTCAAGTTTTGGGAGATTGACCTGCATTATTGCAGATGATGTGGATTTAATTGGATACGTTAATACATATAACCACATAAACCAGAGCACCAAATATATCTTGACACATTGACAGTTTTTGGTAGTTTAGTAGTGCCTGATTAAAAGGGTTTTAGCAAGTATTTGGACTCTATGATTTGACTTTTGATATGAAAAGTTCTGTAAAACAGAGTTTATACCTCTAGTGACAATGCAATTTAGTTTTAAAATAACAATGAGGCAGAAGTTCAATTTGCACATTTCTTTATTCTATTTATCTAGAGACTAATGGATTCAAAGAGACACCAGATTTTGGAAGATGGGAGAACTTCATTCCTCATCATGTCCTTTCTGTTCAAGGGTGAGAAAATATGTAAGATTAATTTATCTTATTAGAAAGTATAATACATTTTGCCCATACAAATAGGGCACTAACAGGTCTCTCAATAAACTTGGCATTCAGTAGCTTTGCTTATCAAGGCTTTTGTAACAACAACATTATTTTCTAATTGAAAGTTATTGAAACATTTGTGGGTAGGTGTACACAGTCCTTTATTAGTTCCTTCCATTTTAATTTTAGTTTGCTTTAGAGTTTATTTCAGTTAATGATAGTATGCATCACATCTGCCAAGTCAATTAACATTTGTATGCTGATAACAAACACTCACCTTAGAGCCAGTGTCTCTGCTCTTGGCTCTCAGCTTGTTGACCTGAGATTCAGCAATATCAGCCCTCTCCTCTGCCTCATCCAGCTCATGCTGCAGCTTACGGAACTTGCCCAGATTAGAATTGGCTTGTTCCTCCTGATTAAAACAAAAGGTTGTTGGCAAAAACAATATGAAGAACAGTATATATATATATATATATATATATATATATATATATATATATATATATATATATATATATATATACATACATACATATACATAAAAGGATGGATGGATGACCCAGAAATGAACTTACCGCCTCCTCAGCAGCTCTCTTGTAGGACTTGACCTTCAGCTGGAGTTTGTCCACGAGGTCTTGAAGGCGAGCCAGATTCTTACGATCTTCCTCAGTCTGTTAATAGACTTTTGATTATTTTTTGGTCTGGGTGGTTTAAGGATGATGATATCATATTGAATAGAGAAAGTGACCTGGTAGGTGAGCTCCTTGATGCGTCTCTCATATTTACGGACTCCTTTCACAGACTCGCTCGCCTTTCTCTGTTCCAGCTCCACCTCGTTTTCTAGCTCTCTCACCTAACCAAACCGAAAATGATTTTAAACCCAAATATTAAAGAACAGCACTAATCATCTTTACAAAATGTACGAATAGATATTGCATCATTAAGAACTAAGTTTTATAAACTAACCCTGGCTTCCAGTTTCTGGACCTGCTTCTTGCCTCCCTTCATGGCGATCTGCTCAGCTTCATCCAGACGGTGCTGCAGGTCTTTGATGGTCTGCTCCATGTTCTTCTTCATGCGCTCCAGATGAGCACTGGTGTCCTGCTCCTTCTTCAGCTCTTCTGCCATCATGGCAGCATCAGTGATGGCCTTCTTGGCTTTTTCCTCAGCATTCCTGCACTCCTGCACTGCCTCCTCAACCTCAGTCTGAAGCTGAGTATTATCTCCCTCCAGCTTCTTCTTCTGATTCAGCAGACTGGTGTTCTGAACATAGACAATATTGAAATTCGTATAGTCTCCAAATGATATTATTTACTAAGAGAGGGTTTAAAGTTTTTGTTAGTGTGAATATGTGGACAGATACCTGAGAATGCAGGAGCTGAACTCTCTCACTGACGTCCAGCAGTTCCTGCTCAGCCAGTTTCCTTCCTCTCTCAGTCTGTTCCACCAGGGATCTCAGCTCGTCCAGTTCAGCCTGCAGCAGATTGTTGCGTCTATCCACGATGGCGATGTTCTCTTTGAGATCATCATTACTGCGCAGAGCGTCATCTAATTGCAGTTGGGCATCCTGTGAAGTACAAATTTTGCATATAAAAAACATGCAAAATGTTAGAAGATTTCACTTTTGTTTTACAAATTGTTGGTAAAACATACCTTGAGATGTCCATGAAGACCCTTGAGTTGCTTCTGGGCTTCTGACGCCTGTCTGTTAGCCTGGCTGAGCTGAATCTCCATCTCATTGAGGTCTCCCTCCATCTTCTTCTTCAGTCTGAGAGCTTCATTCCTGCTGCGAGTCTCTGATTCAAGTGAGCTCTGAAGAGTATCAACCATTCTCTGCTGGTTCCTCTTGGACTGCTCCATCTCTTCGTCTTTCTCAGCCAGCTTACGTTCAATTTCTGATTTGATCTGATTGAACTCCAGTTGAGCTCTAAGTATCTTTCCTTCTTCATGTTCAAGGGAACCCTGACAGATTAATTACCTTGGTTATTAAAAAGCATGTTCATGTCTTTTAGCATGCCCCTTATTTTGTTCTTTTAAATAAATACACAGATAAACCAAAAAACTCAATAATTACATATGCAGATAATACAACCAATATACCTCAGCCTCTTCCAGAGCTGCTTGAATTTCAGATTTTTCCTGCTCCAGCTGCTTACGAATTTTCTCTAGTTCATGAATGTTCTTTCCACTCTCACCAATTTGTTCAGTGAGATCAGCAATCTCCTCTGTTTAATAGGCAAGGTAATAATAGTTAATACACAAAAAGTCTAGATAAATATTCAATTTATGTGATATGTGAATGCTCAGATGAATAATATATCAAGGGGACCTTGGAGGTTTTTGTTTTCTCTCTTCATGGTCTCCAGATGATCCAGAGACTCCTCATAAGAGTTCTTCAGTTTGAACAGTTCAGTGCTCAGAGATCTGGCCTCCTTCTGGGAGCTTTCCAGCTCACTCTGAGACTCCTCATATTTCTGTTTCCATTCAGCTAGGACCTGTTTGATAGATTCAGAGTCTTTGATTAGCTACCATTGGAGCTTGATGAAAACAGAAATATTTTTTATCTATACAGTAAGTATGTTTTATTCACTTTGTCAAAGTTTCTTTGCTTCTTGTCCAGAGCAGCAGCAGCAGCATTGGATCTCTCCACATCAACCATGAGATCTTCAATCTCATTCTGCAGCCTGTGCTTGGTCTTCTCCAGTGAGGAGCATTTAGCATTAACAGCTTCCACAGCTTCTTCTGCATCTTGCAGACGCTGAGCCAGCTTCTTCCTAAAAATGTTACAGAGAATCAATGCTTTACAGAGAGTTTTTATGTTTACATAATTTTTGTAGGTTTGAATGTGATTTCTGTTCATACTTAGCATCCTCCAGCTCCTCAGTCCTCTGGATGGCATCAGTTTCATACTTGGTTCTCCACTGAGCCACCTCAGAGTTTGCCTTGGACAGACTACGCTGCAGCTCAGCTTTGGCTTCTTGCTCCTCCTCATATTGCTCCCTCAGCAGATCAGCATCATGACGAGCAGATTGAACTGCATGAGCCAGGGCATTCTTAGCCTATGCGGATTGAAAATATCCAGTCAATTATACATAGAATTGTAATGGACAGCTGGTAATAAAACCTTTTAAAAACTGAAATATACCTTAATTTCCTCCTCTAGTTGCCTCTTGAGGTCCTCAATCTGCTGGGTGTAGGACTGCTTGCCCCTTGTTAGCTGAGAGACCAAGGAATCCTTCTCTTCCAGCTGTCTAGAAAGCTCCCCTACACAGAAATATAATCATTACAGAAATTTGTCTGACAAATACACAGGATAAAGTAATACCTTATCAGAGTGCACACCATTCTCAGTTTGTAGCTTAGCTTTTTGCATGGTAAAGTCATTGATGCTGCGTTGTCCTTCTTCATATTTTGTTCTGTATTCTGACATCTGGTCTTCAAGGGTCCTGCACATTTTTTCCAGGTTTGCCTGCATAGAATTTAAATGTAATAAATCAAGTTGAAAAACTTAAAGTATAATTCTTGAGCACACCTTAAGTAAGGAAAAGCAATTAAAAATTCTAACATGGGAATAGAATTGATCACCTTGGCCTTGGCAAGCTGCTCCATGTTGGAGACCACATCATCCAGTTCCAGTCTGAGTTCACTCTTCTCTTTCTCCAGCTTCTGCTTCACTCTCTGAAGGTTGTCAATCTGCTCTCCCAGATCAGCTACACTGTCGGCATGTTTCTTCCTCAGTGTAGCAGCGGTGGCCTCGTGTTGCAGAGTGGACTCTTCAAGGTCTCTGCGCAGCTTCTGGAACTCAGCTTCACGTTTCTTGTTCATCTCAATCTGGGCAGCAGTGGCTCCACCAGCCTCCTCCAACCTCTCACTGATCTCCTCCAGTTCTCTGGACAGATCAGCTCTCTGTTTCTCAACTTTAGCACGAGCAGCTCTCTCAGCCTCCAGCTCTTCCTCAAGCTCTTCAATTCGGGCCTGGTAATGTAAAGAAAACCATAGTTAAATGTTAGTATTCCTTACTGTCCAACTATGCATATTTTTAAGAATGTATCAAGTTGACCTGTAACTCTTTCAGTTTCTTCTGGAGTTGGGCTGCCATTGCCTGTTCATCTTCAATCCTGCTACTGAGCTGGCTGATCTCAAAATCTTTCCTGTGTTGCAGAAAATTTTTGATAAACTTTATTAAGGACTCAGATAGTGATTTGATTTCTTGTATAATTATTTCACACTCTGTGTAAAACACACTTTTTAATTCTCTCTTCCAGTTGTTGTTTGTCATTTTCCAGGTCCATCAGACTCTCTTGGGTCAACTTTAAATCTCCCTCGAGCTTCCTCTTAGCCCTCTCCAGATCCATACGAAGCTTCTTCTCCTGTTCCAGGGAACCCTCAAGCTGGAAGGACACTATTTTGTTCAGCATTTTGTTTCATGGTAACTGTTATACCTTTTTCATGTACATCGGAATTGTCAACAAACTACTCACATCATCCACTTGTTGCTCCAGCTTGGCTTTAGCTTTAGTGAGTGTGTTGACTTTGTCTTCCTCACTCTGGAGGTCATCTAGTGTTTGCTGATGGGCCTCCTGCAGAGCTTTCTTCTCCTTGGTCAACTTAGCAATGATCTCATCCAAAGCTGCCATCTCTTCTGTCAGGTTTTTAACCTGTAGAATTATGTAATATTGTGTCATTGGTGGACTCCTACCAAACAATCTCTTGCATCTCTTAACATGTTCAGTGTTGAAAACTGACCTTATTCTCAGTGGCGTGTTTCTCTTTCTCTACTTTGGCCAGAGTGAGTTCAAGATCATCAATGTCCTTCTTGAGCTCAGAACATTCATCTTCCAGCTTTCGTTTCTTTGCAGTCAGCTCAGCATTCATTTCTTCTTCATCTTCCAGTCTCTCAGTCAGCTCTTTGGCTTTGGCCTCAAGCTGGATCTTGTTCTTGATCAGGCCCTCACATCTCTCTTCAGCATCGCAAAGATTGTCTTGCTCCTGTTTATTTAGAGAAATAAAATAAATGTCATTTTATCTGCATATCTTTAAAAACCATTAGTTATTAATATTAACATAATCACAAACTCAAGCTTGTAAACTCACAGTTTGAACTTGAAGTTGTAGGTCGTTTTTCTCTTGGAGAAGAGAAACCATCTTTTCTTCAAGTTCCTTTCTACGGGCTTCAGATTTGGCGTAAGCCTCCTTCAGCTTCAGGAATTCTTCCTTCATGTTGGCCATTTCTTTCTCCGCTTCAGCAGATCTCAGAAGCGGTTTGATCTTGAAATAGAGCTTCATCCAGGGCCAATTCTTAACACCCATGAAGGCACGTACGTTCCACTGGATAACAAGCAAGGCATCTCTGCAATGTGACACAAACATTTTCATATATTTCACATTAAGTGTACAAGTGGCTTTCTTCTGTAAATTAATAGCCTAAAGCTGTACCTGCGGTCAACAATCTTCTGGAACTCAATTCTTGAGAGAAGACCACGAGCTCTAGCCTGAATATTTGTGATGATGAGAGCAAGGCGGTCATCTCGCATCTCTTCAAGAGCACCTAGCAGACCAGCCTTGAAGAACACCTTTGGGGAAAAAAAAGGGTGTCAATTTATTTAGTCTTACATTATGCAAGTAATTATTCTATGCATGGCAATGTCAAATTGCTTAATTATCCTATGTTTTTGTAATTTACGTTTTCACATAAACTGAATAAGACGTTTTATTAGGGTACCTTAGTATGTCCAAACTTGTACTGGTTATGGTCAATATCCAAAGATCCTAACAACTTCTCAGCTCCTTTCCTGCTGTCTATGAATTGACCCTCTGGGATGGCAGCAGGGTTCAGGATACGATATCTGTTATTGTATAATAGTTGGATAATAATTTGTATTTTTGGTAAATATTGAATGAGGAATTAGGAAAAAAATATTCACTATTGATTGTGTAGAAATGTGTCCACCCTGGCTGCATAATTTGTAACTGTATTGTAGTATAAATGTACCTCTGCTTGAAATCTCCATACAGGATCCTGTTGGGGAAGCCCTTTCTGCAGATTCTGATGCCCTCCAGCACACCGTTACAGCGCAGCTGGTGCATGACCAGAGGATTCTCCATCGCCCCAGGAGTCTTAGTCTCATTGGGGATGATGCAGCGCACAAAGTGAGGGTGAGTTGACCTCAAGTTGGTCATCAGCTTGTTCAGGTTCTCCTGTGGATAGATGTTATCCATCGCTTAGTCCACATATATTTAGGTTATCGTGCTTCTTTTAAAATATTAAGAAGCCAATTCATACTAAAAGATTAGTTTCATTATGACTCCGTATAAAAGGCACTGTGTATGTTACCCTGTGAAGGGCAGACACCGTCTGGAAAGAAGAGCCCTTTTTCTTCTTCTCCTTTGCTTTGCCACCTCCTCCCTCCGCGGCTGTTTAAAGAAACATTTTTTTTTTCTTAAAATTAACCTCACATTAAATCCTTATTTGTCTTGACCTTTTCTCCCTTTGGAATCAACAAAACGCACCTGTTTCAGCACTAGCATAATTAGCAAACAGGAGAGACAACAGTTTCATGGTGGACTTCTGATAGAGGCCAACAACAGTCTCATTAAGAGGATCCTTGTTCTTCACCAGCCAGTTATTAATGTTGTAGTCCACAGTGCCAGCGTAGTGAATCAGGGAAAAATGGGCCTCTGGTTTACCCTTGACAATCCTGGGCTTCTGGAAGTTGTTTGATTTCCCCAAGTGGTTGTCATAAAGCTTAGCTTTGAATGTTGCATCACTGGCTTTGGGGAACATGCACTCCTCTTCAAGGATGGACATGATGCCCATGGGCTAGCAAACAATAGAGCGAGTAGTTTCAAATTAGCGGAGCAGTGTTAATCCAATACCTGAGATCTCTCGAATTTCAAAACTCACCTTTTCAATGAGATCAATACAAGCCTGCAAATCCATTCCAAAGTCAATGAACTCCCACTCGATACCCTCCTTCTTGTATTCCTCTTGCTCCAACACAAACATGTGGTGGTTGAAGAACTGCTGCAACTTCTCATTAGTGAAGTTGATGCACAGCTGCTCAAAGGTGTTGAACTAGAACAGATTAAAAATGTTTTCAACATGGGTAGAAAACATATAATCAAAGAGTGACACATTGTTATTTTTTAATGTAATGTTGAGAAGTCACAATTTATGCAAATATATCTGTATAGAATGTATTTCCATACTATCCAATTGCCAATGTACTCCTAAAAAATGACTAAATAAACTTTTATCAAACATTCACAATTTAAAATGAACAGTTCTAGAATAATGGATCGAAAACATTCTTGGCACGTTTTATTTAGGCAAGTATATACAGTACACATTTTTGCCCCATAATACACTTTCTATAAGACTACCCCCTCCCCTAGTACCACCTGCCATGAACAGCAGTAGCTAGTTGAAAATTGGGATTTCGCTAACATTAACTCTTTAAAAAAAGACTCTGTCCCGCAACTTCCTTCAGTAGAAGACAGGAAAGAAACCTGTGCCAAACCAGCTCTTGGGTCTAGAACTATACATTAGAATTATATAATCATTAACTGTGCATTTATTGATTTTATTGTAGGCTTATTTATTGTGGTAAATTTTGTCTAACTTGTAGAATCTATAATAGATAATCTGTAAAGGAAATAGATTTTTCCCTATAGACTTATTTTACAACTGTGGCATGTTGTAGCTATTGTTTCTAAATGTGCAGGCTGATGTTTTTCATAACAAATGCTACATTGAAAAAAGACAAATAAAAAAGGCCTGGCAAGGATTAATAGCCTTTTTATAACAAATGCTACAGTTAACAACTATGGTACATTTTCATTAGAGCAAGTACAAGTCACAATCGAGAGCCATGTGATGAGTGATGGAAAAACCTGGCTTTCAAATATTCCAAGAGATTGCATAGATTAAATCATTAACCCCTGGTTTCACAGACAAAGCTTAAGCCTAGTACCAGACTAAAATGTAAGTCTGAGCTGTTTCAGCTGAAAGAAACTTGCACAGATTGATCTTAAAATATATCAATGCCTTTGTTTTGTCTCAAGATGGACACCAGTAATGTTTTTTAAGGCACATTTATACAAATTACTTAAATGTCCTAATTGAACTATGGCCTAATCCTGGCTTAGTCTAAGTCTGTCTGTGAAACCAGGCATAAGAGCCTGATGCACTGTCAGAGGTTTACGCCACTCCAAAATCAAAATTTTGTCATTAATCACTTACCCTCATGTCGTTCCAAACCCATAAAAGCTCTGTTCGTCTTCAGAACACAATTTAAGATATTTTGGATGAAAACCGGGAGGCTTGTGACTGTCCCATTGACTGCCAAGAAATTTGCAATGTCAAGGCACAGAAAAGTATAAAAAACATCGTCAGAATAGTCCATCTGCCATCAGTGGTTCAACCGTAACATTATGAAGCTACGAGAATACTTTTTGTACGCAAAGAAAAAAAAAATAACGACTTTATTCAACAATTCGCCTCTTCTGTGTCAGCATAGCGCCATTTTGGAGAATATCCGCTGGACGCAAGCAGCATACGCTGTTCTGTGTCAGCCGCACCCCACGGATACGCTATTTTCTTTCAAATCAAAGCGTAAACAAACATAGAAGACGTATCCGTGCAGTGTGGCTGACACAGAAGAGCGTACGCTATTTGGATCCAGTGGATATTCTCCAAAATGGAGCTGCGCTGACACAGACGAGACGAATTGTTGAATAAAGTCGTTATTTTTTTTTTCTTTGCGTACAAAAAGCATTCTCGTAGCTTCATAACGTTACGGTTGAACCATTGATGGCAGATGGACTATTCTGACGATGTTTTTTATACTTTTCTGTGCCTTGATATTGCAAATTTCTTGGCAGTCAATGGGACAGTCACAAACCTCCCGGTTTTCATCCAAAATATCTTAAATTGTGTTCCGAAGACAAACGGAGCTTTTATAGGTTTGGAACGACATGGGGGTAAGTGATTTAATGACAATTTTCATTTTCATTCAACCCTGTAAGTTTTTTTGCTGATTAATCGCCACCTATAGTTGATTGCTGGAACTATAGGCAAAAATCCATGCTGATAGTTTTTTCGGGTTGCTTCCATTGCTGGAGCGGCTGAGAAGGGTCCGCTGTCATTATTCAGTGCAAGAGCGGCCTCTAGAGGTGGAAATCACTGACACCTTGTATTGTTTGTGTTGACGTGAGGCTGCGTGCTGCACAGAGCGGGAAACTTCAGACGCGGATTTAAACGAAGTTGACAGAAAATCCTGCCGCACTACAGAGCACCATTTACATAGTTTTCCATTAAATTACATTATATTTGTCCCAAATTGCTGTTAATGTAGACTTCACCCTAGGCTGTAAAATTGTGTATTGTGCATTTTTCAGCTAAACGTTCAGCTAATAAAATATTCTTCATTTAGAGAGCTATTATATAGATCGTGCTTTCTCTTTTCCGTTTGCTCTATTTTTTAAATACCGAACTTCAAAGTCATCTATGCCACTTTGTTCATTCTTGAAGTAAACTTTGGCTGTTTGGTGATTAAATAAACTGTTTTAGACCGCCACTCAAGTTGAACGCGATGCGTCCGGTGTGTGTGATACCTAAGTTCTAATCGGTTGATTAATCATATCGGCCAATGTGGTCCAACCTAGCTATCAGTCGACCTCAACTGTTAAGGAGTAAGAAATAAACAATATCAATATAAGAAAATGTTAAATTAGATTGACTTCCCATGGCATGTTGAATTAGAACATTCTGTCAAACTATAGCCTATAAGTGCCTAAATAAAGTCATTTTTAAAGTTTATTTTTGTAAGACTGGACTACTGTAATTTCTTGTATGCGGGTGTGAGCCAATCACTGTTAACTCGCTTACAATTATTGCAGTATGCTGCTGCTAGATTATTGATGGGTGTTCGTGTAAACACCATCATATAACACCTATTTAGCTGCTTTACATTGGCTTCCAATTCATTACAGGGTCGATTTTAAATGACTTATCTTAGTATATAAGGTTTTACACAGTTTGGCACCCTCTTATTTAACAGATCTTTTACATGTACACAAACCCCAAAGGAATCTAAGGTCATCTAACCAGATGATTTTAGACATACCTAGGACAAGATTAAAATTGAGTGGAGACCAGGCATTTTCAGTGGTGGCCCCAAAGCGTTGGAATACTTTGCCTTTATATCTTAGACTTTCACCTTCATTGGGCTCTTTTAAAAGAAATTTGAGACTACATTTATTAGAGTTAGCTTTTGGCTTAATAGATTGATCTAACAAAGTTGCTCACGTTTTCTCCCGTGATGTTTCTTTTATTTGTTTAGATGTTGGTCTCATTTTTATTAGCTGTTGTAAGTTTGTTATTTTACCCTTAGTTGATTGTACAGCACATTGGTCAATTTAATTTAATTGTGCTCTATGAATAAAATAGACAAAAAAAAAAATAAATAAAAATAAATGATCTAGACCCTTGATCTAGATCCAGAAGAGTGACTAATAGGAAACAAAATCAAATACTTACATCAAAGATCTCAAATCCAGCAATGTCCAGCACACCAATGAAGTACTGGCGAGGCTGTTTGGTGTCCAGGGATTGGTTGATTCTCACAACCATCCACAAGAACATCTTCTCATACACAGACTTTGACAGAGCACCAACGGCATAGTACACCTTTTTGTGGGATAAGGAGAGTTAATTAAGGGTAAGTCTTACCGCATAGACATTTGGATGTTTTGTAAACAGTATGTTAAAGATATCACAAAGTAGTCTCCACCTGCTGGACATTCTGTCCCTTGGTGACCCACTCATTTCCTACTTTAACTCTCGGGTGGCACAGAGCCTTGATGAGATCAGCAGAGTTCAGGCCCATCAGATAAGCTGATTTATCAGCATCTGTCATCAATAATAGAAGATGATTGATGGTAATGAATCTTCTATCAACTAATAACTGTATGCATCCTGTCAGCATTTTCTCCTAATACTGACCCTCAGTCCCATCAGCCTCTGCCTGTTCCTCTCGTTGCTTCTGCTTGAACCTCATGTTGCCGTAGTGCATGATGGCACCAACCAGCTTATAGATGCTGTTCTTCTCCTCTTGAGTGAAACCCAGCACATCAAACGCTTCCTACAGCAAATTTATTATAACATGATTAATGCCTCATATTCTAGTTTGTATTGTCAGTAAAATTGATCTTAAGAAGATAATGTCAAGATTTATTAAATGGATTTCATAGCTATTTCAGATAACGCACATCTGTAGCCATCAACTCGTCAGCATCATCAATAGAGGCCACTTGTGTCTCTCCTTGAGAAATGAAGGCGTAATCGTAGGGGTTTGCTGTGATCAGCAGCATCTCTGAGAGAAAAGACACAAGACATCATGTTTTACTACATTTTTGTTGTAAAACTTTAATGAACAAAATAATAGCTGTTTGGTTTTAACACATTTTTTGCCCACCTAATAGTTCTGGTTTCTTCTGAGACAGGATCTGGTAGAAGATGTGGTAGTCTCTCTCAGCCTTGAGCTGGAAAGTCACACGAGACTTCTCCAGCAGATCTGTTCATAGAATTTAGAATTCACAAAATAAGCATTGTATCTAAATGGGGACATTTCATAGACTTATATTTTATATATATATTCTATTTTATATATATTTATATTGATATAATATAGTTAAACAATATCAATAGCAACGAGTGCAATATCACAAGAGTGCTGTTTTCCCCGAATAGCACAAGTGCAAATGCAATATTGATTTTATACAACAGTTCAATAATTAAGTTTATATTGTGTTATATTTTAGACACAATAATGTCTGTTGTGGCTCAATTTTGCCAACAAACATATTAGCTATAAAGCCCCAGCAGAACTGTTGTGCGTCTCCGAGCAACACACAGCGGTGTTTAGTTTTCTGTATGAATCTCAGTTTTGAACGAATCGAGTGAACCAGTGATTCAATGGCCCATTCATAAAGAGAGCCATTTACTTCTGAATCAATCAGCAGTTTGAACAAACTGAATGAATGAATGACTCAAAGACTCATTAAGCCATTTACTGCCACCTACTGGCAGTTTTAGTTTCTTATTTAGAGTATTATTTCATTAAAAAAATAATTAATTTTATATTTCCATATTAATTAATAAAAATAAAAATTAAAGGGTTGGCTCACCCAAAAATGAAAATTCTGTCATCATTTCCTCACTGTCAAGCCGCTTTAGAAAGAAATGTTTGATTGAACATAGAATGTTGACTTTCTTTTGCGGAACATAAAAGAAGATCTTTTGAAGAATGTTGGTAACCAAAATTTTGAAAATGGTTTTGGTTACCATTGACTTCCATTGTATGAACAAAAAAATAAATAAATACTGAGACATTTCTCAAATTATCTTCTTTTATGTTCCACAGAAGAAAGTCAACATTCTATGTTCAATCAAATAAAATATTTCTTTCTAAAGCGGCTTTTTGTAATGTCTGTTTGATGCTTTTCTCATTTAGTGACTTTAAATTTAATTAGATTAATTAATCATCACATTGTGTAAATAATTAGATTAAAAATGTTACTCACTTGACAGCCCTAGTAAATAATTTATTATTATTAATATCATTAATCGTCTTTCAACTAACTCTTAACAGAAAACCTTCTGAATTTGTAGAATTAAAAAACTACTTTATTTTTTATATTATTTTTTTTTACAAATGAAGACATTCCTAGATGCCCTATATAGCTCACTTCTGGGTACAAATTTGTCCCTAAAATATGCTTTGTCCCTAAAGTGGGTACACACACTTATCACAGAGTAGGAGTCATAAAAGACAAATCAGTAAATAATCAAAGATCTTTCTTACAAGTCTCAATATCAGCAGATGCTAGCTTGCCACTGGCAGCAAAGTGGATCCGGATAAACTTGCCCTGTTCGAAAGGGATATTGTCTTTAAATACAGAGGAAAAATGAAAATGGTTTGTAGCTTAAAGTGGTGTCCACTCACAAAGCGAGATGAGTTGTCATTTCTGATGGTCTTGGCATTGCCAAAGGCCTCTAGAGCAGGATTACACTGGATGATTTGATCCTCCAGAGTACCCTAAAAAACACAACATTTGAAATTTTTGTGTATGATGAATGGCAATCATACAAAATGGCAATACAATAATTTAATTTTGAATTCAGATCTCCACAATTTACCTTCTTATCACTGGTCTCCTTCTTTGTAGGACTAGCAGCAATGCTGGCAAAGTACTGAATGACTCTCTTGGTGTTCACAGTCTTTCCAGCACCGGATTCTCCACTGTCAACACAAACAAGTCTTAGAAATCTATTAAGAATTCATTCATAAAAATGTAACAAATAAACTCAAAAAATCATCTAATTAAAACACAAAGTCTTACGTGATAAGAATGGACTGGTTTTCTCTGTCTGTAAAAGCAAAAATTCAAATTATAATTATTAATGTATGTAATATGCATGACATTTAATTGATTTTCACTAGTTACTGACATATAGCTTGTGCTGTTTTTGGTTGTATATAAAATATTTAAAGAACTGTCACGTAGACGCACCTGACAGCATGTACTGGTAGGCGTTGTCAGAGATGGAGAAGATGTGAGGAGGAGCTTCACTCCTCTTCTTTCCTCTGTAAGCAATGACTACTTCCTGGTTGTACACCGGCAGCCACTTGTAGGGGTTGACAGTGACACAGAAGAGCCCAGAGTAGGTCTGTAAGAGATTCACAGCAGGTTTAGATCTGCTCATATGTGATAAAGTGAATGTGTGAGTGTTTTAAGACTCCACTCACGTAGATCATCCAGGCTGCGTAACGCTCTTTGAGGTTAAACAGCACAGCGGGCTCGTGCAGGAAGGTGAACATCGCCATGTCCTCAATTTTATCAAACTTTGGCGGGTTCTGAGGATGAATATCAGCCTCCTTCACAGTTACTGTCTGTGGGAACATCAGGTTTTTGACAGTCAAACCAGTGTCACAGTGTCTGTACATAATTTTATTTTATTTTTATTTTTTTTGTTCACCATCAGGATTGCTTTCATTTATGTTTTATTTAGCAGAGAGTTTTATGCATAGCAACTTACAAATGAGAATAATAGTTACATAATTAGAATTCATTAGATGGTGGGGCAATTTTAATAATTAAAAAAAACAAACAAAAAAAAAACAAGACAAAGATGATTTAAGAAAATGTGACATTATTGTATTTTTCACAGTGTTTTATAAATTATGTATTGTTATAAGTTATTGTATTATTATAAGTATTATTATTATTATTATTTTCCCAACTGTAATTATCCAACTACTTATTCTGAACTAAATCAGCCTATATATATATATATATATATATATATATATATTACGACATTAATTAAAATACATCTGATTATTCACAATGCCACTGCTAAAGTTTATTAAAACTTACCGTTTTCTTTGAAGTCTCACAGGTAACTTTATCACCATCTCGACTGACAATAGATGCTTTAACAAACTCCTCTTCAGCATCAGGAACGAAACATTCTTTCTTCATGTCAAAGGGGCGAGTTTGGGCCTCCAGACGCTCTATGTCCGACTTCCTGAGGTACGGAGCAGCAGCTCCAAACTCCGCCATATGAGCATCCCCCATGTTTCACCGATCTGTTGGATTACAATTAAACTTTATTTGACATGATCATAATCTTATAAAGTGACATAACCAGTTTTCAAATTATGTAAATGATTTCAAATTATCAAGTAAATAAACATTATCTTGTTCAGTAGGACTAAAAACTACTTACTTCCACTGTTCTGTTCTTCAGAGACAGATGGTCCAAAGATCTAGTTCCACACAAAAGAAAGAAAATGTCAGCATTGTCTCATTTCTACTTCTGACCACCAAATACTCAAACCCAAATGACTACAAGAAACAATAGTACCAGACAATGCAATTCCTCCTTTCTGTTTTAAAGTCAGTAATACTATGACCATTGACTACAATTTTAAAGTTAATTTCTTGGAGGAATCACTCCCCTCAACTTACCTCACAAAAAGAAAGATAACGATGACACAACTGAAAACATGTCGTCTCCTTTTATAATGCAATTGTTACTCTAAATATGGTTGTTGGCATCATACAAAGTGACCTGCTCGCTCAGTTTGGTCAGGAAGGATGGGTTGGGTGTGCTGGGGAAAAGTAGGGGGGCGATTTAATGTGGTATTGTATGTCATTCATGTCAGGCTCGGGGTTAATAACAGTTACTGAGTTTCAAAAAGTGGATGTTAGAAACATATTCATATGTATCATCATAAAAACCAGAAATTATTTTACTCACCCTCTATGTACCTGTTATACAGAAACACATTAAAGAATGTATCAAGATTAAAAAAATTAGTGGAGTAAATCTACTGAAACAAATCAAACTAGAAACAAAACATAAAACACATTTAGAATGTACTGTTTTAAGCAGTGAACACTACAACTTTAGAGTTTAAGTATAAATTGATGCAAATGATTCTGTAAAAAGGTTTACCTTAATACCTAATTGGTAAAACCCAATAAAAAGTTTATGAAATGTACATAACATACAGTGAAAGTTTATTCTGTGTAATGTTTCGATACCTTTATCAAATTACAAAATATAAGCAAATGGCCAGGAACAATTCTGTATAAAATTTATCTAAAATATTTATTTGGAAATCCAAAAGGTACCTGTCTCAAAATGTCATGTTTTTTCTTTAATTTTTGTCTTCTTAGAGAGCTTAGATTAATTCTATAGGCACCGACTATTCCTTTGTTTTCCACTAGAGGCCTCACCTGTTTAACAGTTATTGGATGGGCCTGGTCAAGGTCAGTGTCTGGCTGGTGTGAATATTTCAGTTTGTGTTGTACCAGTGATGGAGCATTTGTCTTCTTCCCTGTACACTTGAGCATACAGATATCCCTGTGACATTCCTGTTGAGTGCCTCTCCTTGATTGAGAGGCACAGCTTGCATGATCTACCCGACTACATCCATTGACAGACAGCAAGTGACCTTTCTGTAGAGATTCTGTTCATAACTCAAGGCATTCGCGGCTTTTTTATATACACTCAACTCAATAAATTTCATTTCAGGTACAAATATGTATTCAAGTTTGGGACCCGTAATATTATCTTATTCAACTGAACACTTGATACGGATAAGCAGGATCAAATAGCAGAGCCGCTTTCGAGCAGACTGACAGGTGAGCACTATTGTAACCTTAAGACCTGCAAGCTGATAAGTCGGGGTCAAGACACTCAAACTAACAAGGAGGAACAAGAAATGAGCGATGAGTGTTAAGAACTCGCCACCTCACACCTGCTGCCATAGTGTCTAATAGTCTAAAGGGTGTTAATTATGAAACCCACTGAAGGCACTTCCTAAGATCTCCCTGCGAGATTCTTTAAGGATTTACAAACGGTCACACTTGAGTGTAATTATTACGCTTATGAAATGCAGAGGCTGAAAAAAGTACTATTTTTGGAGGTTACTTAAAAACGTTTCGAAATTCAAATCACAGATACCCAGGATAAATTATTAAGAAAGTATATAAAGTCATTTGGTTTATGTTCATAAAGTGGATTTGACCTTTGGACAATTAACTAAACCTGTTGGCGCCAATCAAACAAAGATATACCTTTATCTCGGCTTCTGTGACACTTATTTTTCTTTCCGTTTGCCCTTGAGTATAAAGATAACAGTGTGAAATTCTTCCTGAGTGCTTCTGGCCAATTGAGGACAGCTCACCCCACATGTTGAGATCTGGGGTGAAGCAGGTGCTGTCTTTGTGAAGGCCTCCATGCACATAAATAAGAGCATCTAGTTATAGATGTTGGCACACTTGTTGGCTACATTGACTTTACTGAAGTTACATGTCCAACAGAGGGAGAACAATGTGCTGCCGGTCACAAGGTGGATCTTATTATTAGATTTATTATATACAGATTGAAGAGCTTTAACATATGAGGTTCAAATTATGGCAACAATATATACTCCAATTGTTCACATATTCACAAACCATTTGTCCTCGAATCCAATAAAAGGGCAAATTTGAAGATATTGCCTCATTAATTATGTAAAGATAACCAGCTTCACCA
The DNA here is from genome assembly GCA_039654775.1 of Spinibarbus caldwelli. NCBI lineage: Eukaryota > Metazoa > Chordata > Actinopteri > Cypriniformes > Cyprinidae > Spinibarbus > Spinibarbus caldwelli. Next base: position 2,354,895 of record CM077262.1, on the reverse strand, counting down.
TGTTTCCACCATCACAGTAAAAACTGTCAATAAGCGATTCAGCCGTTGAAGCCTTAAAATAACATGCATCCTATATGGTATCATTTCAAGGGGCAGAATAGTTGGTTTCCTCCCCTTCACTTCTCCATTCTCAGCTGTTCAGGGTTGACTCCACCTTTAATCATCTGCCTATCACTGACCTGCTCATCACCTTGAATTGCTTATACAATTCCCAGTGCACGCACACACACACATACACACACACAATTCTTTTGCCCTAAATTATCGAGATAAGTAAGGATTAATTTGATAATTAAAAGTGAGCCATGAGGTTTTTCTTTCTCAGATGCAAGGCCACAAGGAAGCTCAGAGCTCTTCTGTTTAAGGTAAGAAAATCAACTAAAGCATTTGTATTCATGTACACACGTCTTGTTAAAACTTCATGCATTTTCATCAATAAGTGAAAACTGCTTTAAACTAGAGTCATTGCTGTCTTTTAGAGCTTCTTAAACACATTACAATGTTACCGCACACACACGCATATTGTGAGCAAGGAATCTAACCTGAGACATTCCAAATGAGGAACGTTGTGCTCTTCCAATTGAAAGGTAAAATTTTCCTTTTATTTTTTTTTGTAATCTTTAGTTTATCTTTTATTCAATGCTTTCAATTCAATCATTCAATCAATGAATGTGAATAGAACAGAACCATAAATTTAACAATACATCCTCTTGTGACATACTTTATATAATCAGATTTAATCATTTAAAAAAGTTCAATTAAAAAGCACAAAAATTCTGTGGATTAATTTAAGGCATGTTTTCTGTTTTATAATAATGTAAAGCTTCTAGTTTTGCATAAGCTTTTTAATATACTTTCTTTCTTATTCTATGTGCTTGATTTTCAAGCATTTTTTTTTTTTTCCCCCAAAAGATAAGTCTTAATAAGATTTGAATATATGGTTCCTCTAAAGTCTTCCTCTAAAATGCAACGGCATCATGTTAAAAAATAAATTAAAAAAAAGAAAAAGAAAAACAATAGCAGAGAAGCAGGGACTTGCTTGCACATTCATTTTATTCTACAGAACTATAATGAAATCACACTGAGCCACACTGAACAAGCCTTTCAGAAAGATCCATGTGAGAGCTTCACTCTTCATCCTGCCCTTTCTGTGAGAGAAAGAGACATGAATGATATTTGGTAGAAGGTATTTTGTTGCTTTCTATTCTCAACTGTAAAAAAGTTAATTATTGTTCATTAGACTGCTTAGTTAAGCATCAGCTCTAAAAAACTAATTCTGTTTCTGCAACAGAATCTCTAAGTTTGGCGAGGCAAGTGTTAAGAGAGTTATCTTTGCAAAAAAAAAACAAACAAAAAAAAACATTATACCATGTTTATGCATTAAATAATGTTGGCTTTGAGTAGTAAAACCCTTCAAATTGATTTCAACTATTTGATCAGGTAGATTGTTTTTCTGATTGATCACCATAATTTCAGAATAAATGTTATCCAAATTTTAATTGAGCTTGCTGGTGATGACTATATTGTGTTACCTTAGATCCAGTGTCTCTGCTCTTGGCTCTCAGCTTGTTGACCTGAGATTCAGCAATATCAGCCCTCTCCTCTGCCTCATCCAGCTCATGCTGCAGCTTACGGAACTTGCCCAGGTTAGAATTGGCCTGTTCCTCCTAAACAACAATATATTGTGGTTGATAAGGATGTTGGCATGTTTTGAAGTCCCAAAATCAGATGAACCAACATTTTTTATGAACCATTTTATATTAAGGTGTTCAAAGATTGATAAATAAAAATAATTATCATACACATACCGCCTCCTCAGCAGCTCTCTTGTAGGACTTGACCTTCAGCTGCAGTTTGTCCACCAGATCCTGAAGACGTGCCAGATTCTTACGGTCCTCCTCAGTCTGCAAAAAGAGTACACAGTGACTTCACTGTGTGAAAATGATATTTATGGTATGAATACAAAGACTTATTTGTATGTGAGAGAAAGTGACCTGGTAGGTGAGCTCCTTGATGCGTCTCTCATATTTACGGACTCCTTTCACAGACTCGCTCGCCTTTCTCTGTTCCAGCTCCACCTCGTTTTCCAGCTCTCTCACCTAACCAAACCGAAAATGATTTTAAATTCACCAACTCTGAATCTATGAATCCAAATATTAAAAAATAAAAATATTCATCTTTACAGAATGTACGAATAGAAAATCTACCATTGAGAACTGAGTTTGATAAACTAACCCTGGCTTCCAGTTTCTGGACCTGCTTCTTGCCTCCCTTCATGGCGATCTGCTCAGCTTCATCCAGACGGTGCTGCAGGTCTTTGATGGTCTGCTCCATGTTCTTCTTCATGCGCTCCAGATGAGCACTGGTGTCCTGCTCCTTCTTCAGCTCTTCTGCCATCATGGCAGCATCAGTGATGGCCTTCTTGGCTTTTTCCTCAGCATTCCTGCACTCCTGCACTGCCTCCTCAACCTCAGTCTGAAGCTGAGTATTATCTCCCTCCAGCTTCTTCTTCTGATTCAGCAGACTGGTGTTCTGAACATAGACAATATTGACATTAATATAGTCTCTGGATGATATTATGTACTAAGAGAGGGTTTAAAGATTTGATTATCATGAATATGTGGACAGATACCTGAGAATGCAGGAGCTGAACTCTCTCACTGACGTCCAGCAGTTCCTGCTCAGCCAGTTTCCTTCCTCTCTCAGTCTGTTCCACCAGGGATCTCAGCTCGTCCAGTTCAGCCTGCAGCAGATTGTTGCGTCTATCCACGATGGCGATGTTCTCTTTGAGATCATCATTACTGCGTAGAGCATCATCTAATTGCAGTTGGGCATCCTGTGAAGTACAAATTTTTCATATGAAAAGACTGCAGAATTTTTCACTTTTTCCTTACAAATTGTTGGTAAAACATACCTTGAGATGTCCATGAAGACCCTTGAGTTGCTTCTGGGCTTCTGATGCCTGTCTGTTAGCCTGGCTGAGCTGAATCTCCATCTCATTGAGGTCTCCCTCCATCTTCTTCTTCAGTCTGAGAGCTTCATTCCTGCTGCGAGTCTCTGATTCAAGTGAGCTCTGCAGGGTATCAACCATTCTCTGCTGGTTCCTCTTGGCTTGCTCCATCTCTTCATCTTTCTCAGCCAGCTTACGTTCAATGTCTGCTTTGACCTGATTAAACTCCAGTTGGGCCCTCAGGATCTTACCTTCCTCATGTTCAAGAGAACCCTGTCAGTTGATGAGAAATTTTTAATCAAGACGACTTTTCTTTTACCATGTATGATTAACTATTACATGTACAACATCTTAAATATCAAGTATCTAATGGCAACAGAAATTCCACATTACACAACCAATATACCTCAGCCTCTTCCAGAGCTGCTTGAATTTCAGATTTTTCCTGCTCCAGCTGCTTACGAATTTTCTCTAGTTCATGAATGTTCTTTCCACTCTCACCAATTTGTTCAGTGAGATCAGCAATCTCCTCTGTTTAATAGGCAAGGTAATAATGGTTAATACACAAAAAGTCTAAATAAACATGTTAAGGCTTAGATGAATAATAAATCATTTTCACCTTGGAGGTTCTTGTTTTCTCTCTTCATGGTCTCCAGATGATCCAGAGACTCCTCATAAGAGTTCTTCAGTTTGAACAGTTCAGTGCTCAGAGATCTGGCCTCCTTCTGGGAGCTTTCCAGCTCACTCTGAGACTCCTCATATTTCTGCTTCCATTCAGCTAGGACCTGTTTGATAGATTCAGAGACTTAGATTAGCTATCATTGGAGCTTGATGAAAACAGAAAGATTATAGAGTAAGTGTGTTTTATTCACTTTGTCAAAGTTTCTTTGCTTCTTGTCCAGAGCAGCAGCAGCAGCATTGGATCTCTCCACATCAACCATGAGATCTTCAATCTCATTCTGCAGCCTGTGCTTGGTCTTCTCCAGTGAGGAGCATTTGGCATTAACAGCTTCCACAGCTTCTTCTGCATCTTGCAGACGCTGAGCCAGCTTCTTCCTAAAATTATTACAGAAAATCATTACTTTACAGTGAATTTTTATGTTTACATAATTTTTTGTAGGTTTGTAGGTGTTTTCTGTTTCATACTTAGCATCTTCCAGCTCCTCAGTCCTCTGGATGGCATCAGTTTCATACTTGGTTCTCCACTGAGCCACCTCAGAGTTTGCCTTGGACAGACTCCGCTGCAGCTCAGCTTTGGCTTCTTGCTCCTCCTCATACTGCTCCCTCAGCAGATCAGCATCATGACGAGCAGATTGAACTGCATGAGCCAGGGCATTCTTAGCCTATGCAGATTGAAAATATCCTGTCAACTGTATATAAAAATGCAATGGACAGTTGTTAATAAATATTTTTAAAAAAAAATACATATATACCTTAATTTCCTCCTCTAGTTGCCTCTTGAGGTCCTCAATCTGCTGGGTGTAGGACTGCTTGCCTCTTGTTAGCTGAGAGACCAAGGAATCCTTCTCTTCAAGCTGTCTAGAAAGCTCCCCTAGATATAAGTATAACAATTACATTACAGAAAGCATGTGTGAGTTTGGTCATTTATCTAACAATATATGAAAAAATAATATCTTAGAGTACATACCATTCTCAGTTTGTAGCTTAGCTTTTTGCATGGTAAAGTCATTGATGCTGCGTTGTCCTTCTTCATATTTTGTTCTGTATTCTGACATCTGGTCTTCAAGGGTCCTGCACATTTTCTCCAGGTTTGCCTGGATAGATTGAATGTAATGAATCAAACTGAAGTGACGAAGTGGATGAATAAAAAGTTACTGCAAAAAGTTAAGGAACATCTGAAGTTAACATGGGAACAAGAATCTATCACCTTGGCCTTGGCAAGCTGCTCCATGTTGGAGACCACATCATCCAATTCCAGTCTGAGTTCACTCTTCTCTTTCTCCAGCTTCTGCTTCACTCTCTGAAGGTTGTCAATCTGCTCTCCCAGATCAGCTACACTGTCGGCATGTTTCTTCCTCAGTGTAGCAGCGGTGGCCTCGTGTTGCAGAGTGGACTCTTCAAGGTCTCTGCGCAGCTTCTGGAACTCAGCTTCACGTTTCTTGTTCATCTCAATCTGGGCAGCAGTGGCTCCACCAGCCTCCTCCAACCTCTCACTGATCTCCTCCAGTTCTCTGGACAGATCAGCTCTCTGTTTCTCAACTTTAGCACGAGCAGCTCTCTCAGCCTCCAGCTCTTCCTCAAGCTCTTCAATGCGAGCCTGGTTATGTGAGAAAAAAAACAGTTACAGCTAGCATTCCTAACTGTCCAACTATTCATCTTTTTAAGAATTCATCAATTTTACCTGCAGCTCTTTCAGTTTCTTCTGGAGTTGGGCTGCCATTGCCTGCTCATCTTCAATCTTGCTACTGAGCTGGCTGATCTCAAAATCTTTCCTATGTTTCAGAATATATTTATTTATATTTTAATGCCATATCAGCAACAATGACTATATTCATGGCAACATTAACAATATCATTTCAATACATAATTTATAATAATGTAGAATTTTCTTAAGAAGCAATCACTATACAAAACATACAAGTAACAACAATAGTACTGATAAAGTAAAACACACTTTTTAAGCCTCTCTTCCAGTTGTTGTTTGTCATTTTCCAGGTCCATCACACTCTCTTGGGTCAACTTTAAGTCTCCCTCGAGCTTCCTCTTAGCCCTCTCCAGATCCATACGAAGCTTCTTCTCCTGTTCCAGGGAACCCTCAAGCTGGAAGAGCAATAACAGAGCGTTTAATTTGGCATTTTTTCATAGTTCATTTACATCAGAAATGTCAACAAACTACTCACATCATCCACTTGTTGCTCCAGCTTAGCTTTGGATTTAGTGAGAGTGTTGACTTTGTCTTCCTCACTCTGGAGGTCATCTAATGTTTGCTGATGGGCCTCCTGCAGAGCTTTCTTCTCCTTGGTCAGCTTAGCAATGATCTCATCCAAAGCTGCCATCTCTTCTGTCAGGTTTTTAACCTGTAGAATTGCATCAATGTATCAAGGAACTCTTAATACACCATTCTTGCACCTCTAACATGTTCAGTGATGAAAACTGACCTTGTTCTCAGTGGCGTGTTTCTCTTTCTCCACTTTGGCCAGAGTGAGTTCAAGATCATCAATGTCCTTCTTGAGCTCAGAACATTCATCCTCCAGCTTTCGTTTCTTTGCAGTCAGCTCAGCATTCATTTCTTCTTCATCTTCCAGTCTCTCAGTCAGTTCTTTGGCTTTGGCCTCAAGCTGGATTTTGTTCTTGATCAGACCCTCACATCTCTCCTCAGCATCGCAAAGATTGTCTTGCTCCTGTTTACAGAAAATGTCTTTGTATAATAAAATAAAATTTAGAGTGGCATTTAATTCATGAATTCATAAAATCACAAACTTACAGCTTGGACTTGTAGTTGCAGGTCATTCTTCTCTTGGAGAAGAGAAACCATCTTTTCTTCAAGCTCTTTTCTGCGGGCTTCAGATTTGGCATAAGCCTCCTTCAACTTCAGGAATTCTTCCTTCATGTTGGCCATTTCTTTCTCTGCTTCAGCAGATCTCAGCAGCGGTTTGATCTTGAAGTAGAGCTTCATCCAGGGCCAATTCTTGACACCCATGAAGGCACGTACATTCCACTGGATCACCAACAAAGAATCTCTGCAACGTAATGGTACACATTAATATCTTAAAACCAATTAATATTGTTCATCTCAAATTTATTGAGAGTCTATTTCTAACCTGCGCTCAACAATCTTCTGGAACTCAATTCTTGAGAGAATACCTCGAGCTCTTGCTTGAATACCAGTAATGATGAGAGCAAGACGATCATCTCTCATCTCTTCAAGGGTACCCAGCAGACCAGCCTTGAAGAACACCTTCAAAAAAATATGAAAATTGTAGTTTTAGAGATTTAATAAAATGAGAAAAGAGAAAGTGGCAAATAGTGTGAAAATCTGTTTTTCCAGCCCATTTTTAAACATGTTCATTCATACCTTAGTATGGCCAAACTTGTACTGGTTGTGATCAATGTCCAGAGAACCCAGTAGTTTTTCTGCTCCTTTCCTGCTGTCAATAAACTGTCCCTCAGGGATAGCAGCAGGGTTTAGGATGCGGTATCTGTCACAGTATTAATTGAAGTAAATTTAATGCTGTTGATGATTTTTTTTTATTATTCAATTATTCATATTTTTACCCACAAGTTAGCATTTTATTTATGATGAACAGTGTTGGGAATAACACATTACAAAAGTAACGACATTACAGTAGTATATTACTTTTGGCTGTAACGCAGTAATATAACGCATTACAATCTAATAACACACATTACAACAACATATTTAACTCAAAACAGCACCAGAGAAAAAATTACGCGGGTAAAATAGTTTGTCTATTTCCTGAAGAAGTAACTGAAGAAACACCTGGACTGGTGCCACTAACACTAACCGAGAGAGCTGCAGGGCCAGAGAAGGTGAAGGAATGCAGCAGACGAGCAACAGAAATCAAGTTTAACTAAACATAAAATCTGTTTTCATTAAATCATGGTCTATAAATAAAAGGAATGAATATGTGAAATATATTTGGGTTAAATAATTAACAGATTAATAAAACAAAAGGAAAAGACTGAGTGACAATATGCTGCTGAGTTTGGTTCATTTTTGTGTGGCGCGGCTCTCTACAAACATGTTCATGGAAAGGAAACCGAGATGACAGAAAGCGCATTCTAAAATAAAAGTAAAGACATTGCAGTTTCAAATGATCTGTATGACCAAAAATGACGAAGTATTTTATGTTTCTGCTGTTCGATCGCGCCGGCACCTCACGCACACACCTATAATTCTGCTTTATTTCTGAATGTAATTGCGGTTTGTGCTTGAAAGTGAAAGTAACTCAAAAGTAACTCAAAAGTAGCGTAACACATTACAATTCAGAGACAGTAATATCGTAATGTAACTAATTACTTTCAAAAGACAGTAATAAGTAATATATAATGTATTACATTTTGGAAGTAACTTGCCCAACACCGATAATGAATAAAGAAAAACATGAAAACTTTGAGATTTAACAGAATCTGCAATCAAAATTAAATATACCTCTGCTTAAAATCTCCATACAGGATCCTGTTGGGGAAGCCCTTTCTGCAGATTCTGATGCCCTCCAGCACACCGTTACAGCGCAGCTGGTGCATGACCAGAGGATTCTCCATCGCCCCAGGAGTCTTAGTCTCATTGGGGATGATGCAGCGCACAAAGTGAGGGTGAGTTGACCTCAAGTTGGTCATCAGCTTGTTCAGGTTCTCCTGTGGATATATATTATCCATCACTCATCCCATGTGTGTGTGTATATATATATATATATATATATATATATATATATATATATACATATATTAGGTTGTCATGCTGTTTAAAAGATTAAGAAGCCAAATATACACAGTATGTTATTCATTTCAGTGTGAAAAACACTCTATATGTTACCCTGTGAAGGGCAGACACTGTCTGGAAAGAAGAGCCCTTTTTCTTCTTCTCCTTTCCTTTACCACCACCACCTCCTCCCTCCGCTGTTACAAAAATATAGATCATGTTCCAGTGTATTATGTATGAAAAATCTCACAAAATATTCACTTGTTTGTTTCTATGATTCTTTTCTAATTTTTCTGCAACACACCTGAGTCAGCACCAGCATATCCAACAAACAGGTTAGACAGCAGTTTCATGGTGGACTTCTGATAGAGGCCAACAACAGTCTCATTAAGAGGGTCCTTGTTCTTCACCAGCCAGTTATTGATGTTGTAGTCCACAGTGCCAGCGTAGTGAACCAGGGAGAAATGGGCCTCTGGTTTACCCTTGACAATCCTGGGCTTCTGGAAGTTGTTTGACTTCCCCAAGTGGTTGTCATAAAGCTTAGCTTTGAATGTTGCATCACTGGCTTTGGGGAACATGCACTCCTCTTCAAGGATTGACATGATACCCATGGGCTAAAATGAACAGAATGAAATAATGAAATTATCTGAACAGCTTTATTGGTCCAACACCTGAGATCTCTCAAATTCAAAAACTCACCTTTTCAATGAGATCAATACAAGCCTGCAAATCCATGCCGAAGTCAATGAACTCCCACTCAATACCCTCCTTCTTGTATTCCTCTTGCTCCAACACAAACATGTGGTGGTTGAAGAATTGCTGCAACTTCTCATTAGTGAAGTTGATGCACAGCTGCTCAAAGGTGTTGAACTGCAGGTGGAATATGTTGTATAATCACAATGGCAAAGTAACAAAGAAATTAAGTTACTGAATAACAATAATCAGTTGATGTAATCTTACATCAAAGATCTCAAATCCAGCAATGTCCAGCACACCAATGAAGTACTGACGAGGCTGTTTAGTGTCCAGGGATTGGTTGATTCTCACAACCATCCAGAGGAACATCTTCTCGTACACTGATTTGGAAAGAGCTCCAATAGCATAGTACACCTATCCAAGAAAATACATTAAAATATTATAGAAAAATGTGTTTTTTTTATGGTTATGTTAATGATGAAGGGATGTTAACTATGAAGTAGTCTCTACCTGCTGGACATTCTGTCCCTTGGTGACCCACTCATTTCCTACTTTGACTCTCGGGTGGCACAGAGCCTTGATGAGATCAGCAGAGTTCAGGCCCATCAGATAAGCTGACTTATCAGCATCTGTTGTGCCAAAAATAGAATTGTTGAATTGAATTGAATAGAATGGTTGATGGCAATGAATCTTCCATTTGTCCCCAGGCACACATGCATTCAAGAGTATAGAAACCCATTGTCAATGCTTGCCTATGAAATTTTATCAATAAAATAGCTTTGGTACTGAAAAGCTACATTATATTTCAATAATGAAGTGGTAATGTCACTATTTTTGTTTAGCATATCACAGCTTCACTCTTAGTAGAGAGATGCTGCAGAGACGCAGGTAATCATGTCAGCGTTTTCTCCTAATACTGACCTTCAGTCCCATCAGCCTCTGCCTGTTCCTCTCGCTGCTTCTGCTTGAACTTCATGTTGCCGTAGTGCATGATGGCACCAACCAGCTTATAGATGCTGTTCTTCTCCTCTTGAGTGAAGCCCAACACATCAAACGCTTCCTAGAGCAAATATACAGTGTCTCTAATAATTAACTGCATTTCATTGCATGTTATGCAGACTTCGATTCCAAAGCTTGAGAAGTCAGTATCAAGAGATTTATGGATGTTTTGAATAACGCACATCTGTAGCCATCAACTCATCAGCATCATCAATAGAGGCCACTTGCGTCTCTCCTTGAGAAATGAAGGCGTAATCGTACGGGTTTGCTGTGATCAGCAGCATCTCTGAGAGGATAAAAAGATATTTTACAACTTTACATCTCATCACTTGCAGTTTTGTTTCCAAAGTTGTGATTTTGATTACCCAGAAGTTCTGGTTTCTTCTGAGACAGGATCTGGTAGAAGATGTGGTAGTCTCTCTCAGCCTTGAGCTGGAAAGTCACACGGGATTTCTCTAATAGGTCTGTTTGTAGAAATGTAGAAGTTAAGCTCTTACCATCGGCATCTTACCATCATCTTTAAAATGAAAAAGTTACAAAGGATTTACAAAGGAAAATGTTTTTCTTACAAGTCTCAATATCAGCAGAAGCAAGCTTTCCACTGGCAGCAAAGTGAATGCGAATGAACTTGCCCTGTTTAAGAACAACAGCTCAATATCATTTTATTTCAAATCAGCATATTTTACAGTGGTCGAGACAGCTCAATGAGCTGCAAATGAAAAAAAAAAAAAACACATGCAAATAGAAAAAACACCAGCAAATAAAGAAAACATCTTCATTAGTTTGACAACACGTGCTGCAAACTCACAACGTGACCAAATACAGAAACGTGCTGCAAACCTGGCTGGGACATGCTTATCAATGTCTACTCTGAAAGGTGAGATTTTTGTTTATTTTAACATCCTGATCATATAATTCCTTAGCTTTTTTGGATATTATTAGCCTAAATAAGCTGACGAAATACACAGTTACTGTAACTTTGAAACGTTATGTAAACTGTAATCTTCTCTTATGAAAATTAGCAATGGTTTTAGTATTAAAAAAAAAAAACATAGTTACTATACTTTTACTATAATAAAACCATGGTTAATTTTCATAAAGGGAAGTTGTAAAGGTAAGTTAGCCAGCTTACATAATGTTTCACATCCCTTAAAACATTTCCATTGTGGTCTGTGCTACTTGCAATGCTTTTTGGTTGTGTTGTGAGTATTTGCAGCACGTTTCTGTATTTTGAGTATTTGCAGCACGTGTTGTCAAACTGATGAAGATGTTTTCTTAATTTGCTGGTGCTTTGGTGGCCAGAGACAGTGGAGGCTTAATGGTTAGAGAGTCGGGCTTGTAACCCAAAGGTCGCGGATTCGATTCTCGGTACCGGCAGGGTTTGTAGGTGGGGGGAGTGAATGACCAGCTCTCCCTTCCACCCTCAATACCATGACTGAGGTGAGTCCCTTGAGCAAAGCACCGAACCCCCAACTGCTCCCACTGCTCCGGGTGTGTGTTCACGGTGTGTGTGTTTGTTCACTACTCACTGCTCTGTGTGTGCACTTGGATGGGATAAATGCAGAGCACAAATTCCGAGTATGGGACTCCATACTTGGTCACACGTCACGTCACTTTTTCTATTTGCATGTGTTTTCTTAAGTTGCAGCGCGCTGAGCCATAATATTTTGAAACTGGAGGCAGATAAAACTCACAAAGCGAGACGAGTTGTCATTTCTGATGGTCTTGGCATTTCCAAAAGCCTCCAGAGCAGGATTACACTGGATGATTTGATCCTCCAGAGTACCCTAAAAAACAGACAGATATACTGCAGATAGTAAAGAAAAGAACAGGGAATGTTGTACTTTAGCTGATTATGTTGTAGTAAAATTTGTTTGGGGTTTTTTTTTATCTTTATTTTTTTGACAAATGACTAATTATTTTCAGACAAATTGTGAACAGGTCTAAAAATCACATAGTACAGCATTTAAAGCAAATTCAAGTAAAAGTAAAATTGTACCCTGAAAGTATAAACTAGGTAATTAAAATGTAAATTGTTACTTTACATCCCTGATCAATATCAGTGCATGGATTTGTTTCTAACCTTCTTATCACTCGTCTCCTTTTTGCCACTGCCAGCAGCAATGCTGGCGAAATACTGAATGACTCTCTTGGTGTTCACAGTCTTTCCAGCACCGGATTCTCCACTGTCAACATAAAACCAGTCTTAGAAATCTATTAAGAATTCATTCATAATAATGTTACAAACTCAAAAAGATCAACTATAACATAGTCTTACGTGATAAGAATGGACTGGTTTTCTCTGTCTGTAAAAGAAAAAATTAAAATTATAATTATTAATATTATATGCATGAACATTAAATAATTTGCACTAGTTACTGACATATGTGACCCTGGAGCACAAAACCAGTCATAAGTAGCATGGGTATATGTGTAGCAATTGCCAAAAATATTATCAAAATTATCGATTTTTTTTATGCCAAAATCATTATGATATTAAGTAAAGATCATGTTCCATGAAGATATTTTGTAAATTTCCTACCATAAATATATCAAAACTTAATTTTTGATTAGTAATATGCATTGCTAAGAACTTCATTTGGACAACTTTAAAGGCGATTTTCTCAATATTTGGATTTTTTTGCACCCTCAGATTCCAGATTTTCAAATAGTTCTCGGCTAAATATTGTCCTATCCCAACAAACCATACATCAAAGGAAAGCTTATTTATTCAGCTTTCAGATTATGTATAAATCTCAATTTTGAAAAATTGACCCTTATGAATGGTTTTGTGGTCCAGGGTCACATATAGCTTGTGCAGTTTTTGGTTGTATATAAAATATTTAAAGAACTGCCACGTAGACGCACCTGACAGCATGTACTGGTAGGCGTTGTCAGAGATGGAGAAGATGTGAGGAGGAGCTTCACTCCTCTTCTTTCCTCTGTAAGCAATGACGACTTCCTGGTTGTACACTGGCAGCCACTTGTAGGGGTTGACAGTGACACAGAAGAGCCCAGAGTAGGTCTGTAAGAGATTCACAGCAGGTTTAGATCTGCTCATACGTGATAAAGTGCATGTGCGAGTGTTTTAAGACTCCACTCACATAGATCATCCAGGCTGCGTAACGCTCTTTGAGGTTAAACAGCACAGCGGGCTCGTGCAGGAAGGTGAACATCGCCATGTCCTCAATTTTATCAAACTTTGGCGGGTTCTGAGGATGAATATCAGCCTCCTTCACAGTTACTGTCTGTGAACATGAGATTTTTGACAGTGAGTGGTTCTCAAACTTATACCAAGTACCACCTCAGAAAATATTTGGCTCTCCAAGTACCACCATAATGACCAACATTAAAATACAGTAGCGTAGTAGGCCTAACTATTCAGCTACAGCTCTGCACAATTCAAAAACAAGGCAGTTTTATTCCTAATAAGAATATTTATTGTTGTCAGCCACTTTAACGTTGTAAATACACCGTTTGAACATTAACACTGCACTGTGCTTACATACAAGTAAATAAAAGAGTTAAATAATGATTAAATTAAAATGTGTTGTACCTAAAAGTTAAATACAAACTGTACTGTACTTAAATGTAAAAAAACAAACAAAAAAAAAACAAAAAAAAAAACAAAAAACAAAAAAACCTTTACTCAAATAAAGATTAAATTAAAATGTATTGTGTTTTAACATTAATTTATATTTAATTTAATGATTCCTCTGGGTACCACTAGAAAGAGCCTGAAAACCACATTTTGAGAACCACTGATTTTATCCATGTAAATAAAATTCATCTGTTAATTCGATCATTTTATGGAGAGGCTCACGTTAGGATTTTGAATAGTTAAATTTTATATATATATATATATATATATATATATATATATTTACGGTAGGAAATTTACAAAATATCTTCATGGAACACGATCTTTACTTAATATCCTAATGACGTAAAAGAAAAATCAATCATTTTGACCCATACAATGTATTTTTGGCAATTGCTACAAATATACCCCAGCGACTTAAGACTGGTTTTGTGGTCCAGGGTCACATCTATATATACATACACCAGTATTTTTACAGTTAATAATTAATTTAATCATCCAGTCCTTATTCTAAACACATCACTGAGCTCATTACAGCAGGTCTTTTAAAGTAGAGAAATGTCTTTATTTGAAATCTTGAACTTACCGTTTTCTTTGAAGTCTCACAGGTAACTTTATCACCATCTCGACTGATAATAGATGCTTTAAGATACTCCTCTTCAGCATCAGGAACGAAACATTCTTTCTTCATGTCAAAGGGGCGAGTTTGGGCCTCCAGACGCTCTATGTCCGACTTCCTGAGGTACGGAGCAGCAGCTCCAAATTCTGCCATCGCTGCATCCCCCATCTTTTACCCTGCTCACAAGTGCATACACACAGATTACTATATGACATATTATTTATAGGAACCTATTTGGACACTTAAGTAAATAAAAATAAGATCTAAAAAAAAAAAAAAAAAAAAAAAAAAAAAAAAAGCCAAAAAAAAAAACAAGTTCAGTTTGAAATGCTGAACTAAAAGATCTACTGTATTGTGTTTGTTTGTAATTTGAGGAACCTGTTGGTAGTTAATGTGATTCTGTACACCTGTGTGAAGAGAGAAATGACTTCAAACATCCGCTAAAAATCAACAAAACACCCACTGAATCAAACACATTCAGCAAAAATGAGTGGAGAGAAAAGACACTTGCTGTAATGCAACATTCAGACACATATGTGTGTCCTAATAATGTGGGACCACTGAATATGGTAATGTGTGGTAGTAGGACTTATAAATTGATATCTCATATGAGATTAATCTATTGCTGTCAGTGATGTTGCATTGAGTTTTTTCAGGGTCACTTACCTTTGTACTTAACCTCTCCAGACACTGATGGTTTACTGTCCTAGGGACACACACACACACACTAAAACAAAACAAAACAATATAAAGCAGAATTACTTAACATCAAACATTTGTCTCATATCTTTTACATTATAGTCATTAATAAGCAAAAATGCATTCCGAACAACACCTCTCTGTGCCTGATAGGTATTATACACTAAAGGAATTGTTAATAAGACCAGGCTTTCATAACGCCTGAGGCGTCTCTGATGGCTTACCGTTTGATGATACAATAGAAAACCTGTCTGAAGCCATTGACTCTCCACCCCTTTTTATAATGTTAGAGGTCCTCTAAATATGGTTGCAGGAATTTTCTGAAGCATGTTAGTGTCTCAGTTTGGTAAGGATACGGATGGGCTGGGTGTCTGCTGGAGGCAGGGGCACATTTATTTTGTATAGGGTGTATTTCATGCCAGTAACAACAATATACTTTGTCATGATATGTACTTTCATTCAACTCACTTATCTTTTAAATGCAATGTTTGTCAAGTAAGTTTTTTGTAAAGTAAGTGAATTCAGGAGAAGATTGTCACTGCTGACACAAATGGTGGAATGTGAAATAAACTGAAAAGTTTCTGCTCACTACCAAAAAAAT
Source organism: Spinibarbus caldwelli (assembly GCA_039654775.1). NCBI lineage: Eukaryota > Metazoa > Chordata > Actinopteri > Cypriniformes > Cyprinidae > Spinibarbus > Spinibarbus caldwelli. The sequence goes on along the minus strand of CM077262.1, from coordinate 2,339,326 downwards.
TTTTTCTTACCTAGTATGTTTGTCTTGTTTTCCATTACAAATATCTAAACATTCCTAAAACAAGATAGATTTACTTGAGACGCATAATGAAATGAGATTTTAAGTTTTTTTGCAGCAAAAATGTATCAAAATTAAGTGAGTTTTTGCTTAAAATGAGAAAAAATAAAGTATCTGCCAATGGGGCAAAGGATTACTGTTCTTACCCCATTCTTACCCCATACCACATTTGTTTTTCTTGTTTTAGGGAAAAACTAACAAAATTTTGATGTTTTTTTTTTTTTTTTTTTCAGAGAACAGACTTTCCGTTAACTTCTCAAGTAAATGTATCTTGATTCAAGAATGTTTAGATATTTGCACTGGAAAAGAAGACAAAAATACTAAGTTAGAAAATCATTTTTGCATTATTTTACCATTGCACCTATGATCAAACTGCTAATGTGAATTCTTTGGATTAAAAAAGAGAATGGTTTTTACATCAGTTAGCAGGTGTTCGCTCAAAAAAGAATGCATCTCATTGTTTGTATCAACTGATCTGTACCTTGCTCAAGGACAAGCCAAGTGTCATTTCACTCTGTCCATCATAGATGCTTTTTATCCGCTCGCAGCCGCAGATGAATCCGTAAGGGCAAGGTCAGTTTCCAGCTGGTGCGATCGCTTCACTCAGGCCTCATCGCTGACACACCATTGTTCCTTTGCCTTCACACTTGAGGACAAAGATAACCTGTGAAATTCTTGCTGGGTGCTTCTAAATGATTGAGAAGAACAGCTTGCGTGATCTCTGTTACCAGCATCCATATATGTATGTCTATAGCAGGCCGATGTAATGTGTACACAACATCTCCTCAATGTGAACTTAATATTCATCGACAGGAACAATGTCTAATTTGTCCAGTTTGGTAGACAATTCTCAGCTTTTTTTAATATCAGCTGCATCAGAGTTACTAGAACATAGGTCATTCAACGAGACACCATCAACCAACGATACTGGTGCATTATTTTCACACTGAATTTGTGAGCGTTCAGTTGCACAAATGTTGACCGCTGTGTTCAGATATGAAGACCTAAATGTGTAAAGTCTCTGCATAAAATGCATCTTCATTCAGATTTCACTCTACAGTGTCCAACATTGAACACCTTTGTTCACTCTTAATTGCATAAATGGATAGTTCAACCAAAAATAAAAATTCTGTTACCACTTACCCTCATGTCGTTTCAACCTGTATGCATTTCGTCTATCTGTGGAAAACGAAAGAACATATTTAGAAGAACAACACTGGACTTTCATTGTATAGACAAAAACACTGAAACATTTTTAAAATGTTTAAAGAGAAAAAAGGATATCATTCAAGTTTTGAACCATACGAGGGTGAGTTAATGCTGGAAGAACTGCCATTTTTGGGTAAACAATCTACTGAATTTGAGGTACCGATATTCTAATGCCATCACTTTTTTATCTAAAACTACTGAACTCTATAATCAGCTCTTTAATGATATGTATGCAATAGCTATGTGCACAGCACTCCATCAACTTGCATTGTCTGCACTGAAACATATGGAGGTCTGTGGCAGACTGTCAGTCATCCTCTTACCACTGTCTTGTTTGTTCCACATTGTTTCCTTCCAATTGTCCTTGAGTACAAAGATAACCCTGTGAAATTCCTGCTGAGCCTCTGACGAAATGGGAGCAACAGATGAGGGACATTGAGAACATAAAGCGGATGCCCCTTTGCAAAGGTCTCCAAGCACATAAATAAACGTCAAGTGGTACATGTTGGCACCCTTGCGAGCCATATACATACTACTTAAGTTACATGGCCAACTGAGGCAAAACAATGCCGGTCACAAGACAAGTGTTTATTATTAACCGACATGCAGCATTGTATTGTGAGTTGAAGTTGAAAGACAAGCAGAAGAAATGGTCATTGTTATCTTGGCCTAAGCATTTATTCGGTTTGCATAATGAAAAATTGGTAGTACTTTATTTTACAGTCCTGTTCCTCATGTACTTGTTATAGTAAATTACAGTAACTTAGTAATAACTAGGTACTAACTCTGAACCTACCACACCTAACCATAACCCATGTAGTTACTTTATATCATCCAGTACTTTCTTAGGTAAGGACACTGTAAGTACAGCAGGTTAGTGCACGTACTGTAAAATAAAGTGCAACCAAAAAATGAGTTCATTAAGCAAATGAACAAAGATCAGTTCATATAAAATACAATGTTCATCTGTTATTCTCATTATGCACCTGTTACTGGATGTCTGAAGGGGTCAACTGGCTGTTAAGACCATTTGTTAGCCAAAAGGATGAAAGGTGAAAGTTTAAGATGCTGCTAGATTTCTTTTAAATTAAAAGGGTCTTCTCACAGTCTTGTGAGATGTCAAGCCAGTAGTTACTTTTTCCTGACTTATGGCAATATATCTTAATATATCTCAAGCACATTCTGCTGTGGTTTAATGTTGCAGGATGGTTGGTTCCTCTGTGAACCTTTGAGGAGCTCCTCCTTATTCAGACTCCACCTCCAGCACTGTTCTTCACCTTCAACACTAAGGTTTATCCGCATACACTGTTCTGTTTAGGCATTCAGTGTTCAGCCTGGCAAGCAGCGGCTCTTCATCAAGGATCCATTGTTTAATTTAGAAGTTTACATTTAGAATTGTTGAATATATTAATTGTTTCATTTGTTTTGCAGGTCTGAAGTTTTATGCACTTGAAAGAAACGAGGACACGATGCAGGTGAGACAGATGAAATAAAGAAATTCTGTAGTATTATCATTAAAACCTTTTTAGTTATTTTTTTAACATGGCCATTTACAGTAGATGTTTTGAGCTTTATCTGACAATGACTTTTCCTGCTCTTTCAGTGTGAAGGAGGTTTAGAGGACACACTTTTGTCCGTGAGAGATGGACCCTTCATATTATACAGTGTACAAATAGGGGAAGACGCCACGACTCTGCAACGATCTACCAAAGATTTATGATTCCAAAGATTCATTTATGCTTGAAAGATTAAGTAATTTGGTAGGTGCTTTTTTCTTCTAGAAGAAAATATAGTAAATGTTAAAGTATATTTTGTAAGAAAACGTACATAATGTCAATCAGGTAAAGTAACATTTGTCATAAATTATGCAAGTAACTTTTCTAATCAAAATGAAATGCATGACATTTTAGTATAAAAGCTTGCCAGTTTAACCACCATAATGAATTGGAAGTTAACTTCAGTGAATTCATCATATGCATTGAATTGGTAAAGTAGTGCAAATTTCATGCACTGCAAACATTCAGTTTCTTAATTGGTAAATTTTTCAATTTGAATTTCAGGAAAAAAAGACGATCAAAAAACGTGTATAAATTATATTTACATTCATTTAATGTTATTTAAATTTTAGCGATGGTCAGTTGTTCAGATTTACTTTGATTCTATGGATTTCTGTGCACATTTACTGATAGTGATTAAAACACTGAAGCTCACCAATTCACTGTACTGTTGGTTGCTACCATTTCTACACTACTGCAGTATTTAACATGCTCCATGAGGTGGAGCATGTGAATTGATCTGTCTATATTCCCACTGGTAATCACTATCGTGCCATCATTGTATTTTTCCATAAAGTTAAACTTAAATGGAGTTGACCACCAATAATCTCTGGTACTCATGTCGCATCAAATTGCATATTGCAATTGAAAATGCATCTGGTCAGTGGGTAAGTTTGTAAAGATAAACCCATTTAAATCAAAATTAATTTTGAATAATTTATCAAATGAATGACGAATGCAAAATCAATTCATGTAAATGTATACATACACTATATTGCCAAAAGTATTTGGTCACCCCCTTCTAATGAACAGGTTTGACTACTTTAGTAATTTCCGTGAGTACAAATCTTAATGTTTAAGCATATAATGATATTCTAGGGAATTGTGTGCTTCTAATTTTAAAGCAACAGTTTGGACAGGACCCTTTTCTATTCTAACATGACAATGCCTCTGTGTATAAGGCAAGGTTCAAAAAGAAATGATTGATTTAGTCAGTGTGGAAGAACTTGACTGGTCTGCAGAAAGCCAAGTCCTAATCCAAGCTGAACACCTCTGGTGTGACTTTAAATGCAGACCTTGAGCCAAAAACTCATCACCAAACACCAGTGACTTGTACATATGGGTTCAGTCATTTTAGACACTTCCAAAACTGTTGCAACAGAGATGGAAATACAATTTTTAAATACATGAATTGTTTCCATCTTTGTTGCCACAGTTTTGGAAGTGCCTTTTTCTGTTCTAAAGAAGGGGGTGTCCCAATACGTTTGTCCATATAGTGTATGTACAAGTCATTGGTGTTTGGTAATGAGTTTTTGGCTCAAGATATACATTTAAAGTCACACCAGAGGTGTTCAGCTTGGTTTAGGACTTGGCTTTCTGCAGACCAGTCAAGTTCTTCCACATTGACTAAATCAATAATTTCTTTTTGAACCTTGCCTTATACACAGAGGCATTGTCATGTCAGAATAGAAAAGGGTCCTGTCCAAACTGTTGCTTTAAAATTAGAAGCACACAATTCCCTAGAATATCATTATATGCTTAAACATTAGGATTTGTACTCATGGAAATTACTAAAGTAGTCAAACCTGTTCATTAGAAGGGGGTGACCCAATACTTTTGGAAATATAGTGTATGTACGTGATTTACTCTAAATAGCATGTATATTCCTATGAATAGGAAAGTGCCTGCCAAATATCAAATAACACACAGACCACAGGAAAGGTTTCATTTGCACACTTTATTCTACAGAACTATAGGTAATGAAGTCAAGAAGCACGGAGTCAAACCAAACAAGCGTTTCAGAAAAATGCAAGTGAGAGCTTCACTCTTCGTCATGCCCTTTCTGTGAGAGGAAGAGAGAAGAGATGGAAAAATGATTGGAAGGTATATTTGTTGTTTTATTTTTTGCAATAAATCAAATCTTAGATTCAAGCTGCACTCAGGGAGACACGTAAAAACCAAAACGCTTTAGGTCTGAAAGGTAAAATCTTCACAAAACTCTCTACTTTGAATGGTGAAAGGGTTAAACATTGTCCATTTCTCCACTGAGCCTTCTTACATTCTAAGATAGTAAGTACACAAAATACTGCATAAAACTAAGATAACTTACCTTAGATCCTGTGTCACGGCTCTTGGCTCTCAGCTTGTTGACCTGAGATTCAGCAATATCAGCCCTCTCCTCTGCCTCATCCAGCTCATGCTGCAGCTTACGGAACTTGGTCAGATTAGAATTGGCCTGTTCCTCCTGATTAAAACAAAAGGTTGTTGACAAGATCAATATACAGAACCGTATATATATACAGTAAAGGGATGACCCAGAAATGAACTTACCGCCTCCTCAGCAGTTCTCTTGTAGGACTTGACCTTCAGCTGGAGTTTGTCCACGAGGTCTTGAAGGCGAGCCAGATTCTTGCGGTCCTCCTCAGTCTGTTAATAGACTTTTGATTATTTTTGCTCTGTGTGGTCTGAGGATAGGGATATCATATTGAATAGAGAAAGTGACCTGGTAGGTGAGCTCCTTGATGCGTCTCTCATATTTACGGACTCCTTTCACAGACTCGCTCGCCTTTCTCTGTTCCAGCTCCACCTCGTTTTCCAGCTCTCTCACCTAACCAAACCGAAAATGTATTAATTCTTCAGAAAGCTATTGATCTCTGAAGCCAAATTCTCATAAATAATAATATTAATCTTCACAAAAGTAAGGCATTTAAAATAAAATAAAAAAAACACATAAGAACTAAGTTTTATAAACTAACCCTGGCTTCCAGTTTCTGGACCTGCTTCTTGCCTCCCTTCATGGCGATCTGCTCAGCTTCATCCAGACGGTGCTGCAGGTCTTTGATGGTCTGCTCCATGTTCTTCTTCATGCGCTCCAGATGAGCACTGGTGTCCTGCTCCTTCTTCAGCTCCTCTGCCATCATGGCAGCATCAGTGATGGCCTTCTTTGCCTTTTCCTCAGCATTCCTGCACTCCTGCACTGCCTCCTCAACCTCAGTCTGAAGCTGAGTATTATCTCCCTCCAGCTTCTTCTTCTGATTCAGCAGACTGGTGTTCTGAACATAGACAATATTGACATTCATACAGTCTCTAGATGATATTATGTACTAAGAGAGGGTTTAAAGTTTTTGTTAGTGTGAATATGTGGACAGATACCTGAGAATGCAGGAGCTGAACTCTCTCACTGACGTCCAGCAGTTCCTGCTCAGCCAGTTTCCTTCCTCTCTCAGTCTGTTCCACCAGGGATCTCAGCTCGTCCAGTTCAGCCTGCAGCAGATTGTTGCGTCTATCCACAATGGCGATGTTCTCTTTGAGATCATCATTACTGCGCAGAGCATCATCTAGCTGCAGTTGGGCATCCTATAAAAACCAAGTTTTACAAATGAAAATTCTGTAGAAGTTTTAAACACTAACATTTTGGTTTAAAACAATCTAGCATACCTTGAGATGTCCATGAAGACCCTTGAGTTGCTTCTGGGCTTCTGATGCCTGTCTGTTAGCCTGGCTGAGCTGAATCTCCATCTCATTGAGGTCTCCCTCCATCTTCTTCTTCAGTCTGAGAGCTTCATTCCTGCTGCGAGTCTCTGATTCAAGTGAGCTCTGAAGAGTATCAATCATTCTCTGCTGGTTCCTCTTGGCTTGCTCCATCTCTTCATCTTTCTCAGCCAGCTTACGTTCAATATCAGCTTTGATCTGGCTGAACTCCAATTGGGCTCTAAGAATCTTTCCTTCTTCATGCTCCAGGGAGCCCTGACAGATCAAAGAACTTAGCCATTAAAAAGTACTAAGTTGTTTGATTTGTTTATTCTTTTAAAGAAGTTCTAGTGCAGTGGTCACCAACCCGTTGATTGCGATAGACTGGTCGAACTTTGGCCATGTTCACACAGCAGCAGAATACGGTTGTCAGTCCTGTATTTGAGTCTTTAATACGGTTACGTTCACACACAGTTTGGTTATTTACGGGTGTGACAACCGCATTCTGTAACCGAACTCACACCTGTAAATGTTTAGGACTCACAACCGCATTCTCGCTGTGTGAACGGAACAGGACTGGACAACTAGTTGTCTGTCACATCATACTGCGAGAGAGAGCCACTCTGCTGCACAAACGCGCGTCTACCGTGTGTTACGTGTTTACATGTGTGTTTTCGGGAACTTACAGTGACGGAGAAATGAGCTGCGTGTCATCTGAAAGTTTTAGATCCCGTCAGTTTTCCACCGGAGCAGCTCCTGTCAGTTTTGTGTTCTGCGCGCAATTCAAATGCTCTGCTCTCCACCCAAATTTAAAAGCTGCTGTCGGTTAATGAAGATTTGACGAAAACTCAAGGCTCGATTGGACTCTTATCATGTCAGAAGTGATAAAACTTTCAGTATTATGGACGTCAATTGAAAAAGGTGCAGCACTCACTCTTGAAGAGATGAAAACTTAAAAAATAATTATCAAGGCCTTGATAATGGCCGAAACGTTATTTTAATTAATAAAGTTTTCATCTCTTCAAGAGTACTGCACCTTTTTCAATTGATATGGCTTTTTGATTTTTGGTTGCACCTCCTCTTTTGTTGGTTTAGCACCTCTTTTTAGTAACTTTAGTATTATGGACGTCGCCATCTTCGGTTTTACTTTGGTCACTGTCGCTTTGGTTACTGGTAAGGAATATGGGCTTGACTCCCGTTGCACGTTCATACAGACAATATTCCAAACGCAACTTTAAGCTGCTGTGTGAACGGGGCATTTCGAGACTCACACCTGTAAGTAAATGCAGTTGTCAATCCCAAAAACTGACAGTGTGAATGTAGCCTTAATCACTGTCCCAGTAGCTCCAAAAAGTAATAGAAAAATAAGTACAAAAATACATTACATTTCTCCAGTCTTATTTTGCTGTTATTCAATCAATGCTTTTCTGAAGACAGTCAATTCCTTTCAGTGATGCATTCATATAACCCCTCACCCCCAATTAAATATTTATATTTTGTTCCTATGTTTTCTTCTCCTCTTACCTCCGTATAAAGTAGTCTTTATAAGCACAGCGCTGCTTTGTTTACAGTGGTAGCCAAGTAAATTCTGCTGTTCGATGGAGAGAGTGAATTTGCATCTCATTCAGCCTGTCTGCTGTTTATGATACATGCAGATTTGTTTTATGTTGCACAATTTCACAAAGATAAAGTCAGACCTATCTGTTCTTGTTTTAAATATTGAAATTATAAAATCTAATTCAAATCAAAAACAACTGCTCATGCAACGTGTGTAGCATCTTTTTTTGGATTATGATTAAAATGCAGTGTTTGCCTGTAATTTCAAATGGCTATGGATATTTTTTGTTTAAGTCACGTTTGCTTGTTATAGAGCGAATAAACAAATAAATTTGCTTTAAAAAATGGCCAATTTGCTTATTTAAAAAAATGGGAATGAAACATCATGATCAGTGCATCACTAATTAAAATACTAAATAAAAGGTCTCAAATTAGAAGGACAATCTGGGCTTTCCTTTTCTATCAGTTCTTCAATAGGTAGATCTTGTCTTTCATAAAGGACAAAGTCAGGGATCTTGGGCTTAAAAAGGTTGGTGACCACTATTCTAGTGCATAACTGGAAGAACTAGACATGGTACATCTACACATAACAATTTACCTCAGCTTCTTCCAGAGCTGCTTGAATTTCAGCTTTTTCCTGCTCCAGCTGCTTACGAATTTTCTCTAGTTCATGAATGTTCTTTCCACTCTCACCAATTTGTTCAGTGAGATCAGCAATCTCCTCTGTTTATTAGGGAAAGTAATAATGGTTATTGCACAAAATCAAATGAAATATTCAAATTTTGTGATATTTATATGAACGATATTTATGTGACTACTAAATCAAGGGCACCTTGGAGGTTCTTGTTTTCTCTCTTCATGGTCTCTAAATGATCCAGAGACTCCTCATAAGAGTTCTTCAGTTTGAAAAGTTCAGTGCTCAGAGATCTGGCCTCCTTCTGGGAGCTTTCCAGCTCACTCTGAGACTCCTCATATTTCTGCTTCCATTCAGCTAGGACCTGTTTGATAGATTCAGAGTCTTTGATTAGTTACCACTGGACCTTGATGAACAATAAGATTATATATCTATAAATGTGTTTTATCCACCTTGTCAAAGTTTCTTTGCTTCTTGTCCAGAGCAGCAGCAGCAGCATTGGATCTCTCCACATCCACCATGAGATCTTCAATCTCATTCTGCAGCCTGTGTTTGGTCTTTTCCAGTGAGGAGCATTTAGCATTAACAGCTTCCACAGCTTCTTCTGCATCTTGCAGACGCTGGGCAAGTTTCTTCCTTCATGAATGAACAGAATCAGTCAAATGTTTGTATGGTATGCTACATGGAAAACCCAAATATTTCCTGTTCATACTTAGCTTCCTCCAGCTCCTCAGTCCTCTGGATGGCATCAGTTTCATACTTGGTTCTCCACTGAGCCACCTCAGAGTTTGCCTTGGACAGACTCCGCTGCAGCTCAGCCTTGGCTTCCTGCTCCTCCTCATACTGCTCCCTCAGCAGATCAGCATCATGACGAGCAGACTGAACTGCATGGGCCAGGGCATTCTTAGCCTACAAGATATTCAAAATTAATGTTTTCTGTTATGGAGAATGGCCCAAATCTGTAGTATAAAGCTCTAGTCTCTTTGAGGAGTGTGGGTTTAAATCCCACTGATCCTAGAAGATCTTATTGGATGACAAAGCAGTTCAGTGATTAAGGTGAATGAATGCTGCGCTGCATTACTCTAAACTTGTGGGTTCAAATGCCAACCTTGGTTGTTTCTGGACTTTGGATTCATCAGAGGCTTAATTTCTAGTGGTGTAGACCAATGGTTAAACATCTGAGTCAATAAGCTAAAAAAGTTTGAACACCTTAATGAGAGAACTGAATCATGGTTTTGAGCAATGCACTTGACCCAAGACTGTCCTTGTACCATGGCATTCTGTTCTATTCTATAACACTGAATTTGAAGTAGTATTTGCAACACCTTGACTTCCTCCTCTAGTTGTCTCTTGAGGTCCTCAATCTGCTGGGTGTAGGACTGCTTGCCTCTTGTTAGCTGAGAGACCAAGGAACCCTTCTCTTCCAGCTGTCTAGAAAGCTCCCCTGGGTAGTAATATAACCATTACATTATAGAAAGTAATGCGTGATCTTGGGAATTTGTCTAAAAAAAAACAAACTCTATATGTCTAGAGTACATACCATTTTCGGTTTGCAACCTAGCTTTTTGCATGGTAAAGTCATTGATGCTGCGTTGTCCTTCTTCGTATTTTGTTCTATATTCTGACATCTGGTCCTCAAGGGTCCTGCACATTTTCTCCAGGTTTGCCTGGATACGTGTTATATAATTGAATATCAAATAAAACAGAACAAACACATGATTATAAAGAACACCTGAAATGAAGACAAACAATCAAAAATTCTAACATGGAGACAATAATTTATCACCTTGGCCTTGGCAAGCTGCTCCATGTTGGAGACCACATCGTCCAGTTCCAATCTGAGTTCACTCTTCTCTTTCTCCAGCTTCTGTTTCACTCTCTGAAGGTTGTCAATCTGCTCTCCCAGATCAGCTACACTGTCGGCATGTTTCTTCCTCAGTGTAGCAGCGGTGGCCTCGTGTTGCAGAGTGGACTCTTCAAGGTCTCTGCGCAGTTTCTGCAACTCAGCTTCACGTTTCTTGTTCATCTCAATCTGGGCAGCAGTGGCTCCACCAGCCTCCTCCAACCTCTCACTGATCTCCTCCAGTTCTCTGGACAGATCAGCTCTCTGTTTCTCAACTTTAGCACGAGCAGCTCTCTCAGCCTCCAGCTCTTCCTCAAGCTCTTCAATACGAGCCTGGAAATGTGAGCAAAACCAAAGTTAAAGCTAACATTCCTAATTGTCCACGTACGCAACTTGTTTAAGAATGATTGTTACCTGCAGCTCCTTCAGTTTCTTCTGGAGTTGGGCTGCCATTACCTGTTCATCTTCAATCCTGCTACTGAGCTGGCTGATCTCAAAATCTTTCCTGTGTTGCAGAACATATTTAATTACCAGTTTTAATAACAATTCCGACTGTGAGCTGTTTTCTTGAATTATTTCACCCTCTGCGTAAAACACACTTTTTAAGCCTCTCTTCCAGTTGTTGTTTGTCATTTTCCAGGTCCATCAGACTCTCTTGGGTCAACTTTAAGTCTCCCTCGAGCTTCCTCTTAGCCCTCTCCAGATCCATACGAAGTTTCTTTTCCTGTTCCAGGGAACCCTCAAGCTGGAAGGGCAAAAACAGAGCGTTTAATTTAGCATTTTTTTCATAGTTCTTTTACATCAAAAATATCAACAAACTACTCACATCATCCACTTGTTGCTCCAGCTTGGCTTTAGCTTTAGTGAGTGTGTTGACTTTGTCTTCTTCACTCTGGAGGTCATCCAGCGTTTGCTGATGGGCCTCCTGCAGAGCTTTCTTCTCCTTGGTCAGCTTAGCAATGATCTCATCCAAAGCTGCCATCTCTTCTGTCAGGTTTTTAACCTGTAGAATTGTATCAATGTATCAAGGAACTCTTAACGCACCATTCTTGCACCTCTAACATGTTCAGTGTTGAAAACTGACCTTATTCTCAGTGGCGTGTTTCTCTTTCTCTACTTTGGCCAGAGTGAGTTCAAGATCATCAATGTCCTTCTTGAGCTCAGAACATTCATCCTCCAGCTTTCGTTTCTTTGCAGTCAGCTCAGCATTCATTTCTTCTTCATCCTCCAGTCTCTCAGTCAGTTCTTTGGCTTTGGCCTCAAGCTGGATCTTGTTCTTGATCAGGCCCTCACATCTCTCCTCAGCATCGCAAAGATTGTCTTGCTCCTGTTTACAGATACAGAAAATTACTTGTATTCATATGAATGTCTTTTTAACTATACTTTTTAATTATACATTGTAATTATTGATTCAAGAAATCATGAACTTACAGCCTGGACTTGTAGTTGCAGGTCATTCTTCTCTTGGAGAAGAGTAACCATCTTTTCTTCAAGCTCTTTTCTACGGGCTTCAGATTTGGCATAAGCCTCCTTCAACTTCAGGAATTCTTCCTTCATGTTGGCCATTTCTTTCTCTGCTTCAGCAGATCTCAGCAGCGGTTTGATCTTGAAGTAGAGCTTCATCCAGGGCCAATTCTTGACACCCATGAAGGCACGTACATTCCACTGGATCACAAGCAATGCGTCTCTGCCAAATAAAACAGTTTCTGTTACATTTGTCAGTTACACTTTATATTAAGATGTCCTTGTTACAGTGTAATTATACATTTAAAGCTGCAGTCCGTAACTTTTTTTGGTTAAAAATGATCCTAAATCAATATTTGAGCAAGTACATAACCAGCCAGTGTTCAAAACTATCGCCTTACTTTAGCCCGATTCACAACGGTTAGCTAATAATAATGTTTGCTTATTTGAGTGGTACGGGTAGGTTTTCGCGGGAATTTCGAGCATGCTGTCGCGTTATTAAATCACGTCTGTAAACATAAAGTTGTTGTCCCGGCTACTAGGCTATCGCATGTGAGGATGCTGCAGGTGGCGGATCGTTTATAGCCTTTTCTCCCAGCAGCTAGAATCATTAAATGTATCATTTTGATGGCGGATTGTAATCCAGAAAGGATTATGTGTTTATGAAACACATGTGAATGAAATTAAACTATATTCCAGTTTTAAATGTGCTTCTGATTACAGATAGCCTGGAATTACACAAGATTTGTATTTTAAAGACAACCAGTTCGAAGGGAGCATAGTTTGCTTTTTGGGTTAAAAGAATTTCTTAATATGAAATTCGAATGGTATGACAATTAGTGATTAGACTGTACAGAAATTGAAATCTACACGCTAATACACACTATACTCATAGTCACGCAATGCTGAAGTTAACATTAATAATTTGAGAATAAAGTATAACAATAATAATAATTTGCATGGTTTGATGTGATATGAGCTAACCAATCTTTAGATTAAATCACCATTGGTAGCACGATTTATTGTAATGCTTTTTTCCTCAGTTGGTCAGAACAAACGTGGCAGACTTATTACTTACTTGTTCAGATGACAATATCTGGTGAAAATTCTTATTTGGGTCATATATTGCAAGACGTAGGCTAGAATCTGTGATTGCGAAGTACAGTAAATATCCACACCAGTGCAGTGACTGACAGCCACACAAACTCCTCAAAACATTAGATTCATCCGTGCTGGAGCCGTGCCGGTGCACAACCCACGCAAGGAAGATAATTCCTCACACAGCTGCAATTCCAGGCTTTCAAACAGAGATGGCGACAAAGAGGCAAAACTTACGGACTGCAGCTTTAAGTACTGAGTAATATTAATTAACTACATGTACTTACTATAGAGTTAGGTTTAGGGTTTGGCTTAGGGTTACTTGCATGTAATTATGCATAATTAATTGTTATTATAATAGTAAGTACATGTAACATTTGTAACAAGGACACCTTAAAATAAAATGTTACCCATTTGTCTCTTTTTATTGCATATTTAAAGATTTACATGCCCACCCAGTTACCTTCGTTCAACAAGCTTCTGGAACTCAATTCTTGAGAGAAGTCCACGTGATCTAGCTTGAAGATTGGTGATGATGAGAGCAAGACGATCGTCTCTCATTTCTTCAAGGGTACCCAGCAGACCAGCCTTGAAGAACACCTTAAAAAAGATGTTATTTCAGTGACATGATTAACACAAAGACAGAATAGGCAGTCTATCAAAGTCATCTGTGCAGAAACAAACAGAGCAATGCTGAACCATAGTACATTTTGCAGGGATATGAATCTTTTAGTAGCTTATTTATACTGTAGTTGTCTCAACACATTAAACCGGGATAGAAGAACATTTTAAAACTGAAAAAAAAAACAAACAAAAAAAAAAAAACAGAATTACGCAAAATCTAGAAAGCAATTATTAAAACCTTAGTATGTCCAAACTTGTACTGGTTATGGTCAATATCCAAAGAACCCAATAACTTTTCAGCTCCTTTTCTGCTGTCAATGAATTGACCCTCTGGGATGGCAGCAGGGTTCAGGATACGATATCTGTTGTTTAAAAAAAAAAAAAAAGAAGAAGATCAGAAAACTGAATAGGAATCACTGAATGATAAATATTTGAAAATGTCAATTCTTGTTACACAACTTTTGACTGTTTTTGATCCAAGTGTGACCCAGACGTATTGTATTCATAAGCACCTCTGTTTGAAATCTCCATACAGGATCCTGTTGGGGAAGCCCTTTCTGCAGATTCTGATGCCCTCCAGCACACCGTTACAGCGCAGCTGGTGCATGACCAGAGGATTCTCCATCGCCCCAGGAGTCTTAGTCTCATTGGGGATGATGCAGCGCACAAAGTGAGGGTGAGTTGACCTCAAGTTGGTCATCAGCTTGTTCAGGTTCTCCTGTGGATAGATGTTATCCATCGCTTAGTCCACATATATTGTAGGTTGTCATGCTTGTTTAAAGTAGTGGTTGAACGGATGGTAGTTGATCCGTGATCTGTATGGACCAATCCCCACGGTTCGGAACACATGTTATCCGCGGAATAATTACAAAATGTAACCATAATAGAGTGAAAGTTTATCAATTGTATGTGTTTACACACGCAAGCGGTTTTAAACCATTCCAGCGTAAGAAAAGATGTAAGGGAACTCGATTCGTTACTGGTGCGCTGTTTTCTATCACAGCCGCACACACATGAAGCGCGCACATGCAGAGAAGGTACATTTGACTGCTGAACCCTCTTTCGTATCTCATTCACACCTTGCCTTTGAACAGACGCATATACACATAGAAATATGACAAAATTCCGATCTCGACCATCACTCTGGTAAAAGCAGTCGGTTATGTCTTAAGTGAACAAGAACAGCTGAGAAAGAAATCAGATGTGTATCATCTGTACATATCCAATTGAATTAAATACAATGAACACTATGCGATGTTATTTTACACTTAATTATTACATTTCTGTACCTGAATACTAACGACCTTATTTTATTTGTAACATTGTTCTGTTGTATTTATCTATGCATATAATTTGTGTATTTGTTCTTATTTTTACTGGCTGTTCACTTGTCTCTTTAATGATGTTTGAACATTCTTAGGCTAAGAGTTTTTGCTGTGGTATCGAAGTACTAATGGAAAGCAAAGTTATATTGATTTTTTTTTTTCTTGCTGTTCCGAAAAAGGATCTGATCTGTGGCTCAAAAGCCGTAATATGATCCGAACCGTGAGATTTGTGATCCGCTGAACCACTAGTTTAAAGATATTAAGAAACCAAGTTATACTATATTATGGTAATCATTTTAGTGTGTAAATCACTCTATATGTTACCCTGTGAAGAGCAGACACTGTCTGGAAAGAAGAGCCCTTTTTCTTCTTCTCTTTTGTTTTGCCACCTCCTTCCGCCATGGCTGTAGCAAGAAACAAACATTTTTTTGTTTTGTTTGTGTTTTTTTTTCCTTGAATCAGATCCTTATTTGTCTCACAAATTTTCCCCCTTTGACATCAACAAAAACGCACCTGTTTCAGCACTAGCATAATTAGCAAACAGGAGAGACAACAGTTTCATGGTGGACTTCTGATAGAGGCCAACAACAGTCTCATTAAGAGGATCCTTGTTCTTCACCAGCCAGTTATTGATGTTGTAGTCCACAGTGCCAGCGTAGTGAATCAGGGCAAAATGGGCCTCTGGTTTACCCTTGACAATCCTGGGCTTCTGGAAGTTGTTTGACTTCCCCAAATGGTTGTCATAAAGCTTAGCTTTGAATGTTGCATCACTGGCTTTGGGGAACATGCACTCCTCTTCAAGGATTGACATGATACCCATGGGCTATAGAGAAGATAGGTTGATACATTAAGACAAACCTTGTGTAATTTAAATCAAAAATTGAAATTAAATAGACGAGATGTTCAGAAAAAAACACCCACCTTTTCAATGAGATCAATACAAGCCTGCAAGTCCATGCCGAAATCAATGAACTGCCATTCAATACCCTCCTTCTTGTATTCCTCTTGCTCCAACACAAACATGTGGTGGTTGAAGAACTGCTGCAACTTCTCATTAGTGAAGTTGATGCACAGCTGCTCAAAGGTGTTGAACTGCAGGTGGAATATATTTTGTATGATCACAGTGACAAAGTAGCAGAAAAACTAAAGTTTTTAAATAACAGTAATCAGTAAATGCAATCTTACATCAAAGATCTCAAATCCAGCAATGTCCAGCACACCAATGAAGTACTGACGAGGCTGTTTAGTGTCCAGAGATTGGTTGATTCTCACAACCATCCACAGGAACATCTTCTCGTACACTGATTTGGAAAGCGCACCAGTGGCATAGTACACCTGCTCAGTAGACATTAAAAAGTTACAAAAATATGCTTTTATGGTTGAGTTAACAGTATGTCAATGATAAGGTGATGTAAATCACAAAGTAGTCTCCACCTGCTGGACATTCTGTCCCTTGGTGACCCACTCATTTCCTACTTTGACTCTCGGGTGGCACAGAGCCTTGATGAGATCAGCAGAGTTCAGGCCCATCAGATAAGCTGCTTTATCAGCATCTGTCATCAATTAAAAAGATGACTGATGGTAATAAATCTTCTATCAACCAATAATTGCGTCCTGTCTGCATTTTCTTCTAATACTGACCTTCAGTCCCATCAGCCTCTGCCTGTTCCTCTCGCTGCTTCAGTTTGAACCTCATGTTGCCGTAGTGCATGACGGCACCAACCAGCTTATAGATGCTGTTCTTCTCCTCTTGCGTGAAGCCCAACACATCAAACGCTTCCTACAGCAAATGTACAGTGTGTCTAATAATTGCATGTTGATACGGACTTCGGGTCTAAAGCTTGAGAAGTCAATATCAACAGATTTATAGATGTTTTGGATAACGCACATCTGTAGCCATCAACTCTTCAGCATCATCAATAGAGGTCACTTGCGTCTCTCCTTGAGAAATGAAGGCGTAATCGTACGGGTTTGCTGTGATCAGCAGCATCTCTGAAAGAAAGAACATAAGACACTCAGACATCGTGTTGTAATGTGTCATAGGCAGGTCTTGCTGTCACTCATTTATTTGCCCACCCAACAGCTCCGGTTTCTTCTGAGACAGGATCTGGTAGAAGATGTGGTAGTCTCTCTCAGCCTTGAGCTGGAAAGTCACACGAGACTTCTCCAGAAGATCTTTTGAGGAGAACATTTTCTTTAAAATCATTTATATAATGCATTGTTTAATATTTTAAAATGGAACCAAGCTTACAAGTTTCTATATCTGCAGAAGCGAGTTTGCCATTTGCAGCAAAGTGAATGCGGATAAACTTGCCCTGTTTGAAAAGAAAAATGATCATGCCTTCAGTTTGTAAAAGCCATTCTTCAGTTTTCACTGCTATTTCATTCACTTACAAATCTGGAAGAGTTGTCATTTCTGATGGTCTTGGCATTGCCAAAGGCCTCTAGAGCAGGATTACACTGGATGATTTGATCCTCCAGAGTACCCTAGAAAGCAAAATATTTGAAATTTGTGCATGATGAATGGAAATGAAACAAAATGCCAGTTCAATAAGTTTCATTTTAAATTCAGATCTCCTCAGTTTACCTTCTTATCACTGGTCTCCTTCTTTGTAGGACTAGCAGCAATGCTGGCGAAGTACTGAATGACTCTCTTGGTGTTCACAGTCTTTCCAGCACCGGATTCTCCACTTTAGGTTTAAAGGTAACATGTTAAGAACTGCACTACTTTTTCTTTTTTTTTTTTTTTAACTTTAATAGAAAGTGATAGAAGCAGACTTACGTGATGAGAATAGACTGGTTTTCTCTGTCTGAAAAAGGCGATAAAAATATGAAACATCATTACAGTTATGTTCTAACCAAAATCAGAAGTGTAGCACAGCAGAGCAGTGGTTCTGCAACTGGTGGTCTGTTCTGATAGAGTTGTGAAAAATGCTGGAAAAAAATGCTGAATGTATTTAATAAAAAGCAACTAACCATATATTTGTGCATAGTTAGAATAGTGAAATATAAAGACTAATCAAAATGGGGAAGCCACTAGGTCTGTGTATTGGCAAGAATCTGGTGATACGATACATATCATGACACAGGGGTTGCGATACGATATGTTGCGATACTGTAAGCAAGGCGATATATTGGGATATTTCTTATTTTAAGAATAGGATATATTTTTAGGAAAGCTGTCATTAAGAACATACCACTAGCAAACCTAATAAATAAATACATACATAAATAAATAAAAATTATTTAACCCAACACAGTGAGATCTGCATTTGCAATAATCAGTCCCTGTAACATTCAACGTTATTGAACCACTTTTTGTGCAGTACAAGTAAATTAACAGTACAAGGGAATTAAAGTGCTTGCAGGATCCTTTAGTTAAATCTATATGTATAAAATGTATTTTATAAAAAGACCATATTTTTAGATCCTGCTTTAAAGGTTCACAGTTTAAGTTTACAATTGTTACATACAATGTCTAGGGATGTAACGATGAACTGCAAGCCGGTTGAAAATCAATTAAAATATGTCACGATTCAAATAGGTTGAGATGCCAAACAAATCGCGATACAATTGGAGTAGGAGTTTATATGAATGTCTCTCTGAGAGGAACTGACTATCTTTAAAAAAAAGTTTATGTGGTATTTTCTTTTCATCTTGCCTCTGAACGATGCATATTAAAGTATTGTTCATAAGCGCAGCTCTGCTGTGTTTACAGCGGTAGCCCAGGAAACACTGTATCATTGCTGTTCATAAGCGCCACCTGCTGGCAGAGAGTGAATTTGTGTCTCATTCAGCTCGTCTGCTGTTTCGTTCATATATGCTTTATGTAGTATAGTTTCACAAAACTAAAGTCAGACCATTATGTTTTTGCTTCAAATTTCAAAATTATACAGTCTAATTTAGATTAAAAACTGCTCATGCTGCATGTATGCTGCATCTTTGTTTGGATCATGATTAAAATGCAGCTCTAATTGCCTCTCATTTTAAATGAAAAGAGCACAGACAAAGCCTTAGTTTGTTCATATTAAGAGATTTCTTTTATTTGTGTAATTTACTTGTTTGATTTGGGGTTTGTTTTAAAATTTCAATTTAGTTTTGTTATATTTCTATTTCACAAAGAAACGTGCAGCAATAGCCTAATAAAACAACACCTTTTCATTTACTGTATAAAGTCTTCAATCTCATTTTGTTAAAAAAAAAAAGTGAGAAAATCGAATCTTGAAATCCAAATTGTGAATCGAATCGTGAGTTGAGTGAATTGTTACATCCCTAACAATGTCAACATTTTGATCTGAACAAAAGAATTACATCTGCTTAATATCAATGAAAAATAAAGTGCTTGCAAGATT
Organism: Spinibarbus caldwelli; assembly: GCA_039654775.1. Taxonomy (NCBI): domain Eukaryota; kingdom Metazoa; phylum Chordata; class Actinopteri; order Cypriniformes; family Cyprinidae; genus Spinibarbus; species Spinibarbus caldwelli. The sequence goes on along the minus strand of CM077262.1, from coordinate 2,319,917 downwards.
CCTAAAGAAAACAAAATTTTAAAACAATAAATTAAATACAGATGTTGAAAATTCTAAGAACCTTTCAACTTGGATCTCACAGGTTTTTCAGTTTGTATTTATGTTCCGCGTGGAATTGCCGAGACTGCGACACGAGCACTGCCCCAACTGCACGGAACTATATTAAAGGGTCCAGAAAAGTATAAAAGACATCGTCAGAATACTCCATCTGCCATCAATGGTTCAACCGTAACGCTATGAAGCTACGAAAATACTTTTTGTACAGAAAGAAAACAAAAATAACTTTATTCAACATTTCGGCACCGTAGCGCCATTTTGGAGAGCATACGCTGGACGCGCAAAGTGTATGCTCTTCTGTGTCAGCCGCAACGCCGAAATGTTGAATAAAGTTATTTTTGTTTTCTTTCCTTACAAAAAGTATTCTTGTAGCTTCATAGCGTTACGGTTGAACCATTGATGGCAGATGGAGTATTCTGACGATGTCTTTTATACTTTTCTGTGCCTTGACAGTGTAATTTACTTGGCAGTCAATGGGACAGTCACAAGCCTCCCGGTTTTCATCCAAAATATCTTAAATTGTGTTCCGAGGATGAACGAAGCTTTTACGGGTTTGGAACGACATGGGGGTAAGTGATTAATGACAAAATTTTCATGTTGGGGTGGAGTAACCCTTTAACACTAACTTTAACACTGGCGTGCACTAATGCTAGTATTTCCTGTCACTGTTTAAGTTCAGAGATGAAGACTGCTGTCTAGCGGTTGGGATATAAACTCAAAACGAAACAACTGCCATGAATCTTGTATAATTTTTTTTTTTAAATATCAATATTCCGTTTTTGAGAATCGATACAGTATCGCCAAACAAAATATTGCAATACTCGCGTGTATCTATATTTTCTTACACCCCTAAAAGCCACTTCCAATTATTTTGGTATGACAAATTTCATATATCAAGCTATTTTTACATTCATCTGTCACTTGATAGAAACTAGTCAAATTAGGCAGATGTCAGCATGGACAAGTTGTGTGAAAGTCTCAAAAACCACAAACAAAATAATGCAAAGTAGAAAAACACTGCATGCGATAATATTAGATAGATGTAACAGGAATTTCTCACACATTCTCACTTATAACAATTCATTTATTTTGGTGTCAGGTTGATGTGATTTCAGGGTCCTAAAGTAAAACCAGTTGAAAACCACTGGTGTCAAGTAGACGCACCTGACAGCATGTACTGGTAGGCGTTGTCAGAGATGGAGAAGATGTGAGGAGGAGCTTCACTCCTCTTCTTTCCTCTGTAGGCAAGGACAACTTCCTGGTTGTACACCGGCAGCCACTTGTAGGGGTTGACAGTGACACAGAAGAGCCCAGAGTAGGTCTGTAAGAGATTCACAGCAGGTTTAGATCTGCTCATATGTGATAAAGTGAATGTGTGAGTGTTTTAAGACTCACGTAGATCATCCAGGCTGCGTAACGCTCTTTGAGGTTAAACAGCACAGCGGGCTCGTGCAGGAAGGTGAACATCGCCATGTCCTCAATTTTATCAAACTTTGGCGGGTTCTGAGGATGAATATCAGCCTCCTTCACAGTTACTGTCTGTAAAAAACAAATATTCCAACAGTTATTACTAAAAACGTTAAGTTCCTCTAATGTAGTGAAGTAATAATCAAGAGTTCTTTTACTTTATCTTACTTTGCCTCTTTCAGTCTCACAGGTGACTTTATCACCGTCCCGACTTATAATGGTTCCTTTCACATACTCCTCATCAGAATCAGGAACGAAACATTCTTTCTTCATGTCAAAGGGGCGAGTTTGGGCCTCCAGACGCTCCCTGTCCGACTTCCTGAGGTACGGAGCAGCAGCTCCAAACTCCGCCATCTGTGCATCCCCCATCTTTCACCCTGCTCACAAGTGCATACACACAGATTACTATACAAGATTTTATATATTAAAGCTTTTTGGATGCTTAAGACACATAAAAAATAAGATAAAATTAAATTTTAAAGAAAAAAAAAAGTCTCCCATATTTCAATAAACCCAACAAACACAAAGTGTAAAAAGTAAAAATATTTAATAAAATAGTAAAATAAAATCTATAAAAAAATGTATATAAAAATGTACAGGAAAGACTGTTTAGGTTTTTTTTTCTAACTGTTACGAGGCAAAAAAAAGTTATTTCATACATATTTATGTAATTAGAAGGTGCTTCAAGCCACAATCAGTCATTTTTTACCTTTGTTAATGAAGCTGTATTGCTGTAAACCAAATGTACAGATTTCATTATCAAACACATGCACTACGACCATGAAACACTAATATGAGGTGCATTACCTCTAACAGCTGCCAACCCAGAAAATATTACCGCAAACGCTCCCCTACAACCAATGCGATCAGAGATAATGGTTCAAAATCCATCACCATGAATTACAAAGTTATTAGAATCTCATTATGATTCAAAATATTTTTAAAAAATTGATTAAATAAAGACTTCAGCTTGCTTGGTGACTTAAATATTTGCATGTTACCTGTTCACAAGTTGTAGGCTTGAGGGAAAGTTGAATGGCCGAAGCTGAGGATCCTCTCGACAGTGTGTCCTTCCTCTCTTTTATAAAGCCACGATCCATCTAAATAAGGGAGTTGGCACACTGTTATGCCAAACTGCTATTGTGTTTGGTTCAGCTGAGGTAGGGAGGGATAAGCATAGTTTTTCATACACACAACTGCCAACAACATCCCACAATGGAAAATAATTACATGGAGACAATTAAAATCACCAAAGACAATGCTTTCACCATTAAGCCTGGTTTGTATTTAAAATATGCTAAAATCATTTTTAAGCATGATTTTTTTCCCCCCACAGGCAATCTGAATCTCACAGCATTATTAGCTTGTCTTGCATTATAAATATGTATAAATCTACATATAATTTTGAAGTATATACCTTTGTTTTTGATCTTAAAGTAGCTTTGTAACTGCCTAATAGATGTCTAATAGAATAATCAGACAGGCAAGTAATCCTAATAAAGTAACAGTTGAGATTCAACCATGGTGTTTGCGTTTTCATTTTCTCCTAATGCATCAACATCAGCAAAACACTATTTCCCATGTCAAAAAGACATTCAGAATGCATTCATATAACTTGTCTTGACATTGACAATTGGGTTTTAAAATCACATCCAAATCTGGCTATTTATGGAATAATTTTTCCAGGCACATGCAACTACTAAGGACAACAGAAGTTTGAAATGCCACAGTGAACAACTATCTGTCATACAATGGGTTCAGATGAGTTAAAGGTCAATGAGCGACAGATGAAATGATCCCTTGCCTCATTGGCACAGGATCATCTCCTCATTTGTCCTTGGGTACAAAGATAACCCTGTGAAATTCCTGGAAAGTGACGCTCATTGATTGAGAATCACAGGTTGGGCTGCAGACAGTAGCACTTCCATTTATGTAACGCTGTGGAACGTTTCTCTGAAAGACAAATATAAACAAAGGAAGAGTGATGGACCAATTTGTTTTATTGCAGCGGTGAGAATAAAGCAGTGATGGCCTTGCTGTGATATCCTGTGCATGCGTCCACCATCACAAGACAAGCGAGACATATGAGGTATCGTCTTTCTGTCGGGTCAAACGTTTGGTTGCCCGCCCAGTCCTGCTGCATACGTGCCCCTGTCATGGTGTAAATTATCTTTGAGGTTAAACTAATAAAACACAGTTGGCTTTCTTATTCTGATCTAGTTCTTTTGTTGATCTTTTATTATTTTCATTTTGATGATTATAGAAACATTTGAAATCACTAATTAGGAAAGAAGTGTTTGTATGAAGGCTATTATTGTAACTCAATGTTTGCCAACAGACAAGTATGGTTTCAACCAGTGACGACGAAGAGGAACTATAATTAGATGTTCTGCCAAGTGAAGACAACTAGGCAGCAAATGTCAGATGTTAACAAGGTGCAAGTGTTCAACAAGTGAGATCGTTTTCATTGCGCATACATTTATCACATCTACAACCAAACCCTCAGAGATGGTTGAAATCTCCAGGCAAGAATCTCATAAGGACGATTAGTTGATTGATCTACAGGATTTACGGTACGAGAGAGGACGCAAGCAGCCAGCTGTCTGAGAATCATAATGGTAATTCAATAGAGCTACGATGCTAAATTAGTTACTGCTGTCTCTGGGAGACTATATTTGATATTGTCTAATGTTATACTGAAATGTATTCGTAATTTATATATTTCAACCAATGATTTAGGACTTTTTTCCAACATAACATTTTAGAGAAATATCACTCACAGAGGGCAATTTCTGCTCATAACAAGAAAATCACTAGCAATTCATATCACATTGCCAAGACTTCAGCTATCAAGGATTTTAATATATTTCTGCATATAGCTCTAAGGAATTTTTATTGTTGTATATGGGGGAAAAACAAGTTGATTGATATGCTTTTTGATTATTATTCATGTAAACATTTGGGGGCGCTGTAGTGAAGCTCTGCAGGACAAACATAGACTGACCTTTTTGACCATTAAAGAATCAGGAGCTGCTGTCCAGAGAGTTTTTACAGTGAATCATTGCCCTCGTCTCATGAGCTCACCAACAAAAACTGAAGATCCAAAAATACACAAACCAGCAAAATACTGATGGACCAGAGGTACAACCGAGCATTCAACACCAATGTCTAAATGCATTCAGCTTTAGACTTGCAAAGAACATATTCACTTCTAATCACAGTGATTTTACCAGATTTTATTTGTAATTAGACTTGGTTAAAGATGTATTAATAATTACAGCATTGTTTAGTAAGTGTTGCGCAATCATCAGATTTATTACTATTATCCTTTATTATTCAAGTAGTAGTAGTAATAATAATAATTAAAAATATTACTAACAATTCAGAACTATTAAGTGCATTTTAAAGAATCTAACACAGAAGCGTTTACAAGAGAAAGCTACATAACTCGTGTTTCCAATGTTCCTTATTTCAATAATCAGACTGAAAATGCAATAGGTGAAGACAAAATAGAGAGAAAGACATCAGACACAAAATAAATCCTGACAGTGTCAACATTCAAATGAACCGGCTGCTGTCGTACTCTTCAGCCTCGATCTTCAAGGTAAGTTACAGAGAAATAAGGGACGCTATGAGCAGTGCGATTTCAGTCAGCCTCATTAAAGGAATATTACAGGTTTATTGCAACTTAAGCTGTCAAATTACTTCACAAAATTGTCCCTCAGTTTGTACAAAACAGGGTAAGTGTGCACAGTAAAGCACTTACAATGGATGATGCACTAGAGGGTTTAAAAGCAGAGATATGAAGGCTGTATTGTTTTTACAGCACAAATTCTGTTATGTTATGTTTTTGACTAATCCATCTGCAACAAAAGTTAACACCTGGTTGTGCAATAGAGACGAGTCAACATAAAAGCTGGAGTAACTGACAACACGTCCCAGCTTCCTATAATATTCCTTTAACAAAGGGTGACGTGTAACATACAATAATAAATGTTTCTAGTATCATGCCTCAGTCCAATCGGAGTGCACATAAATAATCCTCAGCACTTCTCGCCCGATGTGTCGATCAGTCCTGCAGTGATCCTCTTGGCACGCCATTCTTAGCAGCAATGAGTTAAAGTACTAAGAGAACCAATTCCATCCTTCTTCCATCTGGAGTGAGAACTTAAGCCTGTTTTGAAAGGGAAAAATATGTTTCAAAACGACCTCTGTCATTTTGAGCCCTTATCTCATACTGGTCTAATATATTACTAATAAGTCACCGAATGCTACATGGGTCAGACAATGTTTAATTAAAAGGGTATGCCCTTGTTTATGCCACTGTGCGCTGACAAGCATTTTCGTACTCTGTGGACACGCATCGGTACCCTTCACACTTCATGACGGAGTCCATGTGCCACGACTCCACCGACACGTGCTAGGAATGACTACAAATACAGGATTATTAGGACAGGACTCCGAGGTCAGTCCCTCAGTATTTGCAGTTGAAGAGTGAAGGCTAGGTCTCTGGGTTTGGCGTAGCCAGAAGAGGAACGTTATCCCTACGTCTTCGGGCCAGCGGAGGACGGCGGTACTGTTCTCCATCCGCCAGCGTCTGTGGAAGGGGTTTGCGTTTGCTCTCCGGGAGAAGCAGGATGGAGAGAACCGCCAGCAGGGCCAGAGACGAGTAGACCACATGGTGCAAAAAGTAGCCATAGTGATTACGCAGATTCATGAGAGGAGAACTGAGGCGGCCCACGCAACCCAAAGCCATGACCGCTCCCACACCACTTCCTCTGTGGACACAAGAATGGAACATTAAAACCACCACTTTCATGGTGTGTTTCTATGAAATCTACTGTCTAAATGGAAATAATACTCAACTACTGGTTGAAGAAAAGTGGAAGCATGATGGTACTTTTAAAGTTGCCTTCACGTGATATTTGAATTATCGTAAATATTAGTTTCCAAGCTGGAAATTGGACATTAATGGCCCCTCAAGTTAGGAAAACTCAGATAATCTTGATACCTGAGTTTCAGAGTTTGGCAAGCCATAAACTTCAGCAAAGAGAACTATTGCTGTACTAAGTTTTATTCATTTTTTTCCCATATCTACATTGCGTTCTTGTTCCCTTACAGTAAATGGGTAGTTGATGTATCAATGTGTCCTATGGTGTGACGGAAAAATGTAAAAAAAAATAAAAATTGTACGTTGTTGTTTTTTTCTACATTTTTGCCATGTCACACCATAGGACAAAGTCCAATTTTTATTTGTCAACTACACATATGTATGTTCATAAATAACCATTTGAAGAATATTGGGTAACACTTTACTTAACCCTTTACAATGCATTATACATAAAAGTTTTATTAAAAGATAAAATGCATTGTAAGTATTCATAATGTGCATTGTATACATTATATATTGTCATAAATAATTATAACCAAATTTAAAATACATAGTGTAACAATAAATTGATAAGTGTTATAATGTATTAACTGTGGCTCCAATTATTCATGAGATTGTACAGTGCATTATAATGAGCGTTATAAGGCATAATTAATGCATTAAAACTACTTTTATAATGCATTATAGATAAAGGCTTTAAGTAAAGTGTTACTGAATATTGTATTTATTTTACACTGTGAAAACAACATTTATTTGCCCGAAATTCCAATGTTTACATAGTTGTTATATTCACTAAGCATCTTCAGTGCATTTTGACTTTAATAAGATTTCTTCAAGAAACAGGTAAAAATGCACCTGGTTTCCTCCATGATTTCTATTTTGTTCCAACAACAAAGCACTTCAGTTTGACAAACTCATAATTACAACTTCAGAACTAGGGCATTTCCAATAACAAGTGAAGGCAGCATGAGTGGCATCTCCCAACATTACAATTAAGCATTATAATTACACGGTCACACTTTAGTTTGGGGATCAATTCTCACTATTAACTAACTATTCACTACAACGTCTGCCTAAATAAACTCCTAATTTGCTGCTTATTAATAGTAAAGTAGTTAAGTTTGGGTATGGAGTAGGATTAAGGGATCTAAAATATGAAAGAATAAGGCATTAATATGTGCTTTATAAGTACTAAAAACAGCCAATATGCATGCTAATAAGCAACTACATAATAAGTGAGAATTGGTCCCTAAAGTGTTACCAATTAAATATTATACCATTGACAACAACATTACAGGCATTATATTTTTGCATCTGGCAAATGCTTTTATCCAATGCATTCAGGATTTAAATATTTTATTACTTCATATTCCCTGGGAATCAAACCCATGACCTTGCCGTTTGTTAGCGTCATGCTCTGTCGGCTACAGTATCTGAAAACTCTTAATAAGTGAACAACTGGTGCAAACTCTTCCCTCCGTTTCATCCCAGGAGAAACTCTTGGCGGGAAGCCAGAACAACACAGAGGAGATGCATAAATTACATCCCTAACCGGCTCTCTGGAGTCCAGCAGGGATCATGCTGTTTTCTTGACTCTCTCACTGTCCATACATGACATGCATTCTGCTGCTTCAGGAGCTAAAATAACCATGAGGTTATGACAGTCCGCTAGTAACCAGCCCCGCGGGAGCGAGTGTTTACCTGATGATGGTGGGCATGACTTCAGCGGTGAACAGAATGGAGAGGGAGGCGGCCGCTTGGGACGAGAACAGGCCCATTATAGAGAACACAGTCATGGCTGACTCACTCAGATCTGCAGGGACACATTCATCTCAATCTTAGACTCTATAAAGCAAAATGCCTGAAAGAATTAACTAGACAATATTTGAAACTTGTATTGCTGGCACTTCTCATGTTATTGCATCCTTATGCTATGCTATATGATATGATTATTTCATTCCTCATTTTAAGCGTTTGCAAAAAGAATGCACAAATCTTGCAAAACCTGCCAAGAATATGTCCAGATCATATTCCACTTATAAAATATAAAACAATAATATATATATATATATATATATATATATATATATATATATATATATATATTATAGTGCATAAAAGAGAGTCTAATTTTAGACTTTGTTTGCATTGTGAAATTATTTTCAACAATTAAATGCGTTTATAATTAACAATAAAGAACATTTTTCACAACATCTAAGCAAATATTAAATGATGGAAATGTAAAAAAAAAAAAATACTCAAATAGAATGGGGTAGTAGTATTTGTTTTAAATGCAGGCAGTTTATTATTATAAATATATATATATATTTTTTAAATCATTGTGTCCTGGATGATTTTTATAAATGTAGAACTGTGATGAATGGGATTTGTGTTTAGTTTATCCATTACAGTAATGAGAATTTGAGGTGAAAAGTGATCGCACTGCAATCTTAGAAGTCCCAAAATATTTTCTTTATTATGAAAGAAAATTTAAAATAACTTAGTATTTTATACATTTATAAAAATTTAAATACATAAAAAACACCTTACTTTGTTTTGATTTTAGGGTTAAATATCACCAAACAATCCTGAACAAAAAACACTTACAGTCCATGAGTCCGAGCAGGATTAGGGAGGCCAGTCCGGTCAAGGTCATGGCTAGAAGAAGAATTCCACGACGACCACACCTGTCCACCGTTGCCCAGAGCAACAGCCAGGCCCCGCCCCCTGCACAGACAGACAGCAGGTACGTCCAATAGAAACTGGGGGTGAATCCTCTGACGTCACCTCTGAAGGAGCTGTAGCAGTGACTGATGCCATGAGAGATGAACCTGAGCACAACACAAGAGTCATCGAGAATACACTTCAAGATACCATAAACCAATGCTATGCAAGACCAGCCCCCTAATTAGCAAACAAGACAAAAAGAATAAATTAGTGCTGTTAAACAAGTAATCACATCCAAACTAAAAGTTTTTGTTTACATAATTTATGTGTGCATTGTGTATATTTATTATGTATATATAAAGACACACATAGAGCATATATTTTGAAAATATTTACATGTATTTGCATGCATATATTTATATTCATATAAATATCATATATAAATATATTTAATATATAAATATCTTTCTTAAATATATACATGCATGTGTGTATTGTATTATTTATATATATATATATATATATATATATATATATATATATATATATATATATATATATATATATATATATATAGGTGCATCTCAATAAATTAGAATGTTAGAATCCAACACTTGGGTACCAACTCTAACATTCAAAACTTGACTTACGAAGTGAATCCCAGCACACACAGGTTTTTCCAGATGTTTCTGCTGTGCAGCAGCTCTGGGAAAGACAGATGAGGACGTCCAGGAGATGAGGACAACTCTGTGTCCAACTCTGCATTAGACACAAGAATGCACAGTTTGTTCCTTGAGAACCGAACTAATATTAGACGAAAACCTCCAGCAGAAACTGTGTTTGCCTTCCAGAATGAATCTGGAAACATTTTCCAGCGTCAACAAGAGCAAGATATTTTTAAACTGACCCGAGAAGCTGTCGTCATCTCTCTGCCGCTCGCTCCGCTCACTGAAGGAATTCATGTCTCCCGTTCTCTCGGAGAGCAGAAGCCAGCGCGGCGATTCGGGAAACACTCCCGGGATCCTGAAGACAAACATTGTTAAATGCCAGCTAAAAGAGCAGCTTCATGCATTAATAGGATAATCTGCTCAACAAACAGCACAACTGGGAGAAGCGACACCGTCTGGTAGTCACAGAAACGAAGATGATTCATCATTACTAACGAGCGCTAATGTGCGCTGGCTGCACTCAAAGCTCTGAAGCTTCACAGGGATTTCAGATCAATATTTCTGAATGATGCTGAAGGAGCAGTCGCTTTGCATTTAGGCTGATGAAGTGTTGAAAAGCCTCCTGTTCCCAGCTGTGTTTAATAACACAAGAGATATCATCCACAGCACTGAACACCTGGCCTGCAGGAAACTGTGTTTATGTAACATTACGCATCAAATGAATCACCTGCAAATGTGTTTTTCAGAAAGCAGCTCATAGAACTGGTTTCAGGGATCTGTTTGAGGTCATATAAAGGTCACTTCCATTATCAGGTCAGTGCTTTCTTACGTTCTTACATTATAACTCTCTAATATCGAGCGTTTTTAATCACTTGCAAACTTTTTGTTTGGATTTCTGTGATGATCTGAATATTGTTTTGTGAATTCATGTACCTCAAACAGTAGACTCAGAATGCAATTTACTTTGCATAAAAAAATCAGCCAAATGCATAAATGCATAAATATAAATTTTCACGCTTTACAGCACCAATTTTGGTACCATGGCAAAAACACTTGCTTTTGATTATTTGAGAAATTATTTGAGATACATATATCCATACACACGCTTTATACTGATATTATTTTAGTATCACTGAAAATTTTTTTATTTTAATTTTAATTGTATTTATTTTTAAAATGTAATTGAATTTGTATTATAATATTTTCTATTATACTATTAATATAACTATTAATATAATAATATTATTATTTTTATATTTTTATTAATTTCTATTTCAATTTTAGTTATTTTCAAATGAGAAATTGTGCCTTAGATGCTACAGCTTTTTATTTATTTATTTATTTTTTTTTCAGGTAACATTTATTTTTTTCAAGTAACAATTTTTAATGGTTTTAATTTTAGTTTCAGTTTACTCTAATAACCCTGATATATATATATATATATATATATATATATAAAAATATAATTTATTTTTTTTTATAAATTAAAAAAAAAAAATATATTATATATATATATATTTTTTTTTTTTTAATTTATAAAAAAAAATATATATATTTTTATATATATATATATTTATATATATATATATATATATATATATATATATATATATATATATATATATATATATATATATATATATATATATATATATATAATTTTAATATATATATATAAATAATAATTTTATAAATAATTTTATTAGCATAAATAATGTAATTAATAATAAATGCCTACATTGAAACATGCATGTAGCCATCAAATATTTTTTGTTTGTTTTATTTAAATAAACATTGGTTTAAAAGGGTTAACTTATTTTTTTATTTGTATTTCCATGTTAATCTCTGTGAAGCTGCTTTGACAAAACCTGCGTTGTATAAAGTGCTATAGAAACTAAGGTAACTTGACTATCTGCCTCAAACTTTCTAACAGGTGCACCACTAATAGTGACATATCAAGTACACAAACCAAAAATACATGAACAATAGGTGTCATTCATCACAGACTAACCCGTAGCACAGGAACAAGGACAGAGGAGCTGCTCCGGTTCCTAACAGGCCCCTCCAGGAGCCGCAGCCGAGGGCCACGGCCAGCAGCAGGAGCTCGCCCGCAAACATGGTCAGACCGGACATCATCGTCGCCAGCAGCCGCAGAGACGGGTCACACAGCTCCAGACCTACAGCCAAACGTGAAGACAGAATGCATTTGAGCGTTTCATATTCTGGTTAAGGACGGTGATACATGTACTTCTATAGTCCTAGATACACTGTCAAAGGATTCTGTGGATGCTTAAAATATCAACTACACTGCCATATGTGATGTTCATCTTCAGTATTTTTGGGTTGTTTTCCAGTACAATTATCTAAACATTTTTAAATCAAGGTACATTAACTTCAGAAGCAAAATAACACAGGTAATTTAAAAAAAAAGTTATCAAAATTAATGCAAGACACCCAGATGTATAGGGTAAAAAAAAGTAACTAATAGATATACTTACATTACTGATTGCATGATTACATTAAGTAACACAAAACAATTTTCTGAAACGTTGTTTAAATATGCAAATGAAGGATTATATAAAAGTAAATACACTATTTTGCATAGATTTCAAAGTCAGTTTCATAATTCTTCTTTGATTTTGTTGACATAATAGAGCTAAAGATTTTACAGAGAGGATTTTGGATTTCTTTTTTATCACTCCATAAATCACAAAATACTGTCAGCAGACCGAAAAAAAAAAAAAAAACATTTTCAACAAGGTTTTAGGAATAAACTGTATAAGGTCAGGCAAATGATAGATGAACTAACCCCTCTATAAAAACCTAATAAAATACAGAATATAGATAGAAATAAAACTAAGGTTTGGTGTATGGTCTAAGTGTAGAAAAATCTCACAGATTTTAAAGACATGTATTGTAGTTTAAATCTACAAATGCAATAGATAAAAATGTAATAAATGAACACTTAAATGTGTATTTGTATGTTTTTTTTTTCACTAGTTTGAATCAACACCTTATGAAATGCCAAATAGCCAAAAATCTCAAAACTGACCAGTGCATGAAATGCTGATAACCAAATAGTTGGCGGTAATAATTTTTTCTGTACTATGGAAGTCAACCCTCAACTGTTTGGTTATCAACATTCTTTAAAATACCTCTTTTTGTGTTCAACAGAAGAAAGAAACTTATACGGGTTTGGAACTTGAGGGTGAGTAAATGATGACAGAATTTTAAGTGAATTCATGCTTAAAGTGAGAAAAGTAATTGCCAGTGGGGTTAGAAAAATAAACTTGCTTCTCTTCAAATTAAGTATATATTTTTTATTCCGTTGGCAGATGTTTTTTTATTATTAATATTATTTTAAGCATGAAGTCACTTCATAATATTTTTTTTTTTCTAGAAAACAAGAGTTTGCATCTCAAGTATTGCTAACACTTTCTTTTGACGGTCCCTTTTGAACATTCTGTTGACAATACGTAATGCTGCATCTACATGTCTGCATCTAACTCTCATTAGAGTATTAGTAGACTGTCTGCTTCATATCTGCTAACTCTTTAATGTGATAGTCTCCTAACAGACATTCTACTTTGCAAGTACGTCAGTTTGTTCTAACCCTACCAGTCTACTAATACTCTACTAACACTCTAATAAGAAATAGTAGATATGTAGGTGCAACGTTACTTATAGTCAACAGAATGCGTTGAAGTGACCATCAAAATAAAGTGAAACCAATGTATCTTGACTTAAGAATGTTTAGATATTTGTACTGTAAACAAAACAAAAGCTGAGTGAGATGTTTATCACTTGTGTTTGTGTGCGTTTGACTTACGTGTGACGTACAGCGTGAGGAAGACGCCGGCGCTCGCCGCGGCCAGACAGAAGCGCATGGTGATGAAGACGGGCGGTGAGGGCGACACACACACCAGCACCCCAAACACCACCGCCAGCATCAGAGACACCAGCAGAGACTTCTGCCTGCCCAGCCTGAACACACACAACAAACCAATAAACACTGCAACGACCGAACAAACAACAAACCCAAGAGACGCTTTCTCACCGGTCAGCCGTGTAGCCCAAACCCAGACAGCCTGTCAGCGTCCCCAGAATGAAGCACACCTCCTCGACTGGAACCAGCCAGTACTGCGAACACACCAGATCCCACTGGGGACAACAGGAAGTCAGGACACAACAGACAGGAAGTCAGCTTTTGTTTGGTAGCAGTGGCATGCAAACACAATTGGTGATTTTAGAAGACTTTCTGTTCAACGCTGTGAACTCTGAAGACTCGTGAGTTCGTGTTTTCTTCCATGCTGAAGCAACAAACAGCCTTCAGTTTCACTTCATGAACAGTGAGATTACAAAAGTTATATGTCAGAGTTTTAATATTACTGTTAACTAAAACTATTCAAATGTTTTCTTGTTTATTGAATTAAATCTGAAATAAAATAAAATATAAATATTAATCTTAAACAAAAACTGTAAGTGTTGCCTTGGCAACTAAATGAAGAAAGTTGAAGTATTAAAATGACTAAAACTGAAATAATAATAAAAAAAAAATTATATTTGATTTGTACAAAAAAGTCAGAAGCACATTACAAAATTAATAAAACTTAAATTCAAAATGATTACATAATAGTTAATTCAAAACTTTTATATACAAATATATAAACTAAAACATAAATACTACATTAAAAACTTTGCTTTGGCAACTAAATGAAATAAGTTTAAGTACTAAAATTACTAAATCTAAAACTGAAATATTAAAGCTATAGAAATATACAAGTTACTTTAAAACTGAAATAAATCTAAAATTAAATTAAATATAAATGTTAGTTTAAACACTTAGAAATTTACAAATGTTGCTTTGACGGCTAAATGAAATCAATTAGTTGAAGTACTAAAAACACTAAAACTGAAATAACTATACATAGACAGATATGTAGAAATACATAGAACCTATACCCAAAAAAAAAAAAAGAAGTATATTATATATAAGCTACTAAAAATGACAGTCAAAAAAAATACTAAGACTTCATCTAAAATTAAAAACTAAAAATATAAGTTAATTCAAAATTATAATAGCTATAATAGTATATTTAAAATTACTTGTAAAATGTATAACATATAAAATTTAGAAATATCACATCCTTCTAAAATTCAATATGAATGAGTCAGATGTCATGTGACCAAACAGCTGCATCATGACACAAGCGCATGGAACACAAAAGAGTTAGTCTGCTGAAATGTGACCAAACCAGTTGTACTGTACACATGACCAGTCTTCAGGGTGGAGAACATCAGCCCACACTAACCACAAACAGCATCAACAAATGAGAGCATCGACTAACTTTAGATCCGTCCCAGTTTTGCATCTTTCATTGAATACAAATGTAATTAATAATCAACAACACATTAGTTAAACATTTCTTAGAATTTATGAATTCAGATTAAAACTTCAGGCGTGTTTAGTCGTGAGAGCGTCACAGTGAGGAATCTGATGAATGCAGACCGGACACAGAGCTTGACAGACATGAACTGACACGCGTCACGCTCACACGAACACGCTAAAACAACAAGCCATGCATCTACTTCAAGCAAATCTGAGATTGACTCCCCAAGATAAGCAACAAGGCATTATGACAGTCACTTTCTATTTCTGAAGCATCACACTGAAACAAAATCATACTCCACATACAACTATATATTTAACATCAAAAAGCTTCTGATTGGCTGTGATTATGTTATATCATTGAGCTTTTTTGGCAAATTACTTGATGCTGCTTCAAATACGGTGACTGCAGGAGCAAATGAAATATACTGTGACATTCATAATAATTCATGTATGTCCATGGACTCGTTCTGATATAATAAAGGACAAATATTGTATGATTATTGCATTTTTCTATAGCAGTCCCTGAATAACCCCATCTTTTATGGTTTAAGACATGTTATTATAGATTTAGTTCACACAAAAAAGTCAAATCCATAGTGTTATCAACTAAAATTAAATTAAATTAATGTTGTGAAGACAACATTTTCAATTTTTTTTTATGTTTACTTACTAAAATTACTAAAGCTGAAACAAAACAAATATATAAAAGTAAAAGCTAAGTAACAGAAAATATAAAAGTAAAAGCTAAGGAAGAGTAAAAAAAATAAAAAAAATAATAATTAAAAATAAAAAATTAAGTTAAAATTCTAAGAACAAATTCAATTAGGCTAAATTAGATGTAATTAAATCAAAAGTATAACAGTAAAAAAGCAGCATGAACATTCTGCTAAATATCTTCAGTCCGAACAGGAAGCATTTAAACATCAAAAATATCTGCAAAATATTCTATTAACATACACTATATTGCCAAAAGTATTGGGTCACCCTCTTCTAATGAACAGGTTTGACTACTTTAGTAATTTCCATGAGTACAAATCTTAATGTTTAAGCATATAATGATATTCTAGGGAATTGTGTGCTTCTAATTTTATAGCAACAGTTTGGACAGGACACTTTCTATTCTAACATGACAATGCCTCTGTGTATAAGGCAAGGTTCAAAAGGAAATGATTGATTCAGTCAGTGTGGAAGAACTTGACTGGTCTGCAGAAAGCAGCTGAACACCTCTGGTGTGACTTCAAATGCAGACCTTGAGCCAAAAACTCATCACCAAACACCAATTTTGAATTGTATATGGACAAAAGTATTGGGACACCCCCTTCTTTAGAACAGAAAAAGGCACTTCCAAAACTGTGGCAACAGAGATGGAAACATGATTCATGTATTTAAAAATTGTATTTCTATCTCTGTTGCAACAGTTTTGGAAATGTCTAAAATGACTGTACCCATATGTACAAGTCATTGGTGTTTGGTGATGAGTTTTTGGCTCAAGGTCTGCGTTTAAAGTCACACCAGAGGTGTTCAGCTGCTTTCTGCAGACCAGTCAAGTTTTTCCACACTGACTGAATCAATCATTTCTTTTTGAACCTTGCCTTATATGCAGAGGCTAGAATAGAAAAGGGTCCTGTCCAAACTGTTACTATAAAATTAGAAGCACACAATTCCCTAGAATATCATTATATCAGAAGTCAGAAAGAGCTTTATTACCAAGTATGTTTACACACTCAAGGAATCTGACTTAAGGACAGGAGCTTCCAGTGCAGAAGAAAGTACAGACATAGTGCAAACACACATGATAGTGCAGACAAACAGGAATAACCCAGTAGAGATGGAATAAGTAAAACAGAAAATTAAATAATGCACTATATACAGACGTAGAAGTGTAGAAAAAAAAAATATTGTTTAAATGAATGTACAGATGTGTTATTTACAAGTGTGCAGTTTACAAATGTACAAATTTTGAATTCTATGTATAAATACCCTGGACCACAAAATCAATCATACGTAGCATGGGTTTTGTAGCAATAGAAAAATCGATAATTTTGACCCATACAATGTATTGTTGGCTTTTATGCCAAAAATCATTAGTTTATTAAGTAAAGATCATGTTCCATGAAGATATTTTGTTAATTTCCTACCGTAAATATATCAAAACCTAATTTTTGATTAGTAATATGCATTGCTAAGAACTTCATTTGGACAACTTTAAAGGTGATTTTCTCAATATTTAGATTTTTTTGCACCCTCAGATTCCAGATTTTCAAATAGTTGTATCTCAGCCAAATATGGTCCTATCCTAACAAACCATACATCAATGGAAAGATTATTTATTCAGCTTTCAGATGATGTATAAATCTCAATTTAAAAAAAAAGAACCTTATGACTGGTTTTGTGGTCCAGGGTCACATATAAATGTCAGTTATGATGGACAGTGTACAGTTATGGAAGTTTTAATTGTTCAGGCTGAAGATAACCTTATATGCTTTAACATTAAGATTTGTACTCATGGAAATTACTAAAGTAGTCAAACCTGTTCATTAGAAGGGGGTGTCCCAATACTTTTGGCAATATAGTGTACTTATTAGTTCAAAAGTGTTGGCCCACCTCTGTGACGATATTATTGGTCAGGCCTTCGGTGACGTTGTAGTCGTATCCAGCATCACAGTCCTTCACACACGACTGCGTGCCGTTGATGAACATGTGCTTACACTGGGCCAGATCTCCGTCTCCTTTCTCGGTCCTCACAGAGGCGTTGGTCACCTGAGGAGCGGGCGAGGGTCGACAGCAGAAGGGCGAGGCCAGGGTCAGGAGCGGGTCGGAGGACAGCAGGAACGCCAGGAAGAGGTTGGGCAGAATGGAGAGAGCGATGAGGAGCCGCTGCTTCTTACGGCCCAGAGCCAGAATCATGACCTCTCCGGTGGGCGGCAGAGCGGGCGGCAGCGGGAGCGAGGACGGGGCGGGAGACGAGAGCGCGGGGGAGGACGGGAGCGAGGGAGGAGGAGGAGGACACGGGGATGGGGAGGCCAGCGGGGACGGGGGTGACGTCATGGTTTGGACAGAAGCTGCGCCACACAGACCAGAGCCTTACAGAGACGCTGCTGCTGCGGACGCAGGTGAAGAGAGAGAGAGAGAAAGATAGACCGCTGTCTGTGTCTCTCACTCTCTCTCTTCCTCTGCTCACCCCGAGACAGACGAGCAGAAATAACCTGCAGAAGACAAGTGTACATCACATCAGATAGATAGATAGATAGATAGATAGAAAGAGATAGATAGACAGACAGACAGGTAGGTAGATTGATAATATACAGATAGACATATATATGACATATATAACAAATGATAGAGATAGATAGCGTATAATGATAGATAGATAGATAGATAGATAGATAGATAGATAAAGAACAGATAGATAGCGCATAATGATAGATAGATAGATAGATAGATAGACAGACAGACAGACAGATAGTTATGATAAATAACAAACGATAGATAGATATGATAGCTATATATAACAGATAGATAATATACAGATAGACATATGACATAAATGATAGATAGATAGATAGATAGGCAGACAGATATATAACGACAGATAGATATGTAGATAGATAGATGGTAGGTAGGTAGGTGGATAGATAGATAGATAGATAGATAGATATGATAAATAAACGATAGATAGATATGATAGCTATATATAACAGATAAATAATATACAGATAGAAATATATGACAACAAATGATAGATAGATAGATAGATAGATAGATAGATAGATAGATAGATAGATAGATAGATAGATGGGTAGGTAGGTAGGTGGGTAGGTGGGTAGATAGATAGATAGATAGATAGATAGATAGATAGATAGATAATACACAGATAGACATATTTAACAGATAGATAGATAGATATGACAGAAATATATAACAAATGAAAGAGATAAATAGATAGTATAACGATAGATAGATTGATAGACAGATAGATATACAGTATATAACAACAGAGAGATAGATATGACAACAAATCTAAGGACAGATAGCTTGAGAGAGACATAATTGGTATATATAGAGAGATTTCAACTTCAGCATACAACTTCAGATGAAAGCATCACATGAAAGAGTGAAATTAAAGAATAAAGATCAAAAGAGAAAAAAGATTAAAGGGTAAAAAGGAGGAGTGGAATGAAGAAGTGAATAGAATGGAAGAACTGGAGGAATGCGAGTGTTATGTAAGTGGAATTATAGAGAGAAGAAAAGAATTATGGGAACCATATGCATTAAAGAAACCAAAGAATATGAACACGAATATGATTATGCAAATGAGCGGGTCTTCTGAACATCATGATATTAAAGTCCTGATATTAAAATGACTTTATTTCTAAAACCTGAATCTGGATCTTTACCTGCTACTGCAGACGAGCCGCTGATCACATCAGCTGAGCTCCAGCGCATCCACACTGAAGATGAAGATGAAGGTGAAGATGAAGGTGGTGGTTTGCGCTGGTCTGATGTGGTTCTGGTGTGTTCTGGACTCGTTCAGTCCAGCTCAGTGAACGTCTCTCCGCAGAAACAAAAGCTCGGCGCTTCTGATCTGACGCGATTTATTCGCCGCGCGGGACACCAAACAAACGCCTTAAATGACGGTAAATAAAGGCTGGATGCCGCTGCTCCAGAGATGCAGGCCATGGACGGAAGCAGATCCCCGGCTCCGAGACGCGGACAGGGCGGAAAAACTGGCACGACTGGCGGCGAGTTTCGGAAACCGTCGGGAACTTTCGGACAGCATCGGAAACCTTATAGAAAGACGCAGCTGCAGTACAGCCACACGGCCACACGAGGGAGCCATTTATCACATAAACATGATTTACTGTACTGCATACTATGCGCTATAGTATAGTGCATAGTATGCAGTACAGTAGTATCACTATATATTGAATACAGCACAGACTGTACACTACATATTGCTTACTATTAAAATAGTACATTATGAGAGTATCAGTGTATGCAGTATGAAATCTGCATAGTATGTTGATTTTCTGTATGCATGATGAAATGCATGGATGACCTACAACGTTTGTCAAAAAAAAGTGAAGTATACAACAAAGAAATCCTGTACAAATTTAGTTTTGTGTAAAAATTTGTTCATCTCAGTGTAACGTCAAGTCAAGGGCATTGCGGGATACAGTATCTCACACAGTATGCTGAATCATAATGGGTCATCTGGGGATTGGATAAATATATATTAAAATACTGTACACACAGGAATGCATAAATTTTATTTTATGAAGCACAAATATTCAATGTCTCAATAAGCTCTTAAAACGGCATGTACATGAATTATGCAAAATGATGTTAAATACTTTTAGATGAAGTATAGCATGTCACTGTTTTATATCATCACATATCATGGTAATGTCATGCTATCAGCACTATCTGATGCCATTATATTTTGTAAGGGTAACCTTTGCAATAAAACAATGTTATACATTACATTATGAAAAGTGATGTATGTTTTAAAAACAAAATTGAGCCTACAATTTATTAATTTACTTACATGTATCATGATAGTACCATGCTATTCTATGAGGTACCATGGTAATACCATCTGATGCCAAACTATTATGTTGTAAAGGTAAACTTTGCAATATATTATATATTTTGAATTTGGAAATTTTATATATATATATATATATATATATATATATATATATATATATATATATATATATATATATATATATATATATATATGTGTGTGTGTGTGTGTGTGTGTGTGTGTGTGTGTGTGTGTGTGTGTATATACATGTGCGTGTGTGTATACATGTATGTATGCAAGCATGCTTGTGTATTAAATAAATTCAGTGCACATAGACTTTGCACACAGTCTTTTGGCTCACATTTAACAAAAACCCAGCAATTCACTATCTCAGCAAATTAAAATACTTCATCAAGACCAATAAAAAAATTAAAAAAAAACATTTTTAGGGAATTGTTGGCCTTCCGGAAAGTATGTTCATTTACTGTATATGTACTCAATACTTGGTAGGGGCTCCTTTTGCTTTAATTACTGCCTCAATTCGGCGTGGCATGGAGGTGATCAGTTTGTGGCACTGCTGAGGTGGTATGGAAGCCCAGGTTTCTTTGACAGTGGCCTTCAGCTCATCTGAATTTTTTGGTCTCTTGTTTCTCATTTTCCTCTTGACAACACCCCATAGATTCTCTATGAGGTTCAGGTCTGGTGAGTTTGCTGGCCAGTCAAGCACACCAACACCATGGTCATTTGACCAACTTTTGGTGCTTTTGGCAGTGTGGGCAGGTGCCAAATCCTGCTGGAAAATGAAATAAGCATCTTTAAAAAGCTGGTCAGCAGAAGGAAGCATGAAGTGCTCCAAAATTTCTTGGTAAACGGGTGCAGTGACTTTGGTTTTCAAAAAACACAATGGACCAACACCAGCAGATGACATTGCACCCCAAATCATCACAGACTGTGGAAACTTAACACTGGACTTCAAGCAACTTGGGCTATGAGCTTCTCCACCCTTCCTCCAGACTCTAGGACCTCGGTTTCCAAATGAAATACAAAACTTGCTCTCATCTGAAAAGAGGACTTTGGACCACTGGGCAACAGTCCAGTTCTTCTTCTCCTTAGCCCAGGTAAGACGCCTCTGACGTTGTCTGTGGTTCAGGAGTGGCTTAACAAGAGGAATACGACAACTGTAGCCAAATTCCTTGACACGTCTGTGTGTGGTGGCTCTTGATGCCTTGACCCCAGCCTCAGTCCATTCCTTGTGAAGTTCACCCAAATTCTTGAATCAATTTTGCTTGACAATCCTCATAAGGCTGCGGTTCTCTCGGTTGGTTGTGCATCTTTTTCTTCCACACTTTTTCCTTCCACTCAACTTTCTGTTAACATGCTTGGATACAGCACTCTGTGAACAGCCAGCTTCTTTGGCAATGAATGTTTGTGGCTTACCCTCCTTGTGAAGGATGTCAATGATTGTCTTCTGGACAACTGTCAGATCAGCAGTCTTCCCAATGATTGTGTAGCCTAGTGAACCAAACTGAGAGACCATTTTGAAGGCTCAGGAAACCTTTGCAGGTGTTTTGAGTTGATTAGCTGATTGGCATGTCACCATATTCTAATTTGTTGAGATAGTGAATTGGTGGGTTTTTGTTAAATGTGAGCCAAAACCATCACAATTAAAAGAACCAAAGACTTAAACTACTTCAGTCTGTGTGCACTGAATTTATTTAATACATGAGTTTCACAATTTGAGTTGAATTACTGAAATAAATTAACTTTTCCACGACATTCTAATTTATTGAGATGCACCTGTGTATACACACACACACACACAATTAGTTATATATCACTATTTTATTTTCTTAAAAGTTATACATTTATTAAACCAAATTTTAGGCCTACAATTAAATAATATTTTTTTTAATATCATGAAATGTTATATTTTAATTTCAAATACAACTCTTTTTGATATTACATCTGACTATGGTTCAGGGCGATCAGGTGTTGTGAGTCTCTGCATGTTCTCTTGTACTGTGTTGAGTAACAGAGCCTCAGTTGAAACACTCTTTCCTAACCCTGTGGCCAGATTTCAGGTCTGGGACCGCAGATTGCCCCACCGCCACACGGAATCCAGTTACAACACACAAACATCAACAGTTGTGTGAATTAATGAACGTCAGGGTTTGTTCTAGTGGACGTGTAGAGCGCAGGTTCAGTGTTATCAGCCGCAGTCATCTGCAGCCCTAACTAGATACCTCAGTGCCAAGCCAGCAGGCGAGATAAAGCCATGTCCTCTGCCTGCAGTGGAAGCCACAGGAAGACCGAACGGCCCTGTGCAATGATGCGATCACTATCACTGTCCCACAATGGTGTTGAAATCTCACCCATCCCACTGCCGCTCGACCTGAGCTCTTCCACACAAACGCCCGAGTCACTGCGTCCGTTTGAAGAGAGGAAAGATGACATTCTGCTATTGTGTTGTGCAATTCACAATCAATGCAGATCACCCGAATTAACCCCAATAATCACATTAACTATTTCAGTGGAGGTAAATCACCACAATTGTTTGATTTAGTATAATTTGAAGACTGCATAAAGTCATTCATTTGCATTCTGATAGATATTTCCTTGGATAGTTTGTATAAACAGAAAAAAATTAATAAATAAATGAATCACACGGTGTTTTAGTTTTGAAATCATATAAGTGCTCGTTATCACTCGGGGCTAGTTGTCACAGGGTCTTTATTTCAGTAACTGTAGGATCTTGGGTCAAAGGTTCAAAAGTTCAATTGCACAAATCCATTTTATTTAGCAGCGGTTTTGTATGTTGGTTTAAAAGACCAGATCCAATCAGTCATTATTTCTGAACGATGTGCTTTAAAGTAAAATTAAAATATATTTTTGAACACAAAACCACACTGTCAAACAGAGCAAACTATAAACTGAAGGTAGATTTTAAGTGAAACTGTTCAGCTGTGATGTCTAGACAAGAAATTTGTTTAACAAATGTTACAAAAACAATTAAAGTTTAAAATTAACAAATATATTTGACAAAATATTTGACAAATATTATATCATACTGTATGGCTTCTCAGCAAAATGTTAAAAGTAAAACAACAAAAATGAATATCTGAAGCAACAAAATACTGTGCATAAAATATAATATAAATATAAAAATATAATTTTTGTTCACAGAAATTGTAATTATATTATATAAAATTACAAATACATAAAAAAACAACATTTTTGGGGGCAATGTGTTGTATATGTTGCTGTAATTTTATAAAATTCATTACAATTTCTTTGGCAAATTAATTATATTTATGATATACAGTATTAGTGTGTAATTCATGTTTGTTGCTTCAGATAATCAGATGCATTCTCCTGAGAAGCCATACAGTATACGTTTTAAATATAGATTTACAGACATTTTTTTCTTTAGTTTGTCTATAAGAATTGACCAAAAAATTACTGAAAAGCACAAAAATTACCATGAGTTAAAAAAAATGTAACTTTATTTAAATCAAAACAGAAAACCTCAAACAACAATGCCTAAAGAGTTTGTTGTGCTTTTTTTCTGAATGACTTAAGTAGTCTATCATCTCAAATTACAGGATTTATATGGCTCCAACTAGTCATCTACACAAGATTATTTCTGCCACCAAAAAAAAAAAAAAAAAAAGTCGTAATTGCAACTTTCTCTCACAATACAGACTTTTTTTCTCACAATTCAGAGAAAAAAGTCAGAATTGCAAGATATAAACTCAGAATTGAGATATAAACTTGCAATTCTGAGGGAAAAAAGTAAAAAATGTGATATATAAACTGGAACATTTCTGGAAAAAAAAAAAAGTAGTAAGAATTGCAAGATGTAAACTCAGCATTGGACATAATCTTGCAATTCTGAAAAAAGAAGTCAGAATTGCGAGATAAATAGTTGCAATTACCATTTCCATATTTTTATTCAGTGGTGGAGACACACGGTGGCCGAGAGAGCTCAACGCGCTGCAAATAGAAAAAGCACCAGCAAATCAAGAAAACATCATCAGTTTGACAGCAGGTGCTGCAAATACTCACAACGCAAACAAATAAAGAATTTTATTTGCAGCACGTTTCTTTGTTTGGTTGTGTTGTGAGCATTTGCAGCACCTGCTGTCAAACTGATGATGTTTTCTTGATTTGCTGGTGCATTTTCTATTTGCAGCGCGTTGAGCTCTCGGCCACCGTAGAAACAGGCTTCCATGCTCATCTAAGTTGAGATTTGACTCAAATATGTTTTAGTTCACAGTCAATTATTTCACGTTCATTTGAGAAATGATATTTACCCATCCCATCAACCGAAACTATATGAAAATCACAAAGCCAATCCAGAATGATTCGATCACGATCAACAGAACCTTCAGTCTCAGCAGTTGTCGTCTCCAGTGGTGTCCTGCTCTTTGGCCTGTAGGTGGCGCTGTGACAGATAGTGTCGGAGTGAATCCACCTCGTGCGACAGGCGCTGGATGTGCAGCTGCAGTCTGTGATTCTCATCCTGGAGCTGCAGCGCCCTCTGCTGGGTCAGCTGGATCCGCCGGCGAGCTTTATCGCGACTCTTCCTCACCGCGACGTTGTTGCGCTCTCTGCGCAGACGGTATTCCACGCTGTCTTTGCTCGGGCCGCGCTTCTGTCCCATCGGCCGCAGGGTGGAGGCCGGGGGCGGCAGAAGAAACTGCGAAAAATCCTTTCCAAAGATTCGTGGAGTTACAGAGAACGAACAAGAAAAAGTAGTCAAGTAAAAAGCTATAAATTTATATTATTTTTAATAGAAAAAGCATGAGATTTCCAAGATATGTAATACATTGGAAAATTACACAAACCAAACTACTAGTGCTCCTAAACTGAAACAATAAAATAAAATGTTAACTGAAATATATTACAAAAAATGCAAACTTATTTTATTTCAGCAACATCTCAGTTTTGTTTAGTTTAACTTGAAAATAACCAAAAAGAATAAAAACTATGACATTATTAAAAAATATTTAGTACTAACAACAACAACCACCACCAACATCTAAAACAGAAACTAAAACCAAAATGTGTAATTTTTCTCTACCAGGGTGAATTTCATTTTAAAAGTTTCAAGACTTTCATTTTACATTTACAGTCATGCATTTATCAGATTACATTTAAATGCATCTTTGTTGTCCAAACAACTAAAATTCGAGGGAAACTAACACTAACACTTCTCCATGATAAATCTTGGAGGAATGTATTATAATTATTTCAGTGACATTGAATGAATAAATAATATCTGAAAAAAGGAAATGAATGAAAAAATAAAAATGATAAAAAACCTAATTATTTAGCTATTTACTATAATTATTATTTACTGATTAATTTTACTTGTATTCAGACATTCCTTTATTTATTTATTGTCATCTAACTTAAATGTTATTATACAAACATTAAATATATAATTACTAAAATTAACTATTTACCCCTATAATTATTATTTTACTTGTAATCTCAGACATAATCAATAAACATGTTTAAATAATTAGGCACAAATGAAATGTCAAAGTAAGCTTTAGTTTAGACAGACGTGTGCATTTTAGAGATTTTTTAGTGTTTAATGCTAAATTTCATGAAGCACATCATTTATCAAATGTTATTATCCAAAGCGACTTACAGGGACATCACAATCAGTTTGTCATAAGGGCCACAATATATCTCAATGGCAGAAACTTCTTGCAGAAAGTACACAATGGCAGAAACTTCTCCAGGAACTGGTTTAAACATCTGCGTTACCTGCTGATTCTGCTGCGTGGAGTACGGCACGAAGCCCATCGTCTGCTCCATGCTCCGGCCGTCTGGCGTCTTGGGAAAGACCATGGGCTGGCCGTACAGACCCGCGTCCAGCGGAGGCATCGCAGTGCTCATGGTGCTGGAGTCGGGGTTCAGGGGGCCGGCCGGAGAGCTGGAGGACTGATGATGGAGAGCAAACATACAGATGGAGGACGCAGGACTGTCGGAGATGGACATCTGTGGATGAAGACACACAATTCTGAACTGCTCCATATTCCAGCTACAGTAACATCAAGGCATGAAGTGACCGGTGCTTTGACAGGAGTAGATCAGATGAGAGGTTTCTGTACTTACGGCTTGTAAACTCTGCTCAGGGCCGCCGAAGCTTCTCTCTTCTCAAGCACAATCTTTGCTTGTTCTTCCACAGAATCCGTTATGATACAGGTACTTCAGCGCCTGTCAATGACACCATCACTTCCTCTGTCACAACCATCACTCCTTCCCCCTCCTTATTTTTATGTTGCATCATAGATTGACTTCTTTTTTCCTTTTCATTTTCCCTGTTTCATGAGCACTTTCTACATTCTTTACACCCTAATGTATATTTGTTGGCCAAACATTTCTCTACATTAAATCTTGAAATGATTTATTACAATTATTTCAGTGCCTCAAATAATTTCCAGCATGCATATACAAAAATAATTTTTTTGTGAAATAATGAAATAGAAATAAAATATATTAAAGTATTTATTTAATATTAAAACAGTTTAACTTTAAAATATATAATTAGTAATATTTAATATTAATATTATATTATATAATTTATATTTATTTTGATAATAATTTGTATATTAGTTTTCGGTCACACTTTATTTTAAGGTCAAATTCTCACTATTAACAAGCCATTAACAGCTTTTGCCTCAAACTCCTAATTTGCTGCTTCTTAATAGTTAGTAAGGTAGTTGTTAAGCTCGGGTATTGGGTAGGATTAGGGATGTAGAATATGGTCATGCTAATAAACAGCCAATATGTTAATACAACCCGAATTCCGGAAATGTTGGGACGTTTTTTAAAATTTGAATAAAATGAAAACTAAAAGATTTTCAAATCACATGAGCCAATATTTTATTCACACTAGAACATAAATGTTTAAACGGAGAAATTTTACACTTTTATCCACTAAATGAGCTCATTTCAAATTTGATGCCTGATACAGGTCTTAAAATAGTTGGAACGGTGGCAA
This sequence comes from Spinibarbus caldwelli, assembly GCA_039654775.1. Lineage (NCBI taxonomy): Eukaryota > Metazoa > Chordata > Actinopteri > Cypriniformes > Cyprinidae > Spinibarbus > Spinibarbus caldwelli. Next base: position 2,292,227 of record CM077262.1, on the reverse strand, counting down.
CAAAGGGCTGAAAAAGCTAGAAATTTTGAAAAGATTCAGTCGTGAGAACATCTAGCAACTAATTAAGTTAATTGACATCAGGTCTGTAACATGATTAGCTATAAAAGGGATGTCTTAGAGAGGCAGAGTCTCTCAGAAGTAAAAATGGGCAGTGGCTCTCCAATCTGTGAAAGAGTGTGTAAAAAGATTGTGGAATACTTTAAAAACACTGTTCCTCAACGTCAAATTGCAAAAGCTTTGCAAATCTCATCATCTACAGTCCATAACATCATCAAAAGTTTCAGAGAAACTGGAGAAATCTCTGTGCGTAAGGGACAAGGCCAAAGACCTTTGTTGGATGCCCGTGGTCTTCGGGCCCTCAGACGACACTGCATCACTTATCGGCATGATTCTGTCATTGACATTACTAAATGGGCCCAGGAATACTTCCAGAAACCACTGTCGGTAAACACAATCTGCCGTGCCATCTGCAGATGCCAACTGAAGCTCTATCATGCAAAAAGCCATATGTGAACATGGTCCAGAAGCGCCGTTGTGTCCTGTGGGCCAAGGCTCATTTAAAATGGACCGTTTCAAAGTGGAAAAGTGTTCTATGGTCAGACGAGTCCAAATTCGACATTCTTGTTGGAAATCACAGACGCCGTGTCCTCCGGGCTTAAGAGGAGAGAGACCTTCCAGCGTGTTATCAGCGTTCAGTTCAAATGCCAGCATCTCTGATGGTATGGGGGTGCATAAGCGCATATGGTATGGGCAGCTTGCATGTTTTGGAAGGCACTATGAATGCTGAAAGGTATATAAAAGATTTAGAGCAACATATGCTCCCCTCCAGACGATGTGTATTTCAGTAGGACAATGCAAAACCACATACTGCAGCTATTACAACAGCATGGCTTCGTAGTAGAAGAGTCCGGGTGCTGAATTGGCCCGCCTGCAGTCCAGATCTTTCACGTATAGAGAACATTTGGCGCATCATTAAATGAAAAATACGCCAAAAATGACCACGAACTCTTCAGCAGCTGGAAACCTATATCAGGCAAGAACGGGACCAAATTCCAACACCAAAACTCCAGAAACTCATAACCTCAATGCCCAGACGTCTTCAAACTGTTTTGAAAAGAAGAGGAGATGCTACACCATGGTAAACATGCCCCCGTCCCAACTATTTTGAGACCTGTAGCAGGCATCAAATTTGAAATGAGCTCATTGTGCATAAAAATTGTAAAATTTCTCAGTTTAAACATTTATGTTATCTATGTTCTATATAGAATAAAATATTGGCTCATGTGATTTGAAAGTCTTTTAGTTTTCATTTTATTCAAATTTAAAAAAACGTCCCAACATTTCCGGAATTCGGGTTGTAATAAGCCTGTTAATAAGCAACTAGTTTATAGTGAGAATTGGTCTCTATACTAAGTGTTACCTAGTTTTCGCACTAAAATCTCTCAATGAAAGTGTTTTAGAAGGGAAATCTTGATCCCAATCGCTGTAAATCACACACACACACGGTCACAGACGGAGAGAGAGCTGAGCTCGGGTCAGAACCTCATCTTGGATATGTGGGTAATCTGGACGCTGCTGCAGCACCTACAACCAAACCCCAGTCAATGAGACCGATCTGAGATCAATCACTCAAACTTCACCATCAATCAGTCTCAATACAGAGAAAATCAAGCCTCATCCTTCACTTCTTACAAACCTGACGACACACATCAACAGCCAGTGTGTAATTCTTGCACTTCAGGTAGTTAAAGGCAAGACGAATTCCTGCAATGAGATTCAAATGCAGCTGTTTCTGATGGAACTGAATATTTACAGTATGTTCATGGTTTTAGTTTCAGGGGAATGATGATAAAGTCGCACCGACTGCTGGATGGGCTCTGCTGCTGTATTTCAGGCCAGTTCATACTGCAGCGATGCGTCGCTGTGTCTCTGCTCGTTCTCCATCATCAAACCCCGATACTCGTACGCCTTACTACACGACTGATGGAGCAGCAGGACGAAAATAAAGAGATAAAATGTGTCATTTTAGCTTAAGTTGATAAAAATAAAAATCAACTGAAACTAGTCCTAGCGTCAATAATCCATCATATAACTCAAAATGTTTACAAATAATCCTCTAATTATTTTTATTTTCCGGCAACTTTGTTGTTCAAACAACTCACATTCAAATACAAAATGTACAAAAAATATTTCTGGGGGAAAAATAAATAAATGCTTTAATATTGAAAATATATTAAAATATTTATTATTATTTACTAATTAACTATTATTACATTTAGTCATTTAGCAGACGCTTTTATCCAAAGCAACTTACAAATGAGGACAAGGTTTTTTTTTTTTTTTTAATTATATAATAAATAAAAAGAAAACAGATAGAATAGAAAAAGAAGAGAGCAAGCTAGTGTTAGAGGCCTTTTTTTGCTTTTGTTAACTGTATAATAAATAAAAATAAAACAAATAGATAGAATACAAAAAGAATAGAGAATCTAGTTAGTTTTTTTTTAGTTTTTGTTTTTTTTAAGAAAACAAGCAGTTAGTAAATGAATAGAGTGCAAATGAATAGAGTGCCTAAAAGGGGCAAGGTTTTTATTATTATTATTATTAACTATTATTTACTACTTATCTAATATAACTATATAACAAATTTTTGTTATTTAAATTATCACCCTAATTACTGTTATATAAACTTTACATAATTACTAATATTTACAATTTACTACTAGAATTATAATTTTTGAATAATTACATTTGCTCGCATTCTCAAGCACAAGGCATAAAAATAATAGTTCTGTTTTCTCAAGTGAAAATGTTTTTAGAAATTGCAAATATTAAAATTTTCTTCTAAACTGAATTCACCTTCGCATTTTGTGCTTTATCAAGATTCAGACAAAAAAGTAAAATGTCAGCAAATCTAAAATGAGCGGAAACAGACCTCATTGTGTCGTATGCAGCTGTCGAGCAGTTTGTCCACTTGTGTGTATTTTCCCATCTTGATGTACATGTCAGCCAAGAGCAGGCAGGCGTTCTCCAAGTCCTCCGCGTTTGCGTCACTCCACTCCATCCTGGTGAGGCGTTTGAGGAAGTTTCTGACTCTGGGAATCTGCTTCAGCTGAACAAAACCTTGAGCCATCATGAGCAAAGACGACTCCAACATCACCTGCAGACAGACAGAACAATTCACTGATAAACACTTGACGTCACTGCTGAGTTACATTTCTGTCTTCATAACACAAAATGTATTAGGAGTACAAAAAAAATAATACACATATATACACACACATACATGTATGTATGCATGTATGTATGTATATATATGGGTGTATGTATGTATGTAAAATATATATGCACACACACACTAATATATACTATATATTATAGGTTTTTTTTGTATTAATTTTAATTTTAGTTAACATTTTAGCTTTTTTTTGTAATTGTTAATACTACCATTATATCATTCTTTTGTCCACATATAGTTTTACTATAAGGAGTGTGACATTTTAGCCTCATATCATATCTTCAGTACTTGTAAACAATTACAACAGTGGTGAAATTTTGCAACCTTGAAAATCCTGTGTTGCAACATTTGTACCAAATTCATCCCTAAATACAATATGCATAAAGATCATGGTTTTAAAACCAGTAACTTCCTAAAAAACACTTTCAAGGGTCGAAAAAAAAAACAAAACACATTACTACAGTCTCCAAGGGTTAAGGACTAAATAACACAGTAAATGAAAGTGTCCATTAATAATTGGACAAAAAGCAAAATGCGCTGATTAAAGCAGCAGTGACGGTGTTGAGGAAATCATGTCTTACGTTCTTAGCCTGCATGTCTGTGAGCTCCAGCACGGCTCTCTCCAACTCTTTGGTCTCTTTGCTGTAGATTCGACACAGATTCGAGAGCAGCTTGAGTTTGTCCTGCTCAGATTTAGATCGCGGGCGAAACATTGAGAGTATATTGTGAGCTGTGCTTATTCTCGTCTCATTCTTGGACTCGCTGCTGGAGAAGCGATCACAGACAAACTGCATGAAATCATTTTATTATTTGAACGCAGATTTTGTGTCAGTTGTTCTCACCTCATGTTCTTTTGTCCTTTATCTAAAACCTCTCCTCCGAAGACGTCTCTGTCAGGGTCCGGACCATCAGATCACCCATTCACTGCAGAGCATCCATTGCTGAGAAACTCATTTACATCTTGGATGGCCATTTTTGGGCAAACTATTCCTTTAATGTAACTTTAAAAACAAACTCTTTTCATGACGTACAGGGCAGACTTATTCCTGGCACGTAGTACTTTTACTAACACTCGTAAAACTCTTACTTCATTCATCATGGTAGTCAACGCAGCACCTGTAAAAGCCAAACAAAAATTACATGCTGAGAACAATAATTCCTGTTTCTCATGGTTCAAATATGTTTGTTTGAATGTAATTCCGTACTAGGTTCGTGTTCCAAGGCCTTTTCCAGGACCTGCTGAGCTTTCTCAAATCGGTTCAGTTTAAGCAGCCGTTCGGACAGCTCTACACACATAAGACAGTCCAGCGTATCCGTCTTCAGAGCCGTCTCATAATAGCTCATAGCCTGAAACATAAGCCATTACAGATGAGAAACAAACAGTTCCTTTAACATGATAAACAATGTCTTCTGCAAACTTGTAGAAGCCATTTGCCGTGTCATATTCATGAGTCTTCACTAAAGCCTGGCCTATTTTCTTGGCTAAAGTATCTTTTGGAGCAATTTTCTCTAATTTTTGGTAGATCTTGACTGCTTCCTCTGGCTTTAAGAACAAGATATTTTATGGTTTAGAAATATTTATGGAGAGGTTGGTACTGAGAAGCCAAATGAAGATGTCAAAACATTAAATATATACCTGGTGTATCTTCATGAAGGCATCAGCCAGCAAGATCCTAGTATGAGATCCTGGAAGCTGCTCACTTATTTCCCTGAAACATTTTTATATTAAGATGGCAATTAAACTTCCACGACAGCATGCAATAGCTAAAAAAAATAAATAAATAAATAAATAAATAATAATAATAATAAACAATAAATAAATAAATAATTTAAATTAAAATATACTATATAATTTAATAAAGCAAATATTTACATCAGGGTTTATTTTCTCTTTTAAAAATATGACTTGGACATGACCTGTCACACCAAATGTAAGGAGATTTCTCACCTGTAACATGCGATGTAAAGCTTCTCATTGTGTTTCCTCTCCAAGTACACATGTGCCATCTTCTCTCGCGCTTGGGTGTAGGTTAACTCAGTAAGCAGGATGTTTTGCAGCACGACTACAACCGTGTCCACATCATCTCTCGCTAAAGCCAGATCCACATTAGCAAGCATGAGACGCGTCTCCTCCGGTGCGCCTTTGAAACACAGAATGGCGTCCTGCAGAATTTTAGTGGCCTCGTTCTGACGAAAGAGAATGTTTTACAACATACAGCACAAGAGAGTAATTCAGTAGATTATGAGCTTAGTTAGTGGAGACGCATCAAAATGAAAATTCTTGGCCGAAGCCGAACAAAATGAAACACTGGGCCGAAGATGTTTTTTCCCCACATATTTTGCCAATTTTTTTACCATTGCATACATTAAATAGCCAAAATCTGCTTTTTACTGCTCTGTCTAGCTTTTCAAAGAAAAAATCAATTACAAAATAACAATTTTAAATTAATAACATATTTACTCAACACTGAACATTTTAACATTCTAGCAGACACCATACCAATAAAGCATAATTTAACTTAAAATTAATAAGTTCATAAAATAATATTTTTTGGCCATTTTTGAGACCCCCTTCTTGATTTTTTTTTTACTGTACAAATAAATGCAGTCTTGCTGAACCGAAGAGAATTCTTTTAAAACATTAGAAAATATATTATTATTATTGTCTTAAGTTTCTTATTTTATTTTACAAATGCATAAAAATGGAGCAGCTGATGAGTAACACTGCTTCAGCACAGATTTTCCTCACACTTTAAACTCTGGCCATTCTTCAGGTCTCCAGATCCCAGCAGAGCGTGAGCTTTGAGCAGATTGAACTGGAATCGATCTCGAACCGGATAAAATCACAGACATGAGCTCAAAACACACACACAAAAATATTGAAAAATTAGGTCTAGTTCATTCATTTGGGGAAATTAATACTTTTATTGAGCAAAGGCTGCATTAGATTGATCAAAAGTCACAGTAAAGACATTTTTAATGTTACAAAAGATTTCTATTTCAAATCAATGCTGTTCTTTTGAACTTTCTATTCATCTGTGAATCCTGAAAAATAAAATGCAACATGGTACAGCACAACTGTTTTCAACATTGATAATAATCAGAAATGTTTCTTGAGAAAATGGAGTAATGATGCTGAAAATTCAGCTTTGATCAAAGAAATAAATTACAGTTTAACAGATATTCAAATAGAAAACAGCTGTTTTAAATTCTAATATTTCACATTTTTTACTGCATTTTTGATCAAATAAATGCAGCCTTGGTGAACAGAAGTCTTTTTTCAAAAACATTTAAAAGTTTTGCTGAACCCAGACTTTTGAATGGTAACTCAAAACTTCCTCCCCAGTGAAGTTTTGCCATCAGACAAACTGTACATATTTCCCTATCAATGTCTATTAGATGTTCAAAGAGATATTAAAAATAATCATAAAAAAAAAAAATTATGAGCTTTTGGAACAAAAACAAAAAAACAAAAAACACTTTAACATAAGTAGGCTACAGAAAAATAAATAAATGCAAAAGGTGGGATTCTTCTGGAAATACTGTGCATTTGAAAATTATTTATTTATTTTTTTTAAATGCACTCTTTACTGTTCAGACCTCAAAGTTGACGCTGACAGCAGACTCCAGGCAGCTCAGACACCTGCTGTGCTCTCCAGCGCTCAGGTGCAGACAGGCCTGCAGGAGGTGTATCTCCGGGACAGACGGATCTTTCTCCATACACAGGTTCAAAAAGTGCTGGGCTGTTTTGTGCTCACCTGCAGAGAGGCATTATGGGACAGTTATCAGAGTTTCACAGCAATGGTTAGCATCAGCTCAGCTCAAGTCTTTAACTCTGAAACTCACCTAGAAGGAACTTGACGTATGCCATATAATAACAGCTCACTCACATGTCAGGAACAGCTCTGATGACTGTTTCCAAGATTATATTTGAGAGTTTCAGCCAAAATGGTGGAGTTTGTCCAGGAACAAGGGCAAAATCCTGGAAAAGGGTTAAAACAATCTATCTATCTATCTATCTGTCTGTCTATCTAGTTGGTGATCACTGTTTATTTTGACACATTGTGAAAGCTGTATCACCTGTTTGGACTCCAGGGGCATGCACACAATTTGCAGAAGGAAATTGAGGTCCAGCATCTGCAGGTATTCCACACCATAATTTAACCCACGAAGCACAGAGAAATGGAGCTCTGTGGCATCTTTCAGAAGCTGCATCACCATCTCCTCACCTGCGCTCTGCTTCCTGCCCAACAGGGCCTTCAGCAGAGGAACTTCCTGTTAAATCAAACACATTTACATCACTACTAAAAACATACAACATAGAGGGTTAATCAAGGCGTGTGGTTAATTACTACCTATCTAAACACTCTAATTCCAATACTAATGGGTGGCAATATGAAGAGTAAGTCGGACAGCAGAAATTGTAATATTTCAGCTTTTTACCTCTGTATTTCCAAGAGAGTCTTGCACTTTGCAGAAGAACGCGAGTTGCTGGGAAGCTTCCTCAAGCTAATCGCACATCAGCTGGCATCTAATAGTGCCTAGAAAAATGTGGCATATGCATATACCATAGGAACAATTGGAGTTCAACAAAGATTTTTGACAAGAAAATGAAGCTTATTTTTAGGGCTTTTAAGATTTTTTGCATTGCAATAATATTTTAATGACAATTAAAAACACATTCTATCAAAGTGATGAAAAAAAAAAAAACTCATTCTTATTACTGTAACACCATAAAGCAAATAATCGAGACCACTGAACTGTATCTATGTTTAGTTGTAAACTATACTCAATATTCATTCTCATATGATATAATAAATAAATTTTCAAATGTTTACTGTAATCGGCACAAATAATTGCAGTAAAGAAAATATTTACAACAGGACAACAAATACTATCATGACCTTATATATACACAGTATTAGACACATCTGGACACAATGCACAATGTTTTAAAATAAATTCTAAAAAAAATTCAGCACAAAAAAATACTACCATGCTATATAAATACTTAATTCAGATAATGCAAAAAAATAATGCAACATTGCATTAAAATTGAATTTCTTTTTTTTTTTTAATTACAAGAATTTTTTTTTTCTTTTGATGTTGGGGTGAAAATAGAGTTTTTGTACAGTGATGATATTGTTGCTGGCTGAATGTGATGATACTGTAATGCTGTGGTGCACTTGGGGTCTGTTTTCAGTGCTGTAGAGTAGCATTTATGGGCGTCTTCTTACTTGTTTTGGTGATTGAGCAGATAGCCGAGCTCACAGATGTCATCAGACGCCGCTGGTGCACGTGAAGACACTCGACGCACAAACACGGTCAACATCTGCAGGATCTCTGGGTTGTGTCCACACTGCAGTTGGGAAAAATAGTTTGGAGCATTTCAGTGACTTGTGCTTAAGACAGAAATGAATAGCTCAGGAACGTCCCAAAGGCAAGAAGTATCATAGAAACAGACACTTAGGGACACAAACACTCCCAGTGTGTGTTCAGTGTGTGCAGTGCCAGTCTTAATAAACAAGCTTGATCTATTAACCTTTTTAATGACACAGAAATAAATAGTGTATAAGAGGATGTTTAGAGTGACTGGACCAGTCGGCTGATGGTTGCTGTGATCTCCACATGCAGGCTGGGATTGCAGAGCTCAGAGATCTCAACTGCACTCATTAAAGCCTGAAGACGCTCTTTCACCTGAAACACAGAATGGAGTAACATTTGTGGGTCAGAGACAAAAGAGAATGTGTGAAAACTGTTAACTGTGTTTACAGTATAATTTAAAATGTGTCACATTCTTAGGAATGTAATATTTGTATTAATGTTGATTTCAAACATTTTTGAAAAATCTTCATTCGCTGTAAAAAAATGATTTTTTTTTAAGTTGCAAATAAATCAATTATAGGAACACATTTTTACAAGAAAACACCATTTCAGTCTTTATAATTTTACCTATCCATTTATTTGTGATTATTTGTGAAATTGTTTATTTACATATTGTTTCTGTGTACCATTTCAACATTTTAAAACATTTTTAAAAAGTAAAAATAAATTAAGTAGAAGTTATAAAAGTGAATATTATATTTCCCCAAGAATTTCAGTCTTTTAATGACAGTTTTTGAGTTGAGCTCTACAAAAAAAAAGAAAAAAAAAGAAAAGAAAACATGGCATCAAAAATTTGAATTAAAAACAATCTGAGAAATATTTAATTTTCAAGTGCTGATGACACATCAAATCAGTGATATTTTAGTATAATTGAGATGCTATTATATTTTTATTTTGAATCTGTGTTTATTTTTAGATTTTCCATTTTAGCTTAATTTTTAGCATTTTTGTATGTATGTGCTTTTGTCAGTTGTCACTTTTTATTGTCTATATAGTTTATTAATTTTATTCTGGTTTTAGTTATTTTAGTACGTCATTTTAATTTATTTTAACATGACAAATGTCACATCAGCTTTAGTCAGACTATGGTGCTATACATGATTTCAATCAGTCTTAAAAATGCAGTCAATATGCATTTAAATAAAAAGAAACAGAATTACCAGCTCCATATTTCCATCCTTAGCTGCAGCAATGACAGTCATCATTTGAAGAGCTTTCAGATCATGTCCATCTCTCTCCAGAACTCTGCACATTTCAAGCAAAACCACTGCAGAACATCTAAAACTATCTATTAAATGATAAGCTGAGAGTACTCTCAGCTTCACCTCTGTTTGCTCCCAGTCACGTAGAGACATGAACACCTTCATCTTCATGAGCAGCGCCGGGCTGAAGTCTGGATGAGAGACGATGATCTGATTGGTGATGTCAAGAGCACACTGCTCGTTCTGCTTCGCCACGAAGAACTCCATCTGCATGTCAAAGAAACAGCTTAGTCCCTGTAAGAGTATTCAAAAGAGTTCATCGGGACGTTTCTCAACACGTTTTACTTTTCCCATGAGTCCAAATAAATCCCCAGTGTCCTGAACACCGCTGTCAAAGTAGTGTACAGGCTGAGGTCTGTTCTCTTCAGTGTCAGAGGTCAACACAATCCAGCCCTTCAGAATAAGCCCCTCTTAATAAAGACAAACAATTCATGTACCAGCCTGAATGCAATATTTCCAACTACACTGGCATTTAAGCCTTTAAAATCTGACATATTAAATAACATAATACTACAAAATCTAATTTGGAACAGGTTATTTAACCTTTAGATGAAATATTAAAATAGCTTTATTTTTATTAAATTATTATTTTTTCTCATAAATCATAAATGTTTATTTAGCCTTTATAAAAAAATAAAAAAAGTGTTTTGTTTTTTTTGTTTTGTTTGAGCATCATATTTGATCCATCAGGCTTTTATAGGTTATATTAAAGGGGAAGTCGGGGAAGTCGTGGCCTAATGGTTAGGGAGTTGGGCTTGTAACCTGAATTTTGCTGGTTCGATTCTCGCACCGGCAGGAATTGAAGGTGGGGATTGTGAATGAACAGCACTCTCTCTGCCTTCGATACCATGACTGAGGTGCCCTTGAGCAAGGCACCGAACCCCCAATTGCTCCCCGGGCGCTGCAGCAATGGCTGCCCACTGCTCCGGGTGTGTGTTCACGGTGTGTGTGCGTGTTTGTTCACTATTCACTGCTGTGTGTGTGCACTTGGATGGGTTAAATGCAGAGCACCAATTTCGAGTATGGGTCACCATACTTGACAATACGTCACGACTTTCGACTTTCATATAGTCTGATATAGTGAGAATATGGAGGAAAAACAGCTCAGTTTTATTCAGAGACCTGAACAGAGCAAAAATATGTAATTTGCTGCAGATGCTGATATTTATATGATGAAATTCTGATAGCTTGTAATGTAAGTCAGTGAGATATGTATAACAGTGTAGTGGATACTTACATAAAATGATCTAAATATCAGTTGTCACTCTGTATCTCCAATAATAAGTCTTAGTAAGATGAGATTGAAATGATCCAAACATGTAATGCAATGCAATACTGATTGAGAGATGAAGAAATAAACGCTCCTCAGAAGATGTGAGATGTTTTGGAGTAGGGCTGCAACAAACGATTATTTTGATAATTGATTAATCTAACGATTGTTAGACCGATTAATCGACTAATCGCTGATTATTTCACCGATTAATCAATAGAATTTGATTGATTATTCAGCTCTTGCAATTAGTTAAAATACTGTTATATAACAAATAAATAAAAGGTAGACTAATCACTTCAGCTTTTAGAAATCATATTATATAATTACAATTATTATACAATTAATTTATACAAATAAATATATTTGGCACACAAAATGAGATGACACCAAGAAACGTTCTTAAATAATAATAATAATAATAATAATAGTAAATGTTTCTTGAGCAGCAAATCAGCATATTAGACTGATTTCTGAAGGATGATGTGACACTGAAGACTGGAGTAATGATACTGAAAATTCAGCTTTGATCACAAAAATAAATTACATTTTAAAATATGTTCAAATAGAAAGCAGTTATTTTAAATCGTAAAAATATTTCACAATATTACTGCTTTTGCTGTATTTTGGATCAAATAAATACAGGCTTGGTGAGCAGAAGAGACTTCTTTAAAAAAAACAAAAACAAAAAAACATTAAAAATCTTAACGTTACTGTTCAAAAACTTTTGACTGGTAGAGTAATCTCTCTTAAAATACCTTACTGGGTTATGATAATCAAAACAGTCCTGAGCTAGATTAAGCTTTGATCTTCACACCGCTGTGATTTTTTTTGTGTGTTTATGTCGTTATTGGGAGGAAAGCGCGCATCATTTACATTTCCAAACGCCGCTCGGGTGTGTTTGCTCTGAAGCAGCCTTGTGTGTCTTCTTCTCTTGAACTGCATCCAGGAGAGCTGAATTACTCTTGCGCTACAGCGCCACAATGGTCAAACCACATTATTGCAGGCTCTTACATTAGGTCATATGAGATCAAACGACTACTCGACAACAAAAATATTTGTCGACAATTTTTTTTATTGTCGACGTTGTCGATAATGTTGACTAATTGTTTCAGCCCTATTTTGGAGGCTTGTGAAGATCATTCCTCCGCTGAGGAACAGAGAAAGTAAAGCTTCTGGAAACAAACGCTCCTCAAAAGATCCTGATGATCAGATTTGAGACTAAAAAAAATGATTGATGGAGAATCAAGTAAAGCTGAGCTGCTTCAGTCCAGTAAGTGTTCATCTGGAAATATGACTGCAGTTATTCTGATGTTTACTTGATAAAAATCAGATTTGAGATGCAGAAAGACACTGAAGCAGCAGCTGAAGCTGGACGCTTGTACAATTACACTAAAAGACCTTTTACTTGAGAAAAAAAAAAAACTCTAAACTATCAATCAGACAACAGAAAGCATGGAGTAGATTGCGTGTGTTTTGATCTTGTTGATCATTTAGAGACTTTAGAAATGCATGTATCAGTATGATAATGTAGGCATTATAGGCTTAAGGTCTTTAACACAAACCTCCGGTGATGTTTCAGAGAGTTTCAGCATCTTTTTAATGCATGTTCTGGCTTTGAGGTTCAGCTCCAGGATCCAGTAAAGCAGCGCAGCGTAATACAACGCTCGGTCACCGGCTGCAGATCCAGACAGCTTCAGCTCACGGTTCAGCTCGTTCACAGCTTCTTGACCTCATGTGGATGAAGACAGACAGAATATCACTGAATCAATGCTTCAGTCATCAGTCACTGAGTTCAGTGAATGTAGTTCAGAGTTACCAATAGTTTGACAGCGTTTGTGTGCGTAAATCAGAGCTGCTGTTGAACACAGAGACAGATGAGGGTGATCTTTCAGCTGAATAAACTCTCTCAAAGCCTCCTGAGCGTGACCTGCAATGCTAGCGGAAGAGCCTTCATCACCATCATCATCATCATCAGTTGCCATATGTGACCCTGGAGCACAAAAGCAGTCATAAGTAGCACAGGTATATGTGTAGCAATAGCCAACAATACATTGTACGGGACAAAATTATCCTTTTTTCCTTTATGCCAAAAATCATTAGGATATTAAGTAAAGATCATGTTCCATGAAGATATTTTGTATATTTCCAACTGTAAATATATCAAATCTTAATTTTTGATTAGTAATATGCATTGCTAAGAACTTCATTTGGACAATTTTAAAGGTGATTTTCTCAATATTTAGATTTTTTTGCACCCTCAGATTCTAGATTTTCAAATAGTTGTCTAAATCCAAATATTGTCCTATCCTAACAAACCATACATCAATGGAAAACTTATTTATTCAACTTTCAGATGATGAATAAAGCTCAGTTTCAAAAAACTGACCCTTATGACTGGTTTTGTGGTCCACACATGTCATTTAACCATCATAATAATCAACAATATTATCATAAACACGTAAAAATGGAAAAATATGGACATAAAGTCACACTTTAACCTACCTTCCATCAGAGCTGCAAAAGCTTTGAAGAATCTGGATCATTATTGCACAACTTTAAATTCCTGTAAATGTTTGTAGTATTTCTCCCTCATATAATAAACAATTAACGGCTGTTAAAACAAACATCAGTCGTTACAACCTTGTTTTCTAATGTATATTTCCTTTAAAATATGCTAAAAACGATTAAATCAAAACTCACCAATCACGTTTTATCGAATAAATAACATATATATCCGAACAATTAAACTAAATCAACAACTTTTAAACGGCATCAAACAGCACCTGCGATTTAAAATAACGGAAATACGTTAAGCAACCACCTGCGCAGGAATACTAATCACACACAGACAGCGGCGCCTGTGTTATTGATCTCAATCGAGCTTCTGAAATTGATTACTCACGTCTGTTTAAACACGCTGGATTGCGAATTTACGAATCATTTTGTTATTTTATTCGTTTTTATAGGTATCCCGTACTTTTATATTTCGTCTTTCTTATCGTTAATGTTTGAGGTAACTAAGAAAAAGGATTAAAAATAGACTGTAAGAATTCTACTATTGCGAAGGCGTTACGTCTCGAGACGCTCAGCCAGAAGTCTTACGCGATTGGCTAACAGGCAGACGTTCAAATGAATATTAATGAGGACATCCCATACGCTTCAGGAAGGTTACCAAGCAACGTCCCCATGTACTAATTAATATTCATGAGCAAACCTTGGCAGTAGTAGGTTGTGTTCGGACGCCGGCTGTCCGCGGTTCAGGATGGGTTTGTTTCAAAGCGTGTTTGCTGCAGAGGGTGGATATCATGTGCATGGGGTGAGTGCGATATTTACCGCTAATTTAGTCATTACTGCATTTAATTAGGCATCGAGTCTGATGAATCAGCGACTGTTATCAAGTACATGATGTGTGACCTAAAGGTTTTGCATGCGTGTCCTAGTAAAACACATCAGGATGTCAACAGGATTTATATATTCCTTGAATATATTATAAAAAATACGGGTTTTAAAATCTTTAAAGATCTTTCTTTAAAGAAAATTACCATTAATATTCTTCTGGATCAGTTCCAACACTGTAAAACATGTTTTTCCTCAATATTTTTGTCATGTTTTCCCATTACAAATATCTAAACATTTTTACATTAAGATAATTTACCTGAGAAGCAAAACAATATAGATATATTAGGTCTTGTTAACAGATATTATCTTGTCACAAGATATTAAGTCTTATTTTCTAAAAAATGTGTCAATTAAATTGAAGTTTTTGCTTAAAACCAGAAAAAAATCATCTGCCAGTTGGGCGAGAAGAATAAACCAGACAAGACAAGATTATTTTTCTGATCCCATTGATGGGTATTTGTTCTTGTTTTAAACTTAAACTCACTTCAATTTGGAACTTTTTTCAGAAAACAAGACTTATCTTACATCAATTTGCTTCTCAAGTAAATATATCTTGATTTAGTAATATGTTTATGTGTAATGGTAAAAAAGACATTTTTGCAGTGAAATTATAGAAATTCCAATAGGATTCCTAAAGACTAGGTTGAATTTAGGTCATATTAAATTGTGTTTTAGAAAGCATAATTTATTTATTTATTTTTTTCACTTTAATGCCCAGATTCAGGAAAATTCTCCAGCAGAGAGAGCCGGCCTGGAGCCCTTCTTTGATTTTATTTTGTCCATTGGACACACCAGACTGGTGAGATCTCTAATCATTTCAAACACATTACACTAAATATGTATGTTGTGATGTTGATGTTTGTGTTTGCTCTCAGAATAAAGAGAGCAGCCTGCTGAAGGACCTCCTGAAGGCGAATGTGGAGAAGCGGGTGAAGCTGGAGGTTTACAGCAGTAAAGTGATGAAGATCAGAGAGCTGGAGGTCGTTCCCAGTAACATGTGGGGCGGTCAGGGCTTATTAGGGGCCAGCGTTCGGTTCTGCTCTTTCCAAGGGGCCAATCACAACGTCTGGCATGTGCTGGTGAGCTGCGCTGTTTGACTTCTAATAATTATAAATACAATTATTATTTTTTTACATTTTTCTTTTTGGCCATCCATTTTTTCCTTTTTTAATAAGAATAATAAATATGATTATTACTATTATTATTATTATTATTATTAGAATTATTATTAGAATTAGAAAACCACAAATAAAGTATTTTCATTAATATTCAATCATATTTTTTATAATGATAATATATTATTATTATTATATTTAATAATAATAATAATAATAATAATAATAATAATAATAATAATAATAATGATAATAATAAATCAATTAAAATAATTTAAAAAAATGAAAAAGATATTACCAGCATAAATGAAAATGTGCATTTATTGTAAAACAAACAAACAAACAAACAAACAAACAAAAAAAACGTAATGACAGCAGCACAGGAGTTAAATGAAATATTAAAATTTAAAATTAAAATGACCAATAACCTACAAAATAGTGCTGAAGAATTTCTTATTAATCTTATTAACTCATTTCTGTGTTTAAAATATTAATATTTTAGCATTTCTTGATTTAAATTAATTATTTATATTTATATTTATATTTAGTCATTTAGCAGACGCTTTTATCCAAAGCGACTACAAATGAGGACAACAGAAATAATCAATTGTAGTATTAAAACAACTAAAACTGATCCAAAACTAAAACTTTATAAATACTATATATATATATATATATATATATATATACATAAAAACATAAAGAAATTAAATAAAAATGACAAATGCATACAACAAAATTTCAAAACTTAACATTTAAATTGAAACAAAAAAATAAAGCTAAAAATAATTCAATATATTAAAGAACACACCGTATAAGAGTATAATAATGATTCTAACATAACACTAAGCCAAACACCAAAAAACAACTACATATGTGTATGCACAACCACACACACACACACATATCTATATATATATATAATTACACATTTATAAATTCAATATATATATTCTTTAATTTCCATGTAGTTTGTTGAAGTACTAAAATAACTCAAATTAAATAAAACTAAAACTTAATAAAAAAATCTATACAGACATAATAAAAAAACAAACAAACAAAGAAAAAAACAACTTGCTTGCACGTAGTAAGAAATGGTTATAAAAACTGAAACAGAACAGTAAACAGAATTAATGTTCTCTAAAACTTTTGGATCCCTCTGAATGAACACTGCAAAAATTATTTATTTATTTATTTATTTATTTATTTTTATAAATCAAGATTGATGTACTTGAGAAGCAAAATAACTTAAGATGAGTCTTGTTTTCAAAAATAAATAAATAAATAAAGATAGATTTAAACCATAAGAAGAAAAAATGAACTTTCTCTTTAAATTAAAATGAAGACATTTGGACCCCACTGTATGTTGTCTTTTTTTTATTTTCTGTACCCGGTGTGTTCTGTCAGGACGTGGAAGTGAATTCTCCTGCTGAGCTGGCTGGACTGAAGCCGTATTCTGACTACATTGTTGGCGCAGACCAGGTGCTGCAGGAGGTAAGATCTGTTCGTCAGCGTATATCATGCAGATGTTTTCTCTGATATGAAATCAGACTCTCTGTGGATTCTCACAGTGGGAGGATTTCTTCTCGCTGATCGAGGCGTCGGAGGGCAAAGCGCTGAAGCTGCTGGTGTATAACACACAGAGCGACCGCTGCAGGGAAGTGCTCATCACTCCGAACGGAGCCTGGGGCGGAGAGGGAAGGTACATCAGAAAAACCTTCTTCAGTCTGTACATTCAGATACAGTTTACTGATGCTTTTCATTCTACTTTGAAACTTTCACATCATACCATAATCATGGTAGATTCTATTTCAGTGTTATTTAGTATCATTGAGATACTATTATAGATTTAATTAATGTTTTAAATGTTTTTATTTTTATATTTTCAGTTTCCTCTTATATATATTTATTTTAAAAAAAATATGTCTATACAGTATTCATTTTTATTTATTAGCTGAAATGAATTTGTTTTCAGGTAACATTTGTTTTATTTCAAGTAACGAGAAAGTGTTTTATGGTTTTGGTTTTAGTTTTAGTTAATGATAATTTTGTTTTGAATGCATCTCACCAGTGTTTAGTATAATTTATATAGTCTTATACTTTTTATTAATTTTATTTCTATATTTTGTTTTCATTTTAATTTTAGTGAAAGCTTTAGTAATTTTATCAAGTGTTTTTGTCTCATAAAAAGTCTATATAGTATTATTAATTTTTATAATTTTATTAGTTTTAATTTATTTAGTCTGTTATTTTAGTTTTTCAACTTAAACCAAATGAAAATGAGAAATGTTGCCTTGGCAAGTGATAAATGAAATACATTTAAGTTTTATTTATTATTTATTTTATTTTATTTATTTCAGTTAGCATTTATTTCATTTCAAGTGTTATTTATGGTTACAGTTTTAGTTAAAGATAATAATCCTGTTTTGGAGTGAATGCATCTGTCCAGTGTTACTATATATATATATATATATATATATATATATATATATATATATATATATTAGTTTTTATTCATTTTTATTTAAGTTTTAGTTATTTTAGTACATATTAATTTAAACTAAGTGGAAATAAAAAGTGTTGGCAACTAGCTAAAATATTTTTATTTCAGTTTTTTTTTTTTATTGGTTTATTTATTTAGTGCTTTTACGTCCCTATAATAACCCCGCTGTACAGTAAACAGCATGTATTTGTACTCGTGTGTGTCTGTGTGTGTTGTCAGTCTGGGATGTGGCGTTGGGTTTGGGTATCTGCATCGTATCCCCGTGCGTTCGCTCGCGTCACATCAGCACCAGAACTCATCTGCAGCATCTGAAACACAAGAAGATAAACACTGTTCTGAGGTACAGACAAATCAATCTCACAGGAACACAACCAGGTCACACTTCACTATAAAATAAAAAGAAACTATTTAAAAAAAAAAAAAAAAAAAGATATTTTACATAAAGATCAAGTAAGTTTTAGGACCCTCACAGCTTCATCATTTATATTTACCCATTTTGGGGTGAAATGTGACCTGGACGAGTCTATAATTCATAATGTTCAGAATATTTAGAGTTTAATTTTATGAGTCTCGTTCCAGTTATTATTAGATAACTCCTCAAACGAGACGGACCGTGACGTGACAGCAGATGCTCGTGATGGATTCATTCAGGACACGACTGAAGCTTCAGCACCGTGTGAGAGATCGCCTGGTGGGTCAAATAATCATTACACATGACACATCAAGTCATAAAGATATCAGAATGAGATATGGTAGTGAAACTGTGATAATCTTTAAAGGAATAGTTCACCTTAAACTGAAAATTTGCTGGAAATTCACTCACCCTCAGGCCATCCAAGATTAGGATGAGTTTGTTTCTTCATCAGGTTTGGAGAAATGTAGCATTGCATCTCTTGCTCTGCAGTGAATGGGTGCCGTCAGAATGAGAGTCCAAACAGCTGATAAAAACATCACAATAATCCACAGCACTCCAGTCCATCAGTTAACATCTGGAGAAGACAAAAGCTGAAACAAATCCAGCATTAAGATGTTTTTAACTATAATATAAGTTCATAATAACGCTTTCTCCAGTGAAAAAGTGTTCTGGTCTGAATCAGGAGAGAAATCTGCATGAATCAAGCACCGTTTACAAGCCAAAACAGCTCTAAACAAATATGTGGCTGGATTTTCATATGAGAGGACAACAGGAGATGCACTTTTTCACTGGAGGAAGAGTTATACTCGTATAATAGTTAAAAAAAAAAAAAAAGTCTTGAAGGATTTGTTTCAGCTTTTGTCTTCTCCAGATGTTAACTGATGGACTGGAGTGCTGTGGATTATTGTGATGTTTTTATCAGCTGTTTGGACTCTCATTCTGACGGCACCCATTCACTGCAGAGCATCCGTTGCTGAGACACTGATGCAATGCTACATTTCTCCAAATCTGTTCCAATTTTGTCTGTAACTGACATATTTAAGACGACATCTGTGGATTTTTCTGGATGTTTGGATTTATCTGCTTCCTCTTTAGTAGCGGATGATGATGATGATGATGGAGGCATCTGCAGCAGTGAAGATGTGTCTGCTTTGAGTAAGCATCAAAATATCTTTAAAAAGAGAGTGAATGAGCTTTATCTTCATATTTTCTCTCCTCCGCTCACATCTCATATTATTCCCTCATGAAGGTCGGTCTGAAGACGGTGTGGTGATCACGACAGAAGTCCAGAAGGATGATTCAGGGATCTACGATATTCAGACACCACCTGTGATCTTAAATATGGAACCAAAGGATGATGAGGTTGTAACATTTACAGCGAAAACCGTCTCATAAGTGTAACTTGTGCCTCAGAGATGCATCGATCCGCGAGTGTGTTCTCAGGGCAGAACTAACAGCTGCTGGATTACGTGAGGAGAAGACTTTAAAAGCACGTCACTGAAACTATTTACTGCTATTATAAAGTGCCGACATGCAGGATTACACAGAAAAGATGCTTTATTTTAAGTGATACACATACACACTCATGCTTTATAGAATATTAAGAAACTATATCTTCATCCTTGCATCTCACAATAAATGTCTACAGTATACTTCACCCCAAAACCAAAGAAAAAATATATACAGTATTGGAAATTAAGCCTGTTTAAGGAACATTTTCCTTTAGAGTTTTTGCATTGTGGCATTATTTTCATCACAGTCCGAGCACATTTCCATAGAAAAATTCAATTATTGTAATTTTATTTCATCTCATCATTTTCAGCGGTGATTTTAATAACTGTAGTACAGTAATATCTCAGGAAAGCAGCTGGAAGACATTATCACGAATGTTTTGGACACTAGTCCGTTAAGCTGTTGACTGAATGTTTCTGAAAGCAGTTTATTTTACAAATATAACGAATAATCAGGTTATCTTATATGATGCATCTAAAAAAAAAGTAATTTTTTTGATACATCATATTTAATAAACTGATTATTCATCATATAAGCCCAAACGCCACACTGTACACTGCTCAAGTGCTAAAAAAAAAATGTTAAAAATGTTTTATTATATGCATAGTTAGTGCAGAAGCTGCAAGAGTAAATAAAACTATGATTGAACATTATTTATTTTACAATATAATAAAGTGTCACATGAGATCAACACAGAGCAACGCACCTCATGCTAATCTCTGAAATATTGACATATGCAAATGCAGACACTGTTTACTGCTTCTGAAAATGAGAAACATACAGATAATAATAATATATAGACTGATAATTGACCCATAGAGGATGCATGTCATAATTTTGGTTCATTTTGCTGAATATATCACAGTATAACTTCAAAAGTACTGACCTGCTGGGTTTATTGAGCGAGCTCTTCTTTTATCAGGATGAACGATTCCTCTGAAGGCTTTCAAATGCAGTTTCATAAATGCATTAAAGAATGGTATAATGCATATAACAATCATTTCTCTTTATTTCAGTTGTCATTTATCTTTAATAACCAGATGAGCCTGTAAAACTGGACTAGAGTTGAATCTCCAGTAAAAGCAGGTAAACATCAGGTTAGCAACACGAGGATGTTAAACAGGATCTGATTCTGTCAACATCAGCTGCCCGGATCCTGCGGTTCTTCTCAAGAAACAGTGTGCATTTAAACTCCTTCATTCTTGGTTAATTTATTAAGCTGTTATTTACCCAAAATATACTGCATATAATTACAATCAGCATAGGAAGCATAAATACAGGGGATGTGGACATGGACGATTTAAAACCTTTCTCGGTTTTGTTTCTCGATTTAGTTTCTGATGGTTTTGTATTATCATAATTATCATCTTTATTGTCTTAACCTAAGACCAAATATATACATGAATACGTTTTGCTAGAACACTGTGCAAATCTTTGTATGATTGACAAACATTTGCAGAAGTTTTTTGTTTTGCATAAATTAAAAACATGAACTGAGTTTTGCCATCCAGTGATGTCATCCTTCAATAGTTCATAGCTTTTATATATATTTATTTCTTTTTAGTGTATTTTCCTGTCCACGCACAGGAAAGATAACACTCAGCAGCAAACATCTGGATGAAGGAATAATTCATCTAAAAATGAAAATCATCATTTATTCACCCTTATATTGTTCTAAACCAGTCAGCTTTTATTTTTTTTTTTAAAGAATCTTCATGCAAATATTTCCATATGACAACCGCATACAGTTATTTAAATTTTCAGCATATGTAAAGAATTTCCATTTTTGGTTGAATTATTCCTTTTAAAGCAATAGTTCACCCAAAAATTAAAAATTGCTGAAATGTGCTCACCCTCAGGTTATCTAAGATGTAGATGAGTTTGTTTCTTCATCAGGTTTGGAGAAATGTGTCTCTGCATCACTGTCTCAGCAATGGATCCACTGCAGTGAATGGGTGCCGTCAGAATGAGAGTCCAAACAGCTGATAAAAACATCACAATCATCCACAAGTAATCCACACCATTCCAGTTCATCAGTTAACATCTGGAGAAGACAAAAGCTGAAACAAATCCATCATTAAGACGTTTTTAACTTCATATTGTCGCTTCCGGTTAAAATACAAACCCATAATCCATAATAATGTTTCCTCCAGTGAAAAAGTGCATCTCCTGTTGTCTCTCACATCAAAATCTAGCCACATATTTGTTTAGAGCTGTTTTGGCTTGTAAACGGTGCTTGATCTGTGCAGATTTCTCTCCTGATTCAGACCAGAACACTTTTTCACTGGAGGAAGCGTTATTATGGACTTATATTATAGTTAAAAAACGTCTTAATGCTGGATTTGTCTCAGCTTTTGTCTTCTCAAGATGTTAACTGATGGACTGGAGTGGTGTGGATTATTGTGATGTTTTTATCATCTGTTTGGACTCTCATTCTGACGGCACCCATTCACTGCAGAGGATCCATTGGTGAGACAGTGATGCAATGCTACATTTCTCCAAACCTGATGAAGAAACAATACAGATCATCCTAATCTTAGATAACCTGAGGGTGAGCACATTTCAGCAATTTTTCATTTTTGGGTGAACTATTCCTTTAAAAAAAAACAACATTTGTTTCTATGTCTGCTTATAATGTTTAGAGTATTTCCGCTCTCTACTCTTGTCATCGTATTTTACATGAAAAAGCACCTTTTTGAAGATACCGTACATTTTCTTAAAAAGAAACGTAAATAAAATCCTCCTAATCTCCAACTCAAGTTCAAGTTGACTACAAAATAATTACAATATATGTACAAAACGGATGCACTTATGATCACAGCATGTTAGTGAGAGAGAGATGCATCATGGGAAACGGCGTTCTTGGAGTTTTCTCAGATGTTCCTTCCATCTACGCGGCGCTCCTTAAAGATTCTCAGTTGTTTTAAACCAGTTCCTCGGCTTTGACTGGATTTGATGATGTCATTGGCAACAAACACATCACTGGAATGTTAAACCAGAAGAGGAGAAAGTGGCGGTAAAACAAAAAAACAAAAAACAACTCTGACACATTCAATATGGCATCCATCAAAAGAGAATTCATGCCAGGAAAAAAATAATAAAAACCATACAGGTGGCAAAATCTCTCAAAAAAAAACTTAAGTCACGTCTTTTTGCCATTGGTCAGCGTGTTTTCCAGCGATCCTCCTTCCCGTTTACTCTGGGATAATCATGCGTGAGCCGAGCGGCCCGTGCGAGGAAGATGATGTAGACGTCAGACAGAACCGGGAAGTGCAGGTGAGCGTGTGCTTTGAATGTGAAGTGTTACGAATGGAGTTTCCTCAGACGGGGCGGGACCTCACGTGGATTTCTGCCGGTAGTGGAGCGTCAGGTCGCCGCCGCTCTTCCAGATGAAGTGCTTCACCGTCCGCAGATCCATGTTGGGATCCAGAACCTTTGGAAAGCAATGCAACATCATCATGTCACAAAGAGGACATTTCTTCAAATTCGCATCAAGTGTAATTAAGTTTATATACAGGACAGATCAAGTCATCATGGGAAAGTAATATTTTATGAGTTGGGAAGCGTGTAACCCTCATGTCGTGTTCTGGACATTTTGACCCACATAGGATTTTATTTATTTATTTTGTATTATTTTTAGTGCTGTTAAACAATTAATCGCATCCAAAATAAAAGTTTTTGTTTACATATGTATGTGTACTGTGTTTATTTATTAGGTATATATAAATACATTCAGTATATATTTTGAAAATATTAACATATAAACATTTATGTATTTATATTATTATGTTTTATATTATATATAAATATATTTAATATATAAACAACATTTTTATTAAATATATACATGGATGTGTGTGTACTTATATATATATATATATATATACACACATATTAAATATACACAGTACACACTCATATATTATATAAACAAAAACTTATTTTGAATGCGATTAATCGTTTGACAGCACTAATTATTTAATTTAATTAATTTTTTTCCCTGAAGAATTGCTAGTTAATGTTATGGCACTGAACTAACAACTTTCAGGTTATTTTTTGATAATTTTTGTACTTTTTGGGAATTTTTTCACACCTTGTTACACTTCAAAAATGACTATAGGCTTTGATCGTAGGCTTCACTGATCTGGTTTTTGAGTTCACCTCAGTTTTTGAGTGAAAAAAACATTATTTGTGGGTACTTTCGGCTCAAAAACTGAGGTGCATGAGCTCAAATCAATGAGGCCTATGATCAAACGGTTCCAAAAATAAATAAATAAGCCATGCTAATTGAAAGAAAACAAGTTGATAAAAAGATTGAATCCAATATTATATATTTTGATTTACAAGCAATTGCTATAAAAGACGAATCATTTTTATCAACTTAGGTAAAGGATTTTCATCACAGCACAAATCCCTTAGGTCAGAGCGATGTCCATTTTTTGCATAAAATTCAATATTTTTTTTAACTCTACATCTACAAAATGATGAATAAAGAATGTGTCGTATGCGATTTTGCTTTTTTTTATATTTAATTTATGAAAGCGTCGTAAATTGAATCATTATACATTCTATTGTAACTGTACAGTACTATGATATTTGTACATGCAACTCTATTGTAAAGATATATATTTTTTAGTGCTGTCAAATAATAGCGATTAATTGCATCCAAAATAAAAGTTTTTGTTTACATAATATATGTGTGTGTATTGTGTATATTTATTATGTATATATAAAGACACACACATACAGCATGTTTTGAAAATATTTACATGTATATATTTATATTCATATAATTTATATTATACATAAATATGTAATATATAAACGTAACATATTTTTCTTAAATATATACATGCATGTGTATGTATTTATATATATATATATACACATATACATATGCTATGTGAACAAAAACTTTTAGTTTGGATGTGATTAATCGTTTGATAGCACTTTTTTTTTTTTTTATATATATATATATATTAAAGATAATAAATGCTGTAGAAGTATTGGCCATTGTTAGTGCTCTAATGTAGCAAACTAATGTTAAAAAACAAAAGAAACCTTATTGTGAAGTGTTACCGGAAACAGTCACCAACAAAAACAACAGGTACAGTATCAAAATGACCGAAATAACAAAACTGCGTTGGTGTGTTTGTTGTCTAATGAAATACCTGGTCTTGACAAAGCAGCTCGATCTTCTCCTCCGCTAGCACTGCCATGTCTTCCTCCTCCTTCTGTTCGCTGGGTTTCTCTGCAGCCGAACCGCCCGTCTGCGACTCGCTGTCCAGGTTTATGATCTTCTCATACACGTGCTCCATCACCTTCCTCACCTGTAACATGTCACTGGCCGACAAACGATCCCTACGAACACAAACACACGACTGTTCATTTCCATGCATGTCCATGTGCAACGGCATCTAATAAGTGTATTCTGGGATGAGCTGAAATTACTGTTTGTGCAACAGATGCCATGAATGGGTGATAAAAATAAACAATCGCTCACTTTTTCAGTGCCATTTTTTTTATAAAAACTTCAATAAAGAGTTTTAAAGGGACAGTTCACCCCCAAAAAATTGTCATTATTTATTCATCTTTAAGGTGTTCCAAACCTGTAAAAGTTTCTATCTTCTGTTGAACATGAAAGAACATATTTTGAAGAATGTTGGAAACTATACAGTTGACGGTACCCATTGACTTCAATAGTATTATTTTCCCTACCAAGAAAGTCAATGGCTAGAGGCAACTGTTTGGTTTCTACCATTCTTCAAAAAAAATTTTTCCCTGCCAATGGAAGTCAATGGCTACCACCAACTGTTTGGTTCCCAACATTCGTCAAAATAAGATATTTTGAAGATGTTTTGAAGAATGTTGAGAACCAAAGAGTTGCCGGAAGCCATTGACTTCCACAGTATTTTTTTTCTTCCTAATATGGAAGTCATTGGCTACCGTCAACTGTTCGGCTCTCAACATTCTTCAAAATATATCTTTAAAAATGATCTTATTCTGAATAATGTTGGGAACCAAACAGTTGCTGGTACCCATTGACTTCAATAGTATTTTTTTTTTTTACTACTATGGAAGTCAATGGTTACCATCAACTGTTTGGTTCCCAACATTCTTCAAAATAAGATATTTCGAAGATGTTTTGAAGAATGTTGAGAACCAAAGAGTTGCCGGCAGCCATTGACTTCTATAGTATTTTTTTCCTACTATGGAAGTCAATGGCTACCGTCAACTGTTTGGTTCTCAACATTCTTCAAAATATTTTTTTCAAAAAAAATGTGTCTTCAACAGAAGATAGAAACAGGTTTGGAACAACTTGAGGGTGAATAAATTATGACAATTTTTATTTTTTGGTGAACTGTGCCTTTAAACCAAGATAAACCTGTAGGTCCATCTTTAAATTATTGTTACAAATCTACTTCTCTATAGAGAAAATCAAGGGATTTTTACACCAAGAACCAACTGTTGTATCCTACAGTCTCCGTCTAAGAAGCTTCAGACTGAAACATCACCGTCACACGTACTTCTTTAATGTTTTTGCTCCGGAGGACGAATGGGGCTGGAGGTAGAATGGGATTTTGTTGAATTTGGGCATGTTTTTCTGTAGGAGAAAGAAAAATGCATTATATGACAGAAATACCAAGTGTAAATCACTTTGAAGAGGACTTTACGGACACTTACGTCCACTGTGATGTCGATGACCCATTGCGGGACCGTCTCGTTGAGTAACATGGACTCAGTTTCTCCACCGGAGTCTCGACACAGCAGCCTGAGCAAAGACACAACACCGTGAAGTCATTTCATCAGCGAACACCAGCATCTACAGAGCTGATCAAACAGAGGACACACACCTGAATAACGTCCTTCCTCCCGCTTCCCCGAAAATCACCGGAGTGTGCGGCGGCACCTGGAAATATCCGTTTCCTTTCTGTATCCGGCTCTCGTTTTCACCGTTCACTGAGGAAACACACCAAATACGGCATCAGGATCGTCTGAAGAAATCAGCAGCGTTTCAGAAAATATTGAGCATGAAATCAAAATGAAGATTTATTTTAATGTAATTATAAAGAAAAATAAACACGTAAAATCAAGCCTTGTCCAACATTATTTCCTGCTGAATATTCTATTTCACTCTGAAATGTCACATTATGGAAGTTAAATGAGTTATGAAACAATACAAGTAATAAACTACTGTACATTATTATTATTTTCTATTATTATACAAATATATATATATATATATATATATATATATATATATATATATATATATATATATATATATATATATATATATTAATATAAATAATTTACAGAAAATAAATTTTTAGTTATATATAATATTGCATATATATCTATATATATCTATATCTATCTATCTATCTATATATATATATATAAAATGTAATGTATGTTTGTTATATGTTAGCTATATAGGTACTATTTTTATTATCTAGCTTTATAAAATATGTATAATGAATATAAATTTAAATGTATAAAGTGTGTGTGTGTGTGTGTTATATAGGTCCTCTTCTTATACAGTATAACAGTAATTATAAACTTGGATATTATTTTGTCAAATTAATTATAACTTTTATATTACAAAAATATAATATGCAAGTTTATAATTATTGTTAACTATTTATTATTACTACTATTATTATTATTTTAAAGTGTACCATTTTATATACATATATGTGTAATATGTTAATTAAATGTGTTAATGTGTTACTGTAAGTTCTACACTAATTATAACTCATATATATTTTGAAAAAAATACAATATCTAGGTTTAGAATTACTATATACACTATATAATAGTAATATTATTACATATAGCATTATATAATAATACATTTATGAATTATGTTACTATACAATGGTAATAATAACAATAATACTAATACTATAATAATAAATTTTGATATTTTATATCATATTTATACATTTGATATATTTATAGGATTTATTTTATAATATTTAATTTACTTTTATTTTATTTTTAATTGCCATACCAGCATCTATGGCTATTTTCATGGCAAGATGAATGTATTTAAAAGAGACTGATTGTAAGATCCAGTAGTCAGTGTTTTAGTGAAGGGATGAGTGATATAAGAAAGAGTAGAGATTTTTTACCGCTCCCATGATTGAGTTCGGTCTCCTCGTCCATGGGGTTGATGTGAGTGCGAGGCCAATACTCCAGCAGAGCCTGCAGCAGCAGCCCGCCCAGATTCACTGCAGCACAAACACATTCACAACTCATCTTTATCATCTACTGTCACCATAATCAGACATCGCTGGAGGCTCGGCTCACGTTTAGGGTCAGATCCGTCAGGGCTGGTGAATCCAGCGTCTTTAGCAGAAACCCAGGCCGCAAAGCAGTCGCTCTCGTCCAGCGTTATCGTCAACATCTGCCAATCACAAGCCAAACGATTAATAAAACATTCACTGAAGAGGGGCTTAAACACCGTCCTGTCGTGACGCACCCCTGTCTTCAGATCCACCGAAAACCAGTTTGGCACGTAAACCATCTTGAACCTTTTCTTGATCTCTTCATCAAACTCCATCTTGCCCAAGTCTTCAACTTTACAGGCCTGCAAAACAGAGTCAGACAACGAGCCGGTTACACGTCAGCTAGCGTTCAGATCGATCACGTGCAGAGAGACAGACGTAAACGTTACCTTCAGCACATCCCAGTACGCCACGTTATTGTTGGTGTCTTTGGTCAGAATGTGTCGTTTGTCGTTCAGAATGTGGCACTGAATTATACTGGCGCCACCTAGAGGTCAAGATAAGAGATTAACGAGGAACTATAATAATTCAAACTAAGACAATAAAAACTATATGTGACCCTGGACCACAAAACCAGTCATAAGGGTCAATTTGTCGAAATTGAGATTTATACATCATCCGAAAGTTGAATAAATAAGCTTTCCATTGATGTATGGTTTGTTAGGATAGGACAATATTTGGCTGAGATACAACTATTTGAAAATCTGGAATCTGAGGGTGCAAAAAAATCTAAATATTGAGAAAATCACCTTTAAAGTTGTCCAAAGTAAGTTCTTAGCAATGCATATTACTAATCAAAAATTAAGTTTTGATATATTTACGGTAGGGAAATTTACAAAATATCTTCATGGAACATGATCTTTACTTAATATTCTAATGATTTTTGGCATAAAAGAAAAATTAATAATTTTGACCCATACAATGTATTGTTGGCTATTGCTACAAATATACCTGTGCTACTTATGACTGCTTTTGTGCTCCAGGGTCACATATTATGTAACATTATAAACAAACAAATAAATATGTATAATTATATAATTCTATATGTGTGTGTGTGTGTGTGTGTGTGTGATTATAATTATTATTATTAATAATATATACACAGTAATTATAATCTTTATAAAAACACACAATTAAAATATAAAAATATAAATATTATCAATTATAAAAATGTGTGTAATTATTATTAATAATAATAATTATTACTATATATACACCATAATTATAAACTTTATAAAAACATACAATAAAAATATAAAAATATGAATATCAATTAAAATAAAAATACTAATTATGACAAATAAATTAACAAAATTAATTATAACTTAAGTAAATTATAACTTTTATATTAGAAAAAATACAATTATCATGCTAAAGGTGCTGTTTGATGGAGATTCTAATTATTAAACTTATCTGAACATCCTGTAAAACACTGACTGACTCTGAAGCACATGCAAACTCAAATGAGCAGACAGTGGTACCTTTGACCACCTGTTCTGGCTGCGTGCACAGCGGCGTCAGCGGAGCGCTGCAGTCATTGTCATAATCACCAGACGCTCGGAAATTATGGATACCCTTCAGAGACTGTGAAAAAACACAGAGACATTATTCAAAACAATGTCCAATATCAAGAGAACAGACATTTTTCACTGTTTTCTAAATAAACAAACAGAGAAATGAAATTATGGATGTTATTTTAGTATCACTAAACAATATAATATTACAGTATTATATTTTTACATTATATTTTATATATATATATAAACAACATATATGTCTATAACAAAATGTCTATAGTTTTATAGTCATAGTTTTTTTGTATGACTATAGTTTTTAATAATTTCTAGTTTTGTTATTTGAATTTATTTAGTTTATTTTAGTACTTTAAGTACTAAAAGTGCTACAATTCAAGTATCTGAAATAAAATAAATTTATAAAATAAAGTTGTTTTTTTTTAATGTTTTTTTTTATTTCAGTTAATGCTTATTTAAAGTTTTTTATTTACTTTTATTTATTTATTTTTTAATGGTTTTTAGTAATAACCCTAAAGCAACTAAAATCTAGAAGACTGCATAATCTGGCTTTTTACAAATATTTTTTCACTTGCATCCAGTTTCATGAGAGTATAATCCTATTTTACCTCATATTCAAAGATGTATAAAGATTTCTAACTTAGAAATAGAAGATGAGAGAGCTTTCTCTGTAAAACCTTTAGACCAGGACTGTCAGATTAAATTTTAGTCTTCTTATAGGATTTGCAATTTTTTTTAACATGTTAAAGCTTTAATAACTAACATTAACATGAAAAAGAGAAAACTATCCACTGCTTCTGGTGAATTATCTTTAGTAGTTTAAAAAAAGACCTTGCAATTAAAGATTAATATTAAGTTATGGTGTAAAAAAAAAAACATTGCTGCTTGTTTAAATTACAGGCTTCTCATGTCAAACTCTGACAGGATCAAATTAGTATTAATGCATCATATCTAAGAATAATAATTATTCACTGAATGCAATTGTGACAATATTCTTTGTGTCTGTCCATACGGCTGCCCACAGCTCCAGTTTCACATAAAGTGTAGATTGCATAACTAACAGAAGCATTCTACCACTTTAAGATGCGACCTATAACATGCAACAAATTAAACCGTTACCTAAAGACAGTAGCACTGCGCCCCATCCCGGGATATTTAGCCGAAGGGCGACACTAATTAATGACCCTCATGAGTAAAGGAGCACGCTGCAGATTATTTAAAGCTGAGCTGTAGGATGTGTGTGTAACGTCACGGCGGCTGGAGCAGGTGGTGTTTCCGACACCAGCTGCACTTACCCACTTATTAACCGTGGACTTTGTGGTGGAAACCCAGATGGCCGAATGCGGATCAGCTGAGCGGTCCAGCTCCATCTGAAAGACAGGAGAGCACACATTCACACCTCAGTAACTTTCACTTACTTCCTATTACCTGCTCACGCTCCACAGCTGCTGAGGGTATTTATAGCTGTGTTTGACGCATAAACTTGCACTCTTTATTTAAAGTCTATGGGAATGTTTTCTTATAATTTTATATATTTATTTCATAGTTACTTAATATTATTTATAGTTATTTAATAGAGATATACATTTATTTTAGAGAGTTATTTATTTATGTGTGTGTGTGTGTATATATATATATACAGGTGCATCTCAATAAATTTGAATGTCGTGGAAAAGTTCATTTATTTCAGTAATTCAATTCAAATTGTGAAACTCGTGTATTAAATAAATTCAATGCACACAGACTGAAGTAGTTTAAGTCTTTGGTTCTTTTAATTGTGATGATTTTGGCTCACATTTAACAAAAACCCACCAATTCACTATCTCAACAAATTAGAATATGGTGACATGCCAATCAGCTAATCAACTCAAAACACCTGCAAAGGTTTCCTGAGCCTTCAAAATGGTCTCTCAGTTTGGTTCACTAGGCTACACAATCATGGGGAAGACTGCTGATCTGACAGTTGTCCAGAAGACAATCATTGACACCCTTCACAAGGAGGGTAAGCCACAAACATTCATTGCCAAAGAAGCTGGCTGTTCACAGAGTGCTGTATCCAAGCATGTTAACAGAAAGTTGAGTGGAAGGAAAAAGTGTGGAAGAAAAAGATGCACAACCAACCGAGAGAACCGCAGCCTTATGAGGATTGTCAAGCAAAATCGATTCAAGAATTTGGGTGAACTTCACAAGGAATGGACTGAGGCTGGGGTCAAGGCATCAAGAGCCACCACACACAGACGTGTCAAGGAATTTGGCTACAGTTGTCGTATTCCTCTTGTTAAGCCACTCCTGAACCACAGACAACGTCAGAGGCATCTTACCTGGGCTAAGGAGAAGAAGAACTGGACTGATGCCCAGTGGTCCAAAGTCCTCTTTTCAGATGAGAGCAAGTTTTGTATTTCATTTGGAAACCAAGGTCCTAGAGTCTGGAGGAAGGGTGGAGAAGCTCATAGCCCAAGTTGCTTGAAGTCCAGTGTTAAGTTTCCACAGTCTGTGATGATTTGGGGTGCAATGTCATCTGCTGGTGTTGGTCCATTGTGCTTTTTGAAAACCAAAGTCACTGCACCCGTTTACCAAGACATTTTGGAGCACTTTTTAAAGATGCTGATTTCATTTTCCAGCAGGATTTGGCACCTGCCCACACTGCCAAAAGCACCAAAAGTTGGTTAAATGACCATGGTGTTGGTGTGCTTGACTGGCCAGCAAACTCACCAGACCTGAAGCCCATAGAGAATCTATGGGGTATTGTCAAGAGGAAAATTAGAAACAAGAGACCAAAAAATGCAGATGAGCTGAAGGCCACTGTCAAAGAAACCTGGGCTTCCATACCACCTCAGCAGTGCCACAAACTGATCACCTCCATGCCACGCCGAATTGAGGCAGTAATTAAAGCAAAAGGAGCCCCTACCAAGTATTGAGTACATATACAGTAAACGAACATACTTTCCAGAAGGCCAACAATTCACTAAAAATGTTATTTTTTATTGGTCTTATGAAGTATTCTAATTTGTTGAGATAGTGAATTGGTGGGTTTTTGTTAAATGTGAGCCAAAATCATCACAATTAAAAGAACCAAAGACTTAAACTTCTTCAGTCTGTGTGCATTGAATTTATTTAATACACGAGTTTCACAATTTGAGTTGAATTACTGAAATAAATGAACTTTTCCACGACATTCTAATTTATTGAGATGCACCTGTATGTATATATATATATATATATATATATATATATATATATATATATGTGTGTGTGTCTATATATTATATGTCTATATATATATATATATATATTTCTATATATATATATATATATATATATATATATATATATGTCTATATATATATATATATTTCTATATATATATATATATATTTATTTATTAGTGCTGTCAAACGATTAATCGCATCCAAAATAAAAGTTTTTGTGTACATAATATATGTGTGTGTACTGTGTATATTTATTATGTATATATAAATACACATACATGCATGTATACATTTATGAAAAATGTTACGCTTATATATTAAATATATTTATATATGATATAATTTATATGAATATAAATAAATACATGTAAATACATGTAAATATTTCCAAAATATATGCTGTATGTGTGTGTCTTTATATATACAGTACATAATAAATATACACAGTACACACAAATATATTATGTAAACAAAAACTTTTATTTTGGATGCGATTAATCTTTTGACAGCACTAATTTATATATTTATATTCTTATTATTAATTTATATAATTACTTAATATTTCATTTAAATATATTTATTTTTCTTTTAAATAATCATATATATATATATATATATATATATATATATATATATATATTTATTTATACACACACACACACAGTTACATACATTCTTTTTAATTGTATATATTCATTTAATATTTAATTAAAATATATTTTTGATATTTAATATATCTATTTTTTATTCTAGGAATTGATTTAATATTTAATTCAAATGAAATATTTATTTAATATTTATTTTATGTGTGTGTGTGTGTATATATATATATATATATATATATATATATTCCATTTTAGACATTTATTTAATATTCAATTTGAATATATTTATTTTACACACCACATCTCACCTCATTTCAACAGAACTACACTAAAAAATAAATGTAACCCCAACAGAAATGTAAACAAAACAGAGGGTCTTCTTGCCAAGAAGTTAAGAAACTGTTGTGAAAGTGTATGGCGTTGTATGTCACTGTCGCACCTTCAGCACAGGCGCTTTCTCCTCGCAGATCAGCACACGGATGTCAGGACTGCGCAGATCTGTACAGTATATCTTCCGGTCGCGGCCTCCCGAGTAAACGTGCGTAAAGGCCTCGTTGACCTGCAGCGCCCAGACGCCCTCGTCATGAACACGGTACGTGGCGATACACCTCTGCTGACCCAGAGACCAGAGCCGGATCGTCCCGTCTGAACTCCCTGAAAGACACTGACCAAACAAAACCAGAGCTAAGGAAAGAAACGTGGACTCTCAGAGAGACATTTAGAGCTCAAAGGCTTTTAAAACCTTCTACAGGCAACAATAAAACAAGAATAAGACTGCTGTTTGCTCTGGCAAAACTTGATGCACAGTTTGAGGAATTAAAAAAAATTAGAGGCCTGAAACACACATACGATAGGATTCGATCTTAAATTCCATGGATTCGATCCTACTTCAAAAGTGAAGAACAAATCGGCAATTATAAAGGTAAAAACTGACATGAAAATGTTCTAATGCATACAGCAACTGAAAAGCATGCATATTAACTTATATATCAGTAATTTAAAAAAAATCCATTGTTTATTAAAACAAAGATAAATAGACAATCACATTATGCATTATGTGTGCATTATATGTATTAAGTAAGTGCATTGTGCTAATTGTCATTGAAATTAATTTATTAAAATTACAAATTATTACAAACAAAAACAACTTTTTCTTCTAATTTATGAAAGACAACCCCTGGTGGTTTGTTATGATTAAATTAATTATATCATAATGAAACGATCGGTTTGTGCGAGAAACGGAACAGTATTTATATCATTTTTTACCTCTGATACACTGCAATGTCCAACCATCCTGAGCTCATCCACAACATCCGGCGCGTGACGCATCAACGGCTCTGGAACATAGATTATATATACATAGATATATACGTAGATCCTTACGTATCGTGGCCCATAGAAACCATCGCTAATGAGGCATCTATGTATATTTGTATCTATGTGCCAGAGCGTCACGCGCCGGATGTTGTGACAGTCGGACATTGAGGTTTATCAGAGGTAAAAAATGATAGAAATACTGTTCCGTTTCTCGCACAAACCGATCGTTTCGTGTCTTAGGACATCAATGTATCGTCACGAGCCACAAGATTTAATTTGGATTTGTGTGTGCATGTTTTTTTTCTCTCAAAGATTGTGTGCCCATCGACTTGCATTATAGGACTAACAGACTGCAACGGTTTGAGTTAAAAATCTTCGTTTGTGTTCTACTGAAGAAACAAAGTCACCTACATCTTGGATGCCCTGGGGGTAAGCAGATAAACATCACATTTTCATTTTTGGGTGAACTATCCCTTTAAAATCTCAGAGGGCACGAAGGGGTTTGACGGACAAAATGTGTGTGAATGTTTCTAGTTTGTAGATGGACAGACTGACTGACCTGAGTCCCGTCTCTGTTGAGCAGCATTGATTTGACGTTGTCCGTGTGTCCTTTCAGTTTCATTAGTTTGGCACAGGTCCGCGGGTCCCACACTCTCAGAACCTGACAAACAAATCAACAGAACAAATACAATCTGAAACTCCTGGCATCAGAAAGAGAGTCAGAACATCAGGCATTTGTATAAATAACAAATATCAATTTTAAGACCTGAAGAATGTAGGTAGTAATTGTGAGAAAAAGAGAAAGCAATATATTGATATGTTATTGTATCTGCACAGCCCAGGTACATAACTCCATACAACATCATCTTCAAAAATGACTGTAGAGACAACATGTAATGAAAATTAACTTCATTTCCTCTCTTAATGTGTCCCTGGTCTCATTTTACATGATCTTCATTAAAAGAAAACTATGAAAATGTAATTAAAAAAAAATATCCACAATCAAATCAAGTCCCAGTTTCTGCTATGCATTTTCCACAGAAAAATACACCATATCATGTAAGTTAAATGTATTTTGATGAAAGATCTAAGGATTCAAACCTTTTCAGTGGATCCTGACACTATAACCGTCCCCATCTGATTCATGGCCAGACTGTAGATGGAGTCCTTGTTTCCGCTGAGAGAAGACGCTGTTCAACATAAAAAATATGATTACACACTCTATTAATCCTTTACATGAACTAAAGTCCAGGATTTGTTGATTCTTTAATACTGAATTTGGGTCTACTAAACTACTGTTTGGATTGCTCATGTCAAAATGTAAAATAAAGTTAAATAAATAAATAGAAATAAATGTGTTCTTCATATCAGGCATTTAAACATAATAATCTGGGGAAAAAATATTTTCAAAAATATATAAAATTAAAATCAAAACTCACTAGTAACGGTGTTATTGGACGCGGTCAGCGCGGTCAGTGTGTTCACATCCCAGAGAAAGATCTGCCTGTCCAGTCCTGCAGAAGCCACCAGCTCTTTGTCTTTAGCATATGCCAATGCTTTAACATAGTCCTACAAAAATACCAAAAAAATAAATAAATAAGAATACACAAGAAACTATAAAACATAGAAACACACATAATGCACACTTAATATAGAAAAGCATAAAAACATTTATTGAATTGGTAGATTCATACTAGAAACTCTTTGCATTAAATAAAAAACACATATGGGCTGCAAACCCATGCGTAACAGCGAAATAAAGGGTTAACATTGTTTGTCTACAATGTTTTTGAAGGCTTTCTAAAATGTTTTTTGAAGGCTTTCTTGGATGTGTTTGGTCATGCATCTGGTTTGTTTGGATGTGCATCATGTAATATTTTGTGTCATCAGGCTGATTGAAACCATGACCGTACCTTGTGCGTTCGCAGTGTTGACATGCAGAAGCCCTTGTGTGCGTTCCAGACCTTCACCGTGGTGTCTGACGACGCTGATATCACTGCAGACACAACAGACAAACATCTATCTGTACTGCATTCATACAACAACACTAGAACTGCACTGCACACATCAAGCACTCACGTGTTTTGCCGTTGCAGCAGAGGACGATGTCATTGACCCAGTCTGTGTGATGCTCCATCGATGCAATGTACGGATCCTGCTGCAAAACACACACACACACACACACACACACACACACACACACACACACACACACACATGCAAGAGCAGAAACGTCATTTCAAAGAGCCAGGGAAGTGTTCTGACATCACATGCACAGGTTTAGTGACTGACGGGTTAGTTTTGACATCACATGCACAGTTTAGTGACTGACGGGTTAGTTTTGGTTTAGTTTTGACATCACATGCATGGGTTTAGTGACTGACGGGTTAGTTTCGGTTTAGTTTTGACTAGAGCCCGACCGATATGGGTTTTTTGGGGGCCGACACCGATACCGATATTAGGCAGTAATAAAAGGCCGATATCGATATATCGGCCGATATTCTTTGTGTATATTATAGCACAGTACCAGTCAAAAGTTTGGACACTTTCCCATTCCTGTGTCCAAACTTTTGACTGGTACTATATATAGAATACTATAGTATATACATAAACAGAATATATATACATAAACACATTTATTGCAATGATCACTCAAATGTGGTGATCAAACACTTATAATGACGTGACAAAGATGTGTAATGGAGGCAGGGCATTTAACAATAAACTTTATTATCCAAAATGAGTCTGACATCAGTGCACTGAAATTCACTAAAGGTGAAGTTTATTTAACTTTATTTCAATTCAATTTCATTCAACTTTATTCCGTTGGAAATTTATTTCACTTCAGAACATTCATTCAGGGATTTGCGCTACTGTCTTCACAACAGACGAAACTTACTAGAGAAGTGTGAAGTGTGACATAATATACCACTGTAAATAAATAGGATTTAAATTCACATCTCGCGCACTTTAATGCCCTTTGAATGTAACGTGTACGTTCCCTTGGAACTGGAATCATGGCGGAATATCCGCTTCGCAGGGCACTTACGGTCAAATAAGACAATGCTTGGATGATGCAGCCTGAACAAGAGAACTCTTAACTGCTCTTAACTGCGCTCTGCTGGACAAACTATGAAATTACACCGTATACAAGCATTTTATCTGCGTTTTATGTTCTGTAAAAAAAATGTTCATATAGGTGGCATATCGGCAGCATATTCGCCGACAGGCTAATATCGGCCGATAAAATCGGCAAATGATATATCGGTCGGTCTCTAGTTTTGACATCACATGCACAGGTTTACTGACTGACATGTTAGTTTTGACATCACATGCACAGGTTTAGTGACTGACGGGTTAGTTTTGGTTTAGTTCTAACATCACATGCACAGGTTTAGTGACTGACGGGTTAGTTTTGGTTTAGTTCTGACATCACATACACCGGTTTAGTGACTGACAGATTAGTTTTGGTTTAGTTCTGACATGACATGCACATATTTAGTGACTGACGGGTTAGTTTTGGTTTAGTTCTGACATCACATGCACAGGTTTAGTGACTGACATGTTAGTTTTGACATCACATGCACAGGTTTAGTGACTGACGGGTTAGTTTTGGTTTAGTTCTGACATCACATACACCGGTTTAGTGACTGACAGATTAGTTTTGGTTTAGTTCTGACATGACATGCACATATTTAGTGACTGACGGGTTAGTTTTGGTTTAGTTCTGACATCACATGCACAGGTTTAGTGACTGACATGTTAGTTTTGACATCACATGCACAGGTTTAGTGACTGACGGGTTAGTTTTGGTTTAGTTCTGACATCACATACACAGGTTTAGTGACTGACGGATTAGTTTTGGTTTAGTTCTGACATCACATACACAGGTTTAGTAACTGACGGGTTAGTTTTGACATCACATACACAGGTTTAGTGACTGACGGATTAGTTTTGGTTTAGTTCTGACATCACATACACAGGTTTAGTGACTGACAGATTAGTTTTGGTTTAGTTCTGACATGACATGCACATATTTAGTGACTGACGGGTTAGTTTTGGTTTAGTTCTGACATCACATGCACAGGTTTAGTGACTGACATGTTAGTTTTGACATCACATGCACAGGTTTAGTGACTGACGGGTTAGTTTTGGTTTAGTTCTGACATCACATACACAGGTTTAGTGACTGACGGATTAGTTTTGGTTTAGTTCTGACATCACATACACAGGTTTAGTAACTGACGGGTTAGTTTTGACATCACATACACAGGTTTAGTGACTGACGGATTAGTTTTGGTTTAGTTCTGACATCACATACACAGGTTTAGTGACTGACGGATTAGTTTTGGTTTAGTTCTGGCAAGACATGCACATATTTAGTGACTGACGGGTTAGTTTTGGCTTAGTTCTGACATCACATGCACAGGTTTAGTGACTGACGGGTTAGTTTTGACATCACATACACAGGTTAGTGACTGACGGGTTAGTTTTGGTTTAGTTCTGACATCACATGCACAGATTTAGTGACTGATGGGTTAGTTTTGGTTTAGTTCTGACATCACATGCACAGGTTTAGTGACTGACGGGTTAGTTTTGACATCACATACACAGGTTTAGTAACTGACGGATTAGTTTTGGTTTAGTTCTGACATCACATGCACGGATTTAGTGACTGACAGGTTAATTTTGACATGACATGCACAGGTTTAGTGACTGACGGGTTAGTTTTGGTTTAGTTCTGACATCACATGCACAGGTTTAGTGACTGACAGGTTAATTTTGACATGACATGCACGTTTAGTGACTGACAGGTTAGTTTTGGTTAGGGCTGCACGATATTGGAAAAAACTCACATTGCGATATTTTGTTTTTCTGCGATATATATTGCGATATGGGGAAAAAAAAAAAAAAAAAAAAAAAAAAAAAAAATCACCAAATGACTTGAATAGCTCTATTTGGAGAGAGAAAAAATATTGATTTTGTAGGTGCGTAAATCAGCATAGGAAATAAACAATTTACAAGCATAGATAAATATAATAGAACAAAGATACAAATGAAATAAACAGTGCTTTGTATTTTTAAGGCAAGTCCAACAGTATTCAGGTGCAGAAATTGAATAATAAAATGTAAAATAACACTGCATAACACAGTCTTCATTGTATAAATTAAATCTAATAAATCTGTGTTAAAGCTACAAAAGTGATTTTTCTCTGTTTTGTTGTTTGATTATGACACAGAAAGCAACAGAGACATTAAACTGCTGTTATTGTTATCCTCTTTCTTTCTCAATTGTTTACCTAAGACATAAGCAACTGTTTTTTTTTTTACAAGGATACTTGGAGACATGCATTTTGACACGGTTTCGCGCATATGTGTCGTACTACACTGGATGCGGCGCGACACGATGAATCCCCGCCAGTAAACTGATATGCCTCGCTCTATTTATGACGTACTGACACAAAGTTGACACGATTGGCAACGGTCGCTTTGTCGCATCCAGTGTAGAAAGACTTTGAGGCCGTTCACATGGTGCATCTGCAAACGCGTGGAAAACTCCCGCCGCGCCACTTCCTCCTCCTTTCCAAAGCGCTCGGGAGCTTGCGCTTTCCTGGCGCCTGCCGTTGCTAAACATCCGTGATGTGCTCTCCTCGACGACGCGGAAGTTTCAACAAAGGATAAATGGATTTCCAGCACTGAAAATCGCTTGCAGTAGCTCTGCTACTAAATTTATTTAAAAATGGGTATCTCTGTACAGCTGTCGCGTCCGGTGTAGACACGGTGTCTGTGTGTGAGCAAAGAAAACGATCAGTATAAATATAACGATCAGGCCTACTAAACACCGCACATCCTGCGATGTGACTATCGCGGATGCGCACATCGCGATATCGATGCTGAAACGATATATCGTGCAGCCCTAGTTTTGGTTTAGTTCTGACATCACATGCACAGCTTTAGAGACTGACGGGTTACCTTGTGCTGGTTAATGCTCCATATCCTGATGATGGAGTCTCGTCCGGCGGTGAAGAGGCGGTTAAGAGCTGGATCCAGCTGTAGTGCGTTGACTCCATTACGATTATATTTCTCCACCTCGTCTCTGATCACGTATGACACCTGCAACACATGTATGCTCAGAATTAGAGGTCTGTCAATTAATCGGCACAGAACCAGACACTGAAAAATACAGATGTTGCCATTTTAGATGTGACTTATGATTTGTGCAGATTCAGTGAGATTCAATTTTAAGGCATTAAAAGGGGCTATTGCTATAAACATAAGTGTTGTTAAACAGATCTAGTATTACTATAATTTAACAGTAATATCAACCTTTTAAATATAAAAATGATGCCCCAGTTTTTTGCTTTAATTTGTCAGATCACTTGCTTCGTAAGACAATGGATAATTTTACAGATTTCCAAAAAACTATTTTCTTTCCTTACAAAATACACTTTATAAGGTAGTTATGTACAACAGAAATGTAAGAACGAGACAAAATATAATGTATAATACAGCCTATATAAATATGAAATTACATTTAAAATACTTGCGTTTATACTTGATTTTATTTCCTTTTTATCCTTTTTTCTTCACTCTTTTCATATGAAACATAGAAATAAAATCAAATGGAAAACTGTCAGTGTGTGAAGCACAGCTATTATTTTTATTAATATATATATATATATATATATATATATATATATATATATATATATATATATATATATAAAAACATTCTGAATGTTAAGCCATTATTAATTTTGCAATAAAATTCAGCACTATTTTTTTTTTTTTTTCTAGTTTAAAGTTTTGGCTCATAATACTGTTCAGTTTTATTTTAATTTCCAAATAACTTGAATTAAAATTTACTGTTATTTTACACCTCAGTTATCATTATCTGCAAAATCAAATATCGGTCGACCACTACTATGAATCAGCTGTAAACCAAAGGAACCTATTAATAATTATTGTTATTTATTAGTCTCCTAAAAATACAACATGGTAAAAGTTATGTAAACACTTTGAAACTTTTACTTCAGACTCATTTTCATTAAATATAAATAAAATCCAGACTATCAGTTTCAGAATAGCACAAAAAGCATACATTTTATTTTTAGCAACTTTTTGTGTCAAAAAGAAATATAGGCTAAATTTTGCATTTAATTTCATTTAAACAATCATTTTTATTTTTTTGGAACAACTGGAATTAAAACAGTTATAAATGTGACTTCATGACAACAATTAATTCAAACAATTTTACTTAAAAACAATGGAATACATTTATAATTTTCATCCCATTCTAAATAACAGGCTACTTAAAAAACAAATCATTCACAAGGTTTTTATTTATTTATTTATTTATTTAAGTATGCTAGAAAGGTACTTTTATAGATGTCTTCAGTTTGGTCATGTATTTAAAGCAGAATTCAAAACAACAATGTTCAATACATCACACAAAATCAAATGTTTTGTTTGCGAAGCATAAACACACCTTCATGATAAAAACATGCGTAATGTGTACAGTATGCAGGCATTTACAGTACAGTTAGAGTTCATAAGTGCTCATATTCCAATATACATGTGTTTAGTTTGTATTGTGCTCATATTTATAAGTTCAAAATCTCTCGGCTCATGTGTTCAGATCTTTCTATATTCATTATGCATGTAGGGATATGCATACTGACCACATGACCATATCTGTTCAGCATGCTATGTGCATATATGTAAGGAAGGATGATTATCATGACATCGACCTATTAAAATCCAAAATCTGTGACCAAAACCGGTTCATCTTTCACTCTGCAGCCCATAATGATCATCTAAACCTCGACACAGCCTGTTTATATTACAGTAAGCAGTCTATACAGACTCAGTGTGCTGCATTCTTGGACAGCTGACTCAAAACACGCCTATAACGCCCCAAGACTGCAGTCTGGTAGTCAGCACACTAGATTTTGAGACACGGCCTGGCCTCCACCTCCCTGAGCGCCACACTAACGCTCACATGCGCGATTAAAACAGCCGTCACACAGCGATCAACGAGTCTGAAGGCCACTATTATCACACAAACAGCGCTCGCACATCCAAAGCGCCCTCGCAAGTGTCAAACATTCACCTGCACTTTCCTGCGCCCCGCTGCATTCTGTCTGTGATGCGTCGCCATCTTACGTGTTGACGCCGTGACGTCACTTCCGCCAGACCAAGAAGAGCCGCCAGTTGGCGCGCGCTCGAGGCGGGAGCAGAATGAATGAATAAATAACTATTAATAAATGCCAGAACACGCACATATTCATAGCATTAGAGTCATGATATAGTATTTGCATATAGTTTTATTAATTTATATATATATATATAAAAAAACGCGTTTTGCGTTTAAAAAAAGGCAAAGCAAATAAACAAGGTTCAAAAGCATTTTATAAAAGTTTATAAACTTTAGGATTAACACAGCTTTGGATAGTTTCCTACGGAAGCCCACTGAATAAAAATAAATAAATAAATAAAAAGGTAATTGCGACTTTTTATCTCACAATTCTGACTTTTTTTTCTCAGAACTGCGAGTTTATATCTCGCAATTCTAACTTTAACTCGCAATTACGAATTTATATCTCAATTCTGTGAAAAAGTCAAAATTCTGAGTTTATATCTCGCAATTCTGTGGAAAAAGTCAGAATTGTGAGATAAAAAGTCGCAATTTTTTTTTTTAAAGCAGGGAACACAAATTAATTAAGTTACATTTTGCTATATTCTCTTTTGAGTTTAGTCAAACAATAGAAAATATCTTTAAAACTGCTGCTGTAATGTTGTTGGTTTTACATAATCAAAATTGTTTTATTATTATCTGATTATTATGCTAACATAAAAACTCTCTTTATGAATTATGAGTATTTTAGCTACCATAACTATAAATAAAGACTTT
This sequence comes from Spinibarbus caldwelli, assembly GCA_039654775.1. NCBI lineage: Eukaryota > Metazoa > Chordata > Actinopteri > Cypriniformes > Cyprinidae > Spinibarbus > Spinibarbus caldwelli. The sequence continues at coordinate 2,248,257 of CM077262.1, read as the reverse complement.
AGATGAGATGAAACTGTGGTCAAAAGTCTATCATAAATGTGAAAATGTTGGGGTAGTTGGATGGAAAGGTCTGTTGTCTGCTGTTATGTCCCCACCAATGACAAAATCAAACCTACACCCTTATAGGCTCTGCAGTGTACACTGAAAAGAAAGAAAAAAAAGATCAATTGAATTTACTCAATTTTTTTTTAAGATAAGTGGTTGCAATCAATTTATTTTAGCTATATTTAAATAAACAAATTTAGCTGACTAACTTTCAACATTTTTTATTATTATTTAAATGTAGCTAAAATAAATTGTTTGCAAAAAAATTGTTACCTTAAAAAAAAAGTACAATTTTTTTTCAGCGTAAAGACATACTCAAAACGATGGAAAACCAGTGTGTTTGGGCCCCTTATTTGCAATACATTAATATATACTGAGTGTATACCTTTGCGGTGTAAATTTGGCACTAGTATCTAAGCATACTGTTATATTTTTTTGTGGAAATGCACACCTTGCATTAAACAGTCTGTGTAGATACATTTGCAGTGTACATTTGGCATTGGTTGTGTAAAGACACCTGAAAACAACAGAAAACCACTTTGTTTGGCCCCTTATTTACAATACATTTCAGTTTCATACATATTCAATAAAGCAAATAGCCTACTCAATAATATAAGATGCAAGCAACACATTTCTACAGTGAGTATTTAAACTATTCATTGTAAATGTAAAAAAAAATAAAATAAATAAATAATAATAATGCATCTGTCGCAATGATATTTGAATTAAAGAACATGCATAATTAAAATTACTCCCTATAGATTTTTATAACACAACCACCTTGTGCGATATTTTCTCTGACCAACAGATGGAGTTATGAACTCATATTCCATATTATTCACACTTAGTTGAACAAACTTCATAACTAGTCACGGACAATATATTATTATCGACAAACTATATTTCTCTTCAGTCCATATATTTGAGCTAAACCATTTAATGCACTGTATTATCGCCTATATAATTTATGACGCATGCACTTTATTATTCCTCACACTGGGTATATTTTATAAGTTATAAAAATGGCATTTGCGTGCATATGAATAGTCTGCATCTCATTCTACATAAAAAAAAGCCATGCACACATGAAATTTCAGTATTAACTCTCAAATCCTGAGCATTAAGAACACATTGCAATTAATATAATATTTAAAGGGAGGAGAAAAAATTACCTAAAGCCTATATGACAAAAAACAAAAAAAACCATGCACTTTATTCACTTTTTGCCCAGACAAGCGGCTGGAGCAGATGGTGTTCGTGGAGGAGGAGGAACATCGAAGCACTGGCTCTCTGCTGCTCTCAGATCAGTTCAGTCTGAGATACACATGAACAAACAGCTCTGCTTTCCAACAGAGACACAACTTCAGGTGCTGGAGTCTCTGTGTGTGTGTGTGTGTGTGTGTGTGAGAGAGACTGGGGACTGCGGATCAGTGGCACAGACATTCAGGATGATGTGAAAGAGGGATTTAAGGGTCTTTTCCGCGTGGATTCACTTCAGACTGAACTTGGAACATTAAATGCGCAACTTGTTTTTATTGCTGGGGATTTTCATGATGGCTTTCCTGTGGCTCTTTCTGTTGATCAGAGGAAATGTGTGAACACTTGCACATTATACAGCTGAACAGAAGCGAAGTTTCACATGTGAGTAGGTTGCTTTTATTTTATCTTGCGACTGATTTTGCTTTTACAGACAAAATGCAAAAAAAGTTTCTAATTCTTTTATCGCGAAATCATATATCTGTTCCTGAAAGTCTTTGTTTGTAGAACTAAAATCAAATTAAAAACACACAACACGCCTCAAATCAGATTTAAACGGAAACAGGCTAATTATTCGTAGACCTTCGCGTAAAATGATTCCTGAACGGTTTTGTTTTATGACAATTATATTATGTAATTGTCTATTTTTTATAAGTGCATTAATTGGGGAAATGTTCATATTTTGACGGATGTTTGTGACGCTGTTGGTTCTTAATGATGCAATTAATTCAGAAACATATTTCTCGTTGATGATGGCGTTATACTTTAACACAATATACATGCCAAGCGTGCTTGTTTAATCACATCAGATCCGATTTCTGTTCTTCTGAACGCTGTCAGTTCGTGTGTGTGTGTGTGTGTGTGTGTGTGTGTGTGTGTGGTTTACAGGAACATGAACAGGTGTGTGAGTGTCGCTGTTTGTTGTTTTTTTCTGTTCTTTTTTTTTTTTTTTTCTGCGTGTCGCGCCTGTGCGCGCTGTTTATAAGATTATTGGCAAGTTAAAAATAGTTAAATTTTTAAAAAGCATTTTAGTAGTTTTTTTTTACTTAATAAGAAACACTGGCTCCTTGCTGTCTTTAAAGGTCAGCAGCAGCGCGCAAAAAATAAATAAATAAATAAATAAATAAAAAAGAAGACGAAGAAGAAGAAAAGCACGCGCCTTGTTTCACCGGCGCGCGAAATCTTCGCGCTCTTGTCCAAGGTGCTGAAAACACACTGAGATCAGAAAATGAGGTAAAAAAAAATTCACACGACATTCTTTTACGTTTAGTTCGACAAAAGTAAGAGTTAGACACAAAATCGTGAATTTTACGAAGGTATTGCGAAGTAAAACGCTGTTATGAACAGCCTCAACAAAAACAGCGCCATGACAACACCATCACCAACAATTATTACGAAATATTGGTATTTACAAAGCTAATAATTATCAATACTCAATTAAATTCGGTTAAAATGAAGTATTATTATACATAATGTAAAATGAAATGCATGTTTGTTACTGTAAAGATATTCGTATCTGATCTTGAACTTTAAAAAAATAATTTCAATTGTGTAAATTGATGTTACATATATTAAATGATATTTTTCACTGAATATATTAATATATACATATACTTCAAGAAAAAAAACTAGTTAATTTTGATGTTATAACACGCTCTCTGTGGTGTTCTTTGCTGTAGCCTAACATCCATCGTAATAAAATAATAATAATAATAATAATAATAATAATATTGAAATCTTTGTTTTGCTGAAATAAGATACTTAGGCTACATACACATATCAATTAACGTTCAAGTATTTTTATTTACTTTAAATAAGTGCCTTGTATAATATGATATAAGAGAGCTGAAGTCTATAGAGCACGTGTGTGTGTGTGTGTGTGTGTGTGTGTGTGTGTGTGTGTGGATAAACAGAGGAAGTGATCGTAACAGAGACAGCAATGCTTGATGTGATAATTCTCAGTGATTTACTAGTTATTTGCGTTTATTCAAAAGGCCCGTGTTAAGAATCATGGCTCATGCCACATCACCCTAATTATGATGAACAGGGAGTCATCTGTCATATTGTCAATTGGTGATTTATGATCTCTGGGGATCTTGCTTCAGTCTGTTCTGATTGGCTGTGGCTGACAGGCTGACACGGTGATTAAAAGACTATTGCTGTTTGAATTGATTCAGACTCTGGACTGGATAAACCATGTACAGTTATGAGTAAAGCATATGCTTAAAGGAATTGTTCGTCAAATATGAAAATTTGCTGAGGGTTTACTCATTCAAGCCATCCAAGATTAGGATGAGTTTGTTTCTTCATCAGATTTGGAGAAATGTAGCATTGCATCTCTTGCTCTGCAGTGAATGGGTGCCGTCAGAATGAGAGTCCAAACAGCTGATAAAAACATCACAATAATCCACAAGTAATCCACACCACACCACTTCAGTCCATCAGTTAACATCTTGAGAAGACAAAAGCTGAAACAAATCCATCATTAAGACATTTTTAACCTCAAACCATTGCTTCTGGGTAAAATAAGTCCATAATCTATAATAACACATCATCCAGTGAAAAAGCGTCTGGTCTGAATCAGGAGAGAAATCTGCACGAATCAAGCACTATTTACAAGCCAAAACAGCTCTAAACAAATATGTGCCTGGATTTTGATGTAAGAGACAACAAGAGATGGACTTTTTCACTGGAGGAAGCATTATTATGGATTATTGACTCATATATTAGGCAGAAGTGACAGTTTGAAGTTAGAAATGTCTAAATGCTGGATTTGTCTCAGCTTTTGTCTTCTCCAGATGTTAACTGATGGACTGGACTGGAGTGGATTACTTGTGGATTATTGTGATGTTTTTATCAGCTGTTTGGACTCTCATTCTGACGGCACCCATTCACTGCAGAGCATCCATTGCTGAGCAAGTGATGCAGTGACACATTTCTCCAAACCTGATGAAGAAACAAACTCATCCTAATCTTGGATGGCCTGAGGGTGAGGACATTTTAGCAAATTGTAATTTTTGGCTGAACTATTCCTTTAAATCCTGTTTTATTAGTCTTGATCTCTTGGTTTTGAGAAGCACTGATCGTAACGCTGAACGCTGTGCGACTGTAGCAGCAGCGCTGACCTTGGAATCATTATTTGTTTTGCCACTCATAATTTATTTGTGACAAGTGGCCTATGGCCTCATCTATTCTCATCTAAGCAATCTGAGACAGTTTTTGTCCCCTGTGTGGACGCACACTTGACTACGCTGTTGTTTCTTTCACACTTTGTTTCTTTCGTAACCCAGCTTGACTTCAAAACGTCCACTTTATTCTGCTGTTATGAAAACAATGACAAGCAATGTTTCATTTTGACATAATTTGGTCAAAAGCGGGATCTCCAAGCGCTCCGGCTCAATGGGGGAGAGTTTTGCTCTGTCACTGAGCCAAATTTAACACGTCTCTCATTAGATCAGCACAGAGCGAAGCCATTAGACGGACGCAGGCTCGAAACTATACATTAGCGCTGCTGTTGGGCTACACTGCACCCACTGCTAGTTTGACCTAATGATAAACAGTTATCAGCTGCTGGGGGTCGGGGAGGTTTTATAAGCTGTCAGCAGATCTTTCTTCATCCTCCGGAGCTGAAAATGGATTAGCAACAGAAGCTCCTATACGGGGGAAATACAGAATTGGAGAAATTAATTATTAATTAATAAGTAATTGGCTGGTGTGCACTTTACTTTGGGTAGAGCTGGGTTAACATAGGTATAACATATATATCCCAACATGTTGTAGTTTTATGAGAAATTAAAAAACAATGTATATATATATATATATATATATATATATATATATAGCCTATATATATATATATATATAGCCTATATATATATATATATATATATACACACACACACACACACAATTGTATTTTTTAAAGTGTTTAAGCACTATTAATACTATATCAGTCACTAAGATATGTGTCTCGTAAGATATTATATATAATATATAATATTTTCTGCCTGTCTGAAAAAAAAAACCTATATATATATAAAATTCAGAAATAAACATTCTGCTCATTGTTCCCAGTTCAAAAATGCTGTTAAAGTTAAATCTGGTTATAGTTAAATCTAGTCTCTTGACCTGTTTGATCAGACCTTTTTATCTGCGGTAAAACACTTGTTTTGCCATTTAGACCGTAGTGACCTTTGACCTCTGGGTGGTCAAAAACTGACCCATTAAAGTGACCCATATTCAGGCTTCAATTACAGCTGTGTACCTACCGCAGCTTAATTGTTGTGTCATCAAAAAAGACACTTGATGACTAACCTTCATGCCCACCTTCCTCGCTGAAAATGACCTGCGCTGTCCGGGGATTTGTAACCCGGTCTAAGTTTAGTTGCTGGACGCTTTTTATCCATGCGCACAGAGGTAGAAAGCCCACATTAGCGAATGGCCACCCACTAATCTAGGCTTTGAATGAAGCCTCGAGGGAATGTGGACCCTGCTGTAAAGCCCCTTTCATTGATTAGGCCGTTCCAGTGCTTTCCTGAAGTCACAATCACACTTCAAAAGGACGTGAGCTGATCTTAAATAAGCGTCTTCTGCAGAATCTGGGTGAATCTCATGACAAATCTCAAGAATGTGACATATTTTACCTCAAAATCATACTAAAGTAGTCATTTATAATTAAATAAAGAGTTAATCCTGTTTTAGGACCATTAAGATTGTTGGCATTGTGAGATTATTTTCACAGCAAATAATCCCAGAATTAAAACAAAAATCTCATTATAATAAAGCAAATGAGAATTATTATTTACATTGTAATGCTTGTTTTTAAAGATACACAGTAACACTTTACAATAAGGTTCCATTAGTTAACATCAGTTAATGCATTAACTAACAATAAGCAATGTTTGTTACAGTATTTATTCATCTTTGTTAAGGCTAGTTTATAAAAATACAACTATTTATTGTTTGTTCATATTATCTCAGGTCAGTTACTGTAAATAATATTAACAGATACTTTTGATTTTAATAATGTATTAGTGAATTTTGACATTAACAATAAGATTAATAAATGCGTTAAGTATTTTTTAGTTTTATTTTTTAGTTTGCATTAAGTATTGTTAGTTCGTGTTAACTAATGTATGGTTTAACAAATGAAACCTTATTGTAAATTGTTACTGATAACTTACCGATAACATCAACTTTTGATTTTAATTTTTTAGCATTAACTAAGATTAGAAGTAGTTTTCATTGTTACTTCATGCTTACTAATGTAGTTAATAATGATTACTAATGCAACCTTGTAAAGTGTTACCGATAATATTGAGATATAACTTTTGATTTTAATCATTTATTATTAAATGTTGAAAATAACATTAAGATTAATATATGCTTTAGAAGTATTTTTCATTGTTAGTTTATGTTAAATATAGAAATTAACAAATGCAATCTTATTGCAAACTGTTACCAATAATATTCACAAATGCAACTTTTGATTTTAATAACTTGTGAAAATTAACTAAGATTAATAAATTCGTTAGAAGTATTTTTCTAAAGCATTCATTAACTAATGCAACCTTATTGTAAAGTGTTATTGATAACATTAACAGACACAACTTTAGATTTTAATAATGTATTATTAAATGCTGAAAATAACATGATCTAAGATTAATAAATGCTTTAGAAGTATTTTTCATTGCAAATTTTTTGTTAGCTAATATATGAATCAAGGAATACAACGTTATTGTAAATTGTTACTGATTGTATTAACAGATGCATCTTTTGATTTTAATAATTTAACATTAACTAAGCTTAATAAATGCTTTAGAAGTATTTTTCATTATGTTAACTAATGTAGTTAACTAATGATAACTAATACAACCATCTTGTAAAGTGAACCGATAATACTAACAGATGTATCTTTTGATTTTAATGATTAATTATCATTAACCAAGATTAATAAATGCATTAGAAGTATTTTTTCATTGTTAGCTCATTTTAGTTAATAGATGGATTAATAAATGGAATTTTTTAAGTGTTTCCGGATACATTATTGGTGGTATGTGCTGTGTTTAATTTAATTTATTAAAATGTATAAATATTTATAAAATGTGTCAAGGTAGGATGATTAATGAGAATTGCAGTCATTAAAATTTGTACTTAATCATCATAAAAAGAATGCAAACAAATCTTAAAGGTCATAAAAATCTTTAATTTTCATGCATTTTTTTTTCTCTTATTTTCTGTTGATTTTGGGGTGAAATATGACCCAGACATCTACCAGATGTTGCATATCTCCAACATGTCACATAACAGCAGATCTTGAGCTACTGGTTTAAACTGTCCTTGAACCCCAGCGTTTCTTACCCACTGAACTCAAGGAAAAAGGTTAACGTTACTCTTTGGCATAAAAGATTTGTAGCTTTGCTCATATCAGTCACCTTTACGAGGTTGCAAAGGTTGTGTTGTAATCGGGGTCTCTCTGTCCGTGTCACAGTGAAACGGCATACTGTACCTCAGTCCGTCTTTAATGGGCTCTTCTTGGGACGTCTTAGAGAAAATGCAGCGAGCCATTAGCGTAATGCAGTGATAGCTGCATAATGCGATCATCTGTGTAACAGGAACTTAAGCGATGCATGATTCATGTTTCATGTTGCCAGAACTCGACTGCGGTTTAATGCGTAGAGTCATGCGGCGGGCAACAGGACATATGTAGTCGCAATCGAGCCGTTTCATAAGGAAAATCTGAAACTCTTATGACTATTTGTGGCAGGTATATCATTACAAATGACCCCATGCGGGTCAGTTTCTCCGAATCCGTCGTGACGATGTAGGATCATTAAGATTTGTCTGCAATATTTTCATGACAGTTCTCATTACTGTAATGCAAGAAAAAAATCTCATTAAAGAAATCTAATTTTCTTTACTGTGATGCAGAAAAACAATATCACTTGAATTGTGGCAGTAAACATTTTAAATTAAAGATATAATAATTTATTATGGCAATATTTATTATATTGCCTTCACTGTAGACTGGTTTAACCAAAAATAATCATTGTATAGAATCATTTAATTTAACATTTTCATGACAAATTCTTTTTACTGTAATTCACGAATAAAGTAATTACTGTATTTACTGTAATTCACGAATTTTAGTAATTAAAAAAATCATTCTCTTTACTGTGATGCAAATAAATAAAAATGTGGCAATAATAATTTAAAATGATTATTGTTGTTTTATTATTTTATTAATGGCAATATTTGTCATACTGTTTAACATAATCACTTAAATTGTAGCAATAATTTCAAATAATTAGAAATTAATTTATTATGCCAACATTTGTTATATAACCTTGACCTTGTATACTTGTTTAAAGGGTTAGTTCACCCCAAAATGAAAATTCTGTCATTAATTACTCACCCTCATGTCGTTCCAAACCCGTAAGACCTTCGTTCATCTTCGGAACACAAATTAAGATATTTTTGATTAAATCTGAGAGCTATCTGACCCTCCATAGACAGCAACGCAACTGAAATGTTCCCAGGTCCAGAAACGTAGTAAATACATCAGTAAAACAATCCATGTTACATCAGTGGCTCAACTTCAGTTTTGCGATGCTGCGAGAATACTTCTTTTTGCGCAAAGAAAGCAAAAATAAAATAATTTACTCAACCATTCTTCTTTTCCGAGTTACGTCTTCCGCCGTTTTAGAGAGTATCACAATACATACGCATGCTTTCCCCTAAGCGTAAATAACGCTGATTACGTCAAATAAGTTCTTGGGTACTCTCCAAAATGGCGGAAGACGTAACTCGGGGGAGAAGAATTGTTGAGTAAATTATCTTATTTTTGTTTTCCGAAGATGAACGAAGGTCTTACAGGTTTGGAACGACATGAGGGTGAGTAATTAATGACATAATTTTCATTTTGGGGTGAACTAACCCTTTAAGCAAAAATATTAATTACAGAATTACAGAATGACAGAAATTATGGCAGTAATAATTTCAAATAAATAATGTATCATGGTGATATTTATTATATTACCTTGATTTTATACTGAAGAATTGATTTTAAACAAAAGAATAATTGCTTTATAACAGAATCATTTACATTTTTGCATTAATAATTTCAAATTAATAATTCATTAAATTATTTGTTACAACACCTGATTATATATATTACAGAATCTTCAATAAGCAGCGTTAAAGAAAAAAAAATAAAATACATAAAATATTTAAAATATTTAAAAATATATAATAAAAAATACAAAAGTAAAATGTCCAGACACATTACAGTAATGAGAAAATATGGTTAATTGTGATGAAAATAATGCAATAAATGCAGAAAATCTAAATGGACCAAACAGGCATAATTTTCCTATAATGCAAAATATAGCGTAATATTCTAATTTTGTGTTGAAATGTGACCTAGACTTGTCTAAAATGATTTTTAGAAGATTACATTTCCAGTCTTTTTACTCCATTAATTTCATGTTTAATTCAATGTTTTACTTGATAATTTTTTTTTTTTTTTTTTGTAATTATATTTTTGTAATTTACTAAGAGTTTCTGTGCGAAAAATTGTTTCTACAACTTTTATATTGAATGTGTAGCACTTACTTTTAAAGCTCTTTGTGCTGGCAGTCTGTGAGTCTGAAAGAAGCATTTATTTTTCTTGAAAGCATCTGATAGGCATACCTGTATTATTAAAAGTACCCAGAAAACATTTTGAAATGGCTGCATGCGTCATCATCATGAACTCAGAATGAGAGTTTCTGTGAATTCAGAAGGACCCTCAGTGCACTGAACTCCAGATTGGTTTGGGACCTGCTTTTGTGTTGAGCTATTATTGGCAAACAGTTCAGATGCATTCAGAATTACACACACATCGATTCTGGCATCATCGGGTGTTATGTTGGCCAAAGCACAAAGCAAAACAGCCATCACACTTTGAGTTCTGCTGCAGTCCAGTAGCATGTTGCTGCTTTCCATTTTTAAACAAAGCTTGAGGGCTTTAGCCTGGCAGACATTGATACCACAGTCCTAAAGTTTGACAAAAATAGTGCAATGATATATGCAGGGTTTCTGGAGGTCTTAAAAGAATCTTAATATTACAGAAGAAATATCTTTCTCAGGATTTTTGTCTTTTTTTCCTTAAATCAAGATACATTTACTTGAGATGCGAAATGAAAACTTCTTGTTTTATAAGAAAATGAGTAAAACTTTATGACTGAATAAAGTTTATGATTAATACAGGACCAAATATCTGTCAATGGAGAATTAAACCTTGTTTTTTGTTAGAATTAAGTTTATTTTTCTGACCTCATTGACAGATTTGTTGTTGTTTTAATCATAAACTCACTTTATATTGCTGCATTTCGTAGTAAATGAGACTTGTTCTGCCGTTTTCTTCTCAATGCATCTCGTTTTAAGAATCTTTAGACATTTATATTGAAAAATGACCAAAATACTGATTAAAAACTTTTTAAAATACTTTTTTTTCATTCTTTTCTTTTCTTTTCTTTTCTTTTCTTTTCTTTTCTTTTCTTTTCTTTTCTCTTTCTTTCTTTCTTTCTTTCTTTTATTTTTTATTTTTTGCAATGTGATCAGAAGGTACATTAAAATTATTTCCATATTCTAGTTAATAATTGCAAATCAATAATTTGTTAATTTATTATGGCAGTATTGGTTATATGACTTTGGTTTAACCAAAAAAATAAAAAAAAAATAAAAAAGTTTTACAAAATCACTTAAATGGTAGCAATAATAATTTTGATATAATAATGTATTAATTTATTATGGCAATATTTGTTACATTACCTTGATTGTGTACCGATTTAGCAAAAAACTGTCATTGTATTACAGAAACACTTAAAGCAATAATGTATTAAATTATTATGGCAATATTTGTTGTATTATCTTGATTTTATAACGGTTTAATTAAAATATTAATTGTATTACAGAATCACTAAAAATGTGGCAGTAATAGTTTCAAATTAATAATTTATCAAATTATTATGCCAATATATGTTAAATTGCCTTGATCAGAAGGTACAGTAAAATTATTTCCATATTGTAGTTAATAATTGCAAATTAATAATTTATTAATTACTTCAATATTTGTTAAATTACCTTGGTTTAAGCAAAAATATTCATTCAGAGTTTTAATTTAATTTAATTTAATTTATTTATTATTATTAATTATTTTTTTTGTAAGATTAATGGAGATCTGTTGGATTTTAAATTTTCAAACTCTTGCTAATAAAACTCAAAAATGGTCCCTGGACATTTATATCTATATTGTATTCCCTTCAATTTATTCCTTACTTTTATTCCTTAAAAACCAGCAGAAACACGTGTTTGTGTTTGTCTGTACACATGTATGCGTGTCGGAAGGGTGGGAGAAAGAAGCAATTAGGACGAGTCTGTTTGCACGGTATTCATTTGAGTCATTAAAAGCCAAAGCATTCATTTAGCATGTTTTCAAAGCGCCATTGTTTACTAATTGTACTTAGAAACCTATTCCATCGCACCGATCACGTCAGGTCTTTCAGAAAATCAAACAAAGCGGACAGGTGGAGGCACAGAGGGAGAAAAGGCCCAGTTCATCCCAACCAATGAGAATAATTACAGCTTCTTATTCACGGCAAGCAGAAAGCGACATGGTGTTGAAGCCGAAGCTCAAACAAGATTAATCTAAGTGGGTCGCGGCGGTCCGATGCTCTCCGTGTGCGAGGAAATCAATGCAAAAATTATTAAACTGATCAGGATTGTGCCATTTCAGGATGCAGCTGCGAAAAGTGGGATTGATGGTCAGGACGTTTTTTATTATGTGACACGCGCTGGCCTCCTTCCTTTGGTAGGACGGTAAGAATATCCAACATTAATGTGATTCTGTCTGACTGATAATGTGATTTTTGCCAGTGAAATAGTTAGTAAATGACAAATAAACTTGGTAAATTGTCTCACAAGCCCCATTTTTCTTTAGCCTCTAGAGCCAGAGGAAATCGCACAGGCCATTACAGTGATTCACAGGCCATCATTTAATGAAGACAATAACAAATAGGCTCACAAGTGAGTTGTATTTTTCTTTATCACATTACAGGAAGATCATAATGCCCTCAGGAACGGGAGAATAGAGTAGCACACTGAGAGCAGCAGCACTCGGAAACTGAACTGAGGACTTTTGGCTGTGAAAGTTAAACACTTAGTTTATACTCAAATGAAACTTCTGTCTTCGTTTACTCACGCTCCTGTTGGTCCAAACCTATAGAACTGACTTATAAAGCAGAATACCAAGAATGTTTGAAAAACTGTTAAACAAACAGCCATTCTGGGGTGTTTCCTAACACTGTGTTGCTTGAAGAGAATTTGAATATTTGGAAGACTTATAAGAGAATTACATATATAATGAATATGTAATGAAACAGAGTTATCTGTTTTTGCAAATGAACTCTTCATATATATATACAGGTGCATCTCAATAAATTAGAATGTCGTGGATAAGTTCATTTATTTCAGTAATTCAACTCAAATTGTGAAACTCATGTATTAAATAAATTCAATGCACACAGACTGAAGTAGTTTAAGTCTTTGGTTCTTTTAATTGTGATGATTTTGGCTCACATTTAACAAAAACCCACCAATTCACTATCTCAACAAATTAGAATATGGTGACATGCCAATCAGCTAATCAACTCAAAACACCTGCAAAGGTTTCCTGAGCCTTCAAAATGGTCTCTCAGTTTGGTTCACTAGGCTACACAATCATGGGGAAGACTGCTGATCTGACAGTTGTCCAGAAGACAATCATTGACACCCTTCACAAGGAGGGTAAGCCACAAACATTCATTGCCAAAGAAGCTGGCTGTTCACAGAGTGCTGTATCCAAGCATGTTAACAGAAAGTTGAGTGGAAGGAAAAAGTGTGGAAGAAAAAGATGCACAACCAACCGAGAGAACCGCAGCCTTATGAGGATTGTCAAGCAAAATCGATTCAAGAATTTGGGTGAACTTCACAAGGAATGGACTGAGGCTGGGGTCAAGGCATCAAGAGCCACCACACACAGACGTGTCAAGGAATTTGGCTACAGTTGTCGTATTCCTCTTGTTAAGCCACTACTGAACCACAGACAACGTCAGAGGCGTCTTACCTGGGCTAAGGAGAAGAAGAACTGGACTGTTGCCCAGTGGTCCAAAGTCCTCTTTTCAGATGAGAGCAAGTTTTGTATTTCATTTGGAAACCAAGGTCCTAGAGTCTGGAGGAAGGGTGGAGAAGCTCATAGCCCAAGTTGCTTGAAGTCCAGTGTTAAGTTTCCACAGTCTGTGATGATTTGGGGTGCAATGTCTGCTGACCAGCTTTTTAAAGATGCTGATTTCATTTTCCAGCAGGATTTGGCACCTACCCACACTGCCAAAAGCACCAAAAGTTGGTTAAATGACCATGGTGTTGGTGTGCTTGACTGGCCAACAAACTCATCAGACCTGAACCCCATAGAGAATCTATGGGTTATTGTCAAGAGGAAAATGAGAAACAAGAGACCAAAAAATGCAGATGAGCTGAAGGCCACTGTCAAAGAAACCTGGGCTTCCATATCACCTCAGCAGTGCCACAAACTGATCACCTCCATGCCAATCAGCGAATTGAGGCAGTAATTAAAGCAAAAGGAGCCCCTACCAAGTATTGAGTACATATACAGTAAATGAACATACTTTCCAGAAGGCCAACAATTCACTAAAAATGATTTTTTTTTTTATTGGTCTTATGAAGTATTCTAATTTGTTGAGATAGTGAATTGGTGGGTTTTTGTTAAATGTGAGCCAAAATCATCACAATTAAAAGAACCAAAGACTTAAACTACTTCAGTCTGTGAGCATTGAATTTATTTAATACACGAGTTTCACAATTTGAGTTGAATTACTGAAATAAATGAACTTATTGAGATGCACCTGTATATGAAGAGTTCATTTGCAAAAACAGATAACTCCGTTTTTAACAATTCTCAGAAATCATGTTTTTTCTTTGTGCATTCCAGTTAATCTCAATCAAACTGCAGTTGGGTTATTTTGACAGCTAACTAACACAATAAAACACAATAAAAACATGATAACATAATAAAAAACATAATTAAAAAAAAAAAAAAAAAACGGTGTTACCTGATTTTGCAAATAAACTCTTCATATATAAATAATGTTTGGAATCTGGAGCTTTCCTGTAGCTCAAATAGTAGAGCATGGTGCTAGCAACGCCAAGATCATGGGTTCGATTCCCAGGGAAAGCAAGAGCTGATAAAATGTAAAAAACTGTCATTTGAATGCAATGTAAGTCGCTTTGGATAAAAGCGTCTGCTAAATGCATAAATGTAAATGAATCATTAAGATTCCATAAATGTTTAGAAAGAAGTCTCTTATTTTATCAAAAATACAGTAAAATCAGTAATATTATAATAAACAGTATTATATATTATTAAATATTATATTACCATTTTAAAAAAACTGTTTTCTATTGAAATAAATTTCATATTATCGCATAATCCTCCAGAAATCATTCTGATATGGCGATTTGCTGCTCTATTATTATCAATTATTATTGGTGTTTGATTATTGATTATTAATAATGGCTCGTATTATTACTGATGTTGAAAAAAGGCTTAGGCTGCTTTATATATATATATATATATATATATATATATATATATATATATATATATATACATATATACACATACTGTATATATACTGTGCATTTTTTTTTGTAGAAACAAAATATATACATTATTTTTATGAATAGAAAGTTCACTGAACAGCATATATATATATATATATATATATATATATATATATATATATATATATAATATACCGATGGGACTCAGGGAAGTTAAATGGCTTGAGAACACCATTTTATGTAATGTATGGACCTGCTATGGTGAATAACTGTCAGTAAAGGAGAGGCAGACAATTAAGGTAAAACTGCAAAATCATGTGCCACAAATGGGTTTCACTGAGCCACAAACAGAAGAACCCAAAAGTAGTCTACTGTGACCTCTTTGGAGTGAAATTGAAATGTGTGCCAGTGCAATGAGACACTTAATGAGAGTAAGAATGAGTGAGCTGATCTTTGAGAACAGCTTGAAAACAGCAGCGGATGCAGCAGCTCTTTCAGATACGAAGCACACACCTTTTATTTGGATATATCAAATGTCAATATTGCAATAATGATAATTTTGTTGGCTTGACATGCTGATAGTGTGCCAATAACATGGTAGAACCATGCAAAATGCTGTTAGAAACATGCTAGCAGTGTGTTAAAAATGCTAGCAATGTGCTAAAACATGCCATAAACATCCTAAATGCATGCTAAAACATGCTAGCAATGTGTTGAAACATGCTAGGGAAGAGTTAACATGTTAAAAGAATGTTAACATGTTAAAACAATAGCAGTGTGTTAATACATGCTAACATCATGTTAAAACATGTTAGAAAACATTCCTAAACATATTAGCAACATGCTAAAACAATGGCATTGTGCTAAAATGTGTTAAAATATTTGATCAGGCAACAACATGCCAGAAAAATGCTTAAAACATCCTTAAATGTTTTTAAAACTAAACTTCCAACATATTTAAACTTCAAACCAATCTAGTCAAGTATACATGCTAAAACATGCTAGAAACATTATAATAATGTTAAAACATGCTAGAAACATGGTAGCAATGTGTTAAAACAAGCTAGTAATGTGTTTAAACATGCAATAAACATTATAATGTCATGTGTTACAACATGCTAGCAATGTGTTAAAACATTCTAGTAACGTGTTAAAACATGTTTGCAAAGTGTTTAAACATGCAATAAACATTGTAATGTTACAACATGCTAGCAATGTGCTAAAACATGCTAGTAATGTGTTTAAACATGCAATTAACATTATAATGTGTTACAACATGCTAGCAATGTGTTAAAACATTCTAGTAATGTGTCAAAACGTCTGCAAAGTGGTGAAACGTGTAAGAAACAATATAATAGATTAAAACATGTTAGCAATGTGTTAAAACATTCTAGCAATGTGTTGATATGGCAGCAAATTGTTAAAACATGCAAGAAACATCATAACAATGTGTTAAAACATACTAGCGTGGTGTTAAAACATCAGATAAGCGTTAAAACATGCTACAAACATTATAACAATGTATTAAAACATGCTAGTAATGTGGTAAAACATGCTAGCGAGGTGTTAAAACATCAGATAAGTGTTAAAACATGCTACAAACATTATAACAATGTATTAAAACATGCTAGCAATGTGGTAAAACATGCTAGCGAGGTGTTAAAACATCGGATAAGTGTTAAAACATGCTACAAACGTTATAACAATGTATTAAAACATGCTAGCAATGTGGTAAAACATGCTAGCAAGGTGTTTAAACATACAAAAAGCACTAAAACATGCTAGAAACATTATAACAATTTGTTAAAACATGCTAGTAGAGAGTTAAAGCATTCAAGAAATACCTGCTATTAATATTTCATTGCTCCAGTGCAAATAAGCGCCGTCTGTAAGTGAAAGAAAAAAAGAAAAAGAAATTGCCCAACATGTCCATTTCATTCCAGCCATAGTCACTTGAACGCATCACATTTGAGCTTCTAAGCTCACAAGCAGGAACTTCCCATGAGGACCTGAACGCAGCAAGCGAGTGAAGCAGGAATGACAGCTGCCACCACAACAAGTGTCTTTAGCAACAGCACAATTGTTCTTTAACTGTCACAGCCTTCTTGCATTTGTCTCTGTGTTCATCTGCGGTCTAACGGGGTCTCTAATAATATTGTGAGTTTGTGTTGTCAGCTCTAGCGGTCTGGGAATGCGGCGTGTGTGTGAGAGACATGCTAAAACAACAGTTTGACCTGCGGTGAGCCCATGAGCTCGGGACGAGGGAGGGCAAGCGCTGTCTGTCCTTCTTTGAAAGTGACAGCTGACCCATGGAAAGCTGACGGCGGGCAGAAAGAACGCCGCTCATGTGGAGGTCTGAGGCAGGTATACAGCTGTAGAGCTGGAGCAAAGCAAGGCAAAACCCTCTGCTGGGAGTTTGCTTAAACAAACAAGAGTTAATTAGCTTTGCAGTGATGGCTGGAACCACATGTTTTATGTTTTTTTAGTTTCTGCCTCAGACCATCACTGTCCGTTGACACCTGGAAACACAAGGTAGAACTTAACACTGGATTTGCCAAGTTTTTCACATTAGAGATATGTCTATTTGTTTATAATAATCACTACTGCAATTAACAGTTTTCAATTTTTTAAATGTTTACGACCATTCATAGATTGCCATACCATATTCAGAGCAAATGCATTGTGGTTGACTTTACATTTCTCTCCCGGTCTAAGTGGGTGGTTCTTTAAATAAAATTTGTTTTAAATAATATGTTAAATATTTTTTTTTAAATAACATAATTAATACAAAATAAAAATATTTAAAGTAAAAGAAAATAAATAATTACAAAAAAAAAATCGAAATAATATGATAATTATATAATATACGAATACAATTTATATGTAATTAAAAAAAAAAAGAATAAATCAAATTTATTTTAAAAATATGTAAGGGCAGAGTTAAATTTAAAGGAAGAGTTACAGAATTATATAATTTTGCTAAAATTATAGCAATGTGCTAAACATGTTTACCACGTGTAAAAAACTTTAGAAATATGCTTAATCATGTTAGCAAAATGCTAAAAATAGCAATATGCTAAAACCTGCTAACAAAATGTTTGGAACATGCTTAAACATGCTAGTAACATGCTAAAACAATAGCAATGTGCAAAAAAATGCTAACAACATGGTAAAAAAACAATAGAAACATGCTTGATTACATTAGCAACATGCTAAGACAGTAGCAATGTGGTAAAACCTGCTAACAACATGTTAAAAACGTTGGAAACATGCTAAAATAATAGCAATGTGCTGAAACATTTACAACATGTTAAAAAACATTAAAACATACTTAATCATATTAGTGACATGCTAAAAACAATAGTGATGTGCTAAAATATGCTAACAAGACGCTAAAAATGTAAAAACATGCTTAATCAATGTCACACCAAAACAATAGCAATGTGCTAAAATATGCTAACAAGACGCTAAAAATTTTAAAAACATGCTTAATCATGGTAATGACACACCAAAACAATAGCAATGTGCTAAAATATGCTAACAAGATGCAAAAAATGTTAAAAACATGCTTAATCATAGTAATGACACATCTAAAATATGCTAACAAGATGCTAAAAATGTAAAAACATGCTTAATCAATGTCACACCAAAACAATAGCAATGTGCTAAAAATGCTAACAAGACGCTAAAAATTTTAAAAACATGCTTAATCATGGTAATGACACACCAAAACAATAGCAATGTGCTAAAAATGCTAACAAGATGCAAAAAATGTTAAAAACATGCTTAATCATAGTAATGACACATCTAAAATATGCTAAGAAGATGCTAAAAATGTTTAAAAACATGCTTAATCATGGTAATGACACACCGAAACAATAGCAATGTGTTAAAATATGCTAACAAGATGCTAAAAATGTTAAAAACATGCTTAATCATGGTAATGACACCAAAACAATAGCGATGTGCTAACAACATGTTAAAATATGACATGCAAACATGCTAGCAATGTTCTAAATCATGCTGACAACGTTACAAACATGCTAGCACTGTGTTAAAGCAGTAGTCATGTTTCTAGCATGTTAAAATGCTAGAAACATGCTTAATCATGCTAGCAACATGCATGCTAAAAAGGTTTTTAAAACTTTCAGACAACTGAGACCTGTTGAAGAAAGCATCGAAGTGTCTTCAATAGGCCTACTTGACAATTTGTCAAATTTCTGATTGGTTTCTTGGTCCGATTCGTGTCTTAAGGTTGTAACCGTCTCACGATAGTGACTCAGTTTTAGCCTAAAAGCTCCTGGATACGTCTGCAATCAAGCACAGTCACTCGACGTGACATGGCTCCGACCCTGAAGATTTCATTCGTACCTCAAGTAGGAGCAGAAACGGCTGTCAGAGATGATGACAGGCTACACCCACGCCTCAATCGCCCGCTTCTTGCTAACAGCCAGCCTTTCAATGCTAATCAGTGTATTAATCACTAATTGCTTCCCCACGCACGCAGACTGCTGTTCCCCTGGAAGGTGAGGCTTTGATTGACAGCAGGTTCAGTGGGCCGCTGTAATCACGCGCAATCCTCTCGCAGTTAGCATGCTAGCAACACGCTAATGACGAGGAGAGCGCGGCGCTCTGAAATCAATACGCCCACTGAAATCAGACTCAAGTGACTCCTCCGCTCCGGCACGCATCTCTTAGGATGAGTTCTGCTGCTGTTTGTAAAATGTCGAGGCTGAGGGGTGAAACCTGAAGCGCCGCTGTCGTTATGCTTAATCATGTCCTGAAATTACTTCTGGAAAGAACTCATTGGAAGCATCCATTTTCCCTCAGCGCTGTCACCTGTAGAAACTAAAAACAAATGCACGCGGTTACACAAAGGGGTCGGCTACAAATCATCATTACTGTAATGGACCAAGCAGATAACGCTCGAATTAAAGTCGATGTGTTGAACTGAAAACACATAATGCAATTTCAGTATTGTTTTACTTGCATAGTAAAAAATTATTATTTTTTTTTTAAGTATTGGAGTATTTTCTAGCATGTATCTTTTTCATTTAATGTTTAATTCAGTGTGTTACTTGCTGTTTCTTTGCTAAATGTCCTAGCCATTTCTGAGTGAAAATTGTCTTTCAAAAAAAATTAAACATAAAATAAAATCTTCAAAGTCTTTATTTAGAGGCCATAAAAATACAAAAGTGCTCAGTGGAAAGACAAAAAGTTTTCAATATTGCATAATCATCACAAATCAATGTTTAATTTAATTTAAATTAATTTAATTTAATTTTATATTTATTTTAACATTTAATAAAAACAATTTGATATAGAAATCACTTTAACCCAGAAATGGCTAGTAAATTACAAAGAAAAAGCAAGTAACCTTGAATTAACTGTAAAATTAATATAGTAAGCATATATATATATATATATATATATATATATATATATATATATATATATATATATATATATATATATATATGCTTATTTTTATATATTATTTTAATTATATAAAATTTTTATTTTTCATTTTATTTATTTTTAGTGTCATTTAACCCTGTAAAGCCTGATTTATAAAATACTGGTCTGAAATAATAATTTTATAAAGTGAATTGCACCTTTAGATTAATGTTTTCTAAAAAAAAAAAAAAAAAAAAAGTGTCTTATTTGATACTCATATTTGATTATAAATCATAATTCTCAAAATTATTATTATTATTATTATTATTATTATTGTTATATTTACAACTTCGAAAAACATAATGAAATAATATTAATAAAATAATAATAATAAAAATTAAAAAATAATAAAATAATATTGATCATTAAAGCTACAGTCCGTAACTTTTTTTTGGTTAAAAATGATCCGAAATCAATATTTGAGCAAGTACATAGCCAGCCAGTGTTCAAAGCTATCTGCATACTTTAGCCCGATTCACAACAGTTATCTTATAATAATATAATTTTATTTTATAATAAATGTAATTTGAGTGGTACGGGTAGGTTTTCGCATGACACTGCATCATTACGTCACGTCTGTAAACATAAAGAAGTTGTCTCGGCTACTAGGCTATCACATGTGAGGATGCTGCAGGTGGCGGATCGTTTATAGCCTTTTCTCCCAGCAGCTAGAATAATTAAATGTATCATTTTGATGGCAGATTGTAATCCAGAAAGGATTATGTGTTTATGAAACACATGTGAATGAAATTAAATTATATTCCAGTCTTAAATATGCTTCTGATTACAGATAGCCTGGGATTACACAAGATTTGTATTTTAAAGAAAACCAGTTCGAAGGGAGCATAGTTTGCTTTTTGGGTTAAAAGAATTTCTTAATATGAAATTCGAATGGTATGACAATTAGAGATTAGACTGTACAGAAATTGAAATCTACATGCTAATACACACTATACTCATAGTCACGCAATGCTGATGTTGTTAACATTAATAATTTGAGAATAAAGTATAACAGTAATTTGCATGGTTTGATGTGATATGAGCTAACCATTCTTTAGATTAAATCACCATTGGTAGTGCAATTTATTGTAATGGTTTTTTTCTCAGTTGGGCAGAACAAACGTGGCAGACTTATTACTTACTTGTTCAGATGACAATATACGGTGAAAATTCTTATTTGGGTCATATATTCATAGGGTATATATACATATAAGACATAGGCTAGAATCTGTGATTGCGAAGTACAGTAAATATCCACACCGGTGCGTTGACTGACTGCCACACATTCACCTTAAAACATTAGATTCATCTGCGCCGCACCGACTCACAACCCACGCAAGGAAGATAATTCTGCGAAAAGCTGCAATTGCAGGTTTTCAAACAGAGATGGTGACAAAGAGGCAAAACTTACAGACTGCAGCTTTAAGCAATATTTTTCTGTACAGGCATTTTGTAAACAGAAATAGTAGCACAAAATACCTTATAGTAAAATTATAATAACCAGGTGAAAAAAACAAGTTCAGCTAAATTCAGATGGCAGTACTGTGGTACTTTAATATCATGTTAATTATATATTCCACTAAGGAATTTAAAATATATATTTGGTACCGTAGTACGGCTAAAAAGTATAGTAGCAGTATGTTTACAGTGATGCTTTGAAATGGTAATACCATGGTACTGAATGATTACTATGTTCTTATACTGTGGATACTGAAAGACATTGAAATAATTCCATGGTAGAACCGTAGTACATCTCCACAAAACATGGTATAGTAATACTATGGTACTTTTGTGGTAAGTTTTCTCTATGAATTTCTCTAGAGGCATGTAAATTTTAGCTCAGATGCTCATTTACAGATGCATCGGGTTTGTTGTTGAGATAAACCTGTTGGATATGTTCTCAACAGGAATAAAGTGCGCTGAACATCGCTGCGCTACTGGATATGAAATCCGATCGTGTGAACATGATGCTCGCGCAGAAAGCCATTGGTTTACTGTGTCCTCACTAAACAACTATCAGCTTTCATTTCACCTTGATTTCTACAATCCTCACTCATGTAAAGCTGAGTGTTAGACAGGCACAGCATGCTTGCTCTGATGCAGTGCCGTCCGGTGATTTACAAGAGTCTGTGTGAAACACAACACATGCAGGCGACTCTGTTTGATAATGTGTGCTTCACAGAGGAACGACAGCGAAGAGTCTGAGATCTCAATGAATGACAGCAGCAGAAATGTGTCTGAGACAAACAGCTGAATGCAGCATTACGTCAGCCTGAATAGGATTTAACAAAATGATGTTAATTGCATACACAGTAGTGGAATGGTGGACCATATTTTGAATAGTCACAGTGTATTTTATTGTAATATATTTTATATATTTTTGCAGTTTTGTGAATATTTTGATGATCTTAATCTGTGTTTGGCTATTACATTTTGGCTGTTTTATCGTTAGACTAGTTTCATGATTCTTCTGTGACTTGCGAGTCTGAGAGAGTAAAGACAGATTTTAACTCTTTCCCCGCCGGTGTTTTTTAAAAAAGTTGCCAGCCACCGCCAGCATTTTTGATGATTTTCACCTAAATTTGACGGCCCTCAGAATATTTTTTGCTATGAATATAAGAACATATATCAAAATATCAAAATAAAGAACCAAGCCTCTGTTTTTAAACAACAACAACAAAAAAAAACGTTTTATTCTATCTTCATGTGTTCATGTTTTATCACCATTTGAATGCAGATAGGTTTAATCAGAAATACAACATTTTGGACAAAAAAACTGAGAAAAATGCATTTTTATCAAAGTAGTGCATTTTCAAGCAAAATACATTCAGATGTCATATTCTTTCACCTGTAAATAATTATATGAATAATTGAAATTGCATTCAATAAACAGAACAAACAGACACACACACACACACAAACATATACATACATATGATTATACACACACATACACACACACACATAGGCTACATACATACATATGCATACATATACTGTACACGCACGCACACACAAACACACACAGAGAGAGAGAGAGAGAGAGAGAGAGAGCGAGAGAGAGAGATAAATAGATAGATAGATATAGATCTATATATAGATCGCGCACACACACACACACACACACACACACACACACACACACACACACACACCTATTCAGATCGACGGGTTATCGGTTACAACTTGAGATGTTTCTGTGTCTGTCAAGGCTTCTCCCTCACTGACTACTTCATCCCGATCAGATTCAAAATGGTCAAAACATGATCTACATACATGATCTATATATGATCTACATTTTCTATGATCCTTCCGTTTATGCCGATCGTCTTCTATTCGCACCCTAAAGACCTGGAAGTCCCGTAACTCATTCAGGACATGCGCTAGGGCTTTCCTTACCGTAATACACCTAGAACACGGATTGCCGTAAAAACTCGTCAATGGCGGGGAAGCGTTGGCTCTTAATTGACGAGATATCTCGTCAATGGCGGGGAAAGAGTTAAGCATTATTTTTAGCAGTAGAAATGAAAGAATCAGTGAATCAGCGAAAAAAAATGGAATCAGAGTTTATTTGATTCAAACTCTAAAAATATTCACTGAAGCCTACACAATGCATTTTACATATAAATATAAAATATCATTTTTTAAAAAAAAATATTTGAATATATTTTAATATACCTAAAATCTATAATACAAAATATATAATACTTAAAAAATTTAAAAATACATATATAAATATATGTAGGTAAATACTATGTTTAATATTGTTAATGTTAGATATAAATATCTAGATAATCAACATAAAGCTAAACAAACTTTTTGTTTTATATATATATATATATATATATATATATATAGTTGTTTTATATTATATATTTATATATGTATTTTTCTTCAAGAATGCATTAAATTGAACAAGTGACAGTAAAGACATTTAAAATGTTACAAAAGATTTCTGTTTCAAATAAATGCTGTTCTTTTGAACTTTCTATTCATCTGTGAATCCTGAAAAATAAAATGTATCACGGTTTCCACAAAAATATGAAGCATCACAACTGTTTTCAACATTAATAATAATCAGAAATGTTTCTTGAGCAAATCAGCATATTAGAATGATTTCTGAAGGATCATGTGACACTGAAGATGCTAAAAATTCAGCTTTGATCACAGAACTAAATTACATTTTAACAGATATCCACATAGAAAACAGCTATTTTACATTATAATAATATTTCACTTTTTTTTTTTTTTTACTGTATTTTCGGTCAAATAAATGCTTTCGGTGAGCAGAATAGACTTCTTTCACAAACATTAACAAATCTTACCAGCCACAAGCTTTTGGATTGTACTTTATGTCTTGAATGTCATCAAAAGACTAAAAAATAGAGATATTTCATTTTAGCTAGTTATTACTAACATAAATACCACAGAAAGCAAGGTTTCTGCATATGTATGATTCAATTAAACCCTGGTTTGTAATGATAATAACGCTCTTCGTGAGTCATTTCGTTGTCCTGTTGTCGTTTCTCCATTCGTCTAATTCTAATCTCAGCGGTGAGCACGTCTGATCCATCACTCCAGAAACAATGAGCGTGACTGACATTACTCAGCGCGGTCATTTACCGTGTTAATTAAGGACACGAGGCTCTGAGGAATTGAGCGGCCGTCATCTTCAGATTGAAGCGTCTTCATAATCCTGCTGGGATTGAATAATTCAGTCATAAATTGCTGATAGTAAAAATCTGCTCACTTACAACGGCCTTGTTGATCCAGACTGACCTTGTTTCTCTTTGCAGTGATGGTTTAATCAGTCCATCCTCTCTTAAAATCACCCTGAGACGTCCTGAGATGATGCTGTGTGAATCTTGACAAATAATTAACTGCAGACGTATAACAAGGAGATGGAAAATTGCAATGCATTTAGTTAAAAGAGCCAATTTCTGGATTTTACATGAGATATTAACGCAGTGTTTAGTGTTGTCTGGGTCATATTTTCTGTTATAAACCTGTATTTTTTAAATGTTGAAATCTATGCACCTAATGCACTATGAGTTGCTTTGTATAAAAGCGTCTGGCAGACTCGTAAATATATTCAGATTCATATTTTTGGAACGAAAGATTCACTGAATCAGTGAAAGAATCATTGAATCAGAGATTTATAATGTCTTTAGCAGTGTTAGTTTAGTATTATTTACATCATATTATAGTTTTTATAAATATTTTGAATTTTCTTCTATTTTTATATTTTCAGTTTTCATTTTAATTGTAATTAAATTTTAGTAATTTTGTTATGTACATGTGTATGTAATATTATATATATACTATACTATTAGTACTACTACGACTACTATACTACTACTACTACTAATAATATTAAAATATATTTTAAATAACCAAAATATTACCTAAATCACCTAAATAAATTTTAAATAACCTAAATATCACTTAAAATATATATATATATATATATATATATATATATATGTATGTATATATATGTACATGTGTATATTATTATTATTATTATTATTAATTATAATATTTTGTAAAATATATTTTAAATATATATTATTTGTATATTTATAAATATTACATTTTAAACCAAAGTATTACTTAAAAATAAGTGATATATTACTGTGTATATATATTTGTAATGTATTTTTATTTAATATTTATATTATTTTATTATAAATTTCTAAAATATATTTTAAATATTACTAAGTATTTGTTTTTATTTCAGTTTTAGTTTTTCTTTTCTTTTTTTTTCTAGTTAGTCATTTTTGTTCTTCAATTTAAACTTTAATCTAATTTTCTAAATCTAATTTTTATTTAGCTTTCATTTAATATTTCACATTTTTGTTTTTATTTCAGCTTTATCTCAAGTAACAAAAAAGATTTTAATTTAATTAATGATAATAACCCTGGTCTGCAGTGTAAACTGAATTAATGGCCGGCCAGTAAATAAACCGATTCTTGCTGTTGATTTAGTTCAAGTTCTTGGTTACAGCAAGCAGATGAAGCTCATGAATGTCAGTCATCAGATCAGCGATGCAGAAAGCGCTGCGTGACCCGAAGGATTCATACGCTGTGTGCAAGTCAATCAGGGTTCACATGCATGAATATGTGGGCCAGAGACATTCAGATATACATACAATGTCTTAATTATTTCTTTGGACGCTCAGGACATTTCCTCATATATATGCAGATACGTTACAGTCCAATCTGGTTTTATGGGAGCCAGTCTCCGGGTATCTATTTAGAGATGCTTTATGAAAATGGAAACAGAGAAATGGAAATAGTCATGGCTGGACGACAGCCGTATCAATAATCAACCGGATCAAGTGCAAAGAACTCACAGTATGTTGTATTATACATACACTGAAAAAAAGAAATGGTGTAGGGTTTGCTTGAAACAATATTCACTCAGAAATTGCTAGTAAATTACAGATATAATTTCAGAAAATGGCAAGTAACACACTGAATTAAATGTTAAATTTTGATGTAGAAAGACTAAAATAGTATGTTCTTGTAAAAATACTATGGTATTTTCACAGTATCTGAATAATTTTGTTTTTTATTTTATTTTATTTTATTTTATTTTTTACACTATAATTGTCCACTAACACAAATCATTTAAAGAATAATTCATGAAAAAAATAAAATTCTACTATAATGTTTTTCTAAACCTGAATTAAACTGAAAAGATGAGGACGCTACCAAACTCCAAAAAAATCATTAAAATTTGACATAAGAGTATGGAAAAAAATAAAAAATAAATAAAATCTGGTTTGTAAATGATTTTATTTTTTGAGTGAACTATTCATTCAAATAGTGCAATTTTATTATCATTAATAGACTATTCAATTTTTTTTAATTAATATTTTGAATTAGTTTTTATTTATGTATATATTTTAGTGCTGTCAAAATTAGCGAGTTAACGCAGGCGATGATTTTTTTCACTTTAACGCGTTAAAATTATTTAACGCCATTAACGCAGGGGCGGGGCCTAGGGTTGGCCACCCCACTCATAACTGCTGTTTCTGTCTGTTTTTTCTTGACAAGAAGTGCATGTATTCAGTCACAGAACGTCTTTATGACCACATTAAACAGGAGACGTTTAAGACGTGTGCTCCAGCTTCACTCAAGCGGCAGACGCGAGTCAAACGAGTGCTGAAACCATCCTGTGCTTGTAGCGTGTGATCTTCAATTGCACGCACAAAGGCTCCGGCGCGCGCTGTAGTCTGTATCTTTTCATATCAAAGCGCAAAATAAACTACAAGCATGCAATGTCGTGGTCAGTTAAGTCATGAAGTTTCCAAAAAGGCGATTAAAGCTGCCGTCAAACTGTGCATGCATGTAATATGTTATATATGAGTTATATTTAAGAAGTTGTCTCTGAAATGGTTTTCCAAACTGTCCTGGAGCATCCTAGCACTGTATCCCTCATCTAACACACCCGATTCAACTCATCAGCTCATTAGAAGAGACTTTAAGACTTGAAATGGGTCAGAAAAGGTAAAGAGAGTTGAGAGAAAATACGATGCTTGTCAGATCTGCGTCACGTTCAGCAGCGACAGCTCTTAAAGAAATAACAGCCAAAATAACCTAATAACCAGCTGCTGTGATGTCTGTTCATCAAGAATAAAAGAAGAAGAAAAAAGAGGAAATCAATAACTTTTATAGCTTTAAGGATTCATCTGTATTTAGTTTAGAATTTAGTGTTTGATAACTTTAATCAATTTCTGTATATTTCTGCTGAGGGGCACAGGTAAATATGACATTTATTATAGGCTAATGGGTTTATGTGAAGATTGTTTTAAGTTCACTTAAATTAGAAGTTATTTTTAAAGTCTAATAAATGTTAAAATTGAAAGCTCTTAATTATACTGAAATGTTGAATAGCTATAGTCAATGGTTAAATATTAGGGGATTTTTTTTTTTTTTAATGGGGAAATCAGTATTAATTGGTACATTAATTTGAAGATTGAATGTGAAATTATTGCAATATAAAAGTATATTTAAAAACTTTAATGTTAGGTGGGATTAATTGCGATTAATTTCAGAAAAAATGTGTGATTAATTAGTTTGTTTTTTTTTATCGATTGACAGCACTAATATATTTCTATCTATACTTATTGATTTATTATCAATTTTCATTTTAATTTTAGTTTAACTGTTAGTTTCATTTTAAAATATCTATTTTTATACATAATTTAAAAATATTTTTATTAATCAAATTAATAGATAATGTATAAATATATATCGTTTGAAAAATGTCTATTTTTATATAATTTTAAACAAATTTTATAAATAATTAAATATTTTAATTTTTTAAAAATATATTTAAATACATTTTCTTGTAATTTTAGTTTTTTTCAAATTTTTCTTTCTTTCTTTCTTTCTTTCTTTCTTTCTTTCTTTCTTTCTTTCTTTCTTTATTATTGTTGTTATTTTATAAATTTTTATTTTAGTTGTAGTTATTTCAGTGCATCAAGTTAAACTGAATGCAAACTAAATGAAATTGATTTTATTTCAAGTAACGAAACTTGTGGTTTTACTATTTTAGTTTTAGTTAACTACAATAACCCTGCTGTTAAATGCACTTTATTTTACACTGTTGAGTGCAGAGCGTGTGAAATGTCAGCGTTAAATGAATTCATATTCTCAAGCATGAGGCGTGTTGTTAGCCGCGGCGTCTCTAGGGCTCTTTCACCGGCGGCTGACATTCTCGCTCTTGTTTGCGTCTGCGGCGCACGAGGGAGCGTTGATGATGTCATCTCTGATGCGTGCCTCTGGTGGCAGAGACTGCACTGACATTTGACTTTGGCTCTGGATCTTCTGTCAGTGTCGAGTGTGACGATACAAGCACCAGCGGCACAGCCTCGTGACTAAAGCCTGAGGAATTCCCCACACACACACACACACACACACACACACACACACACACATACACTCACACACGCACGCACACACACACACACACACACACACACACTAACACACTAACACACACGCACTCACACACTAACACACACGCACTCACACACACACGCACACACACACGCACTCACACACACACACACACACACACACACACACACACGTTTGTTTTTGTGAAAAGTGGGGACATCCTATAGGCGTAATGGTTTTTATACTGTACAAACTGTATGTTCTATTGCCCTACACCAACCCTACACCTAAACTTAGCCCTCACAGGAAACTTTGTGCATTTTTACTTTCTCAAAAAAACTCACTCTGTATGATTTATAAGCCTTTTGAAAAGTGGGGACATGGGGCAATGTCCTCATAAGTAACCTTCTCCTTGTAATACCTATGTCATACCCATGTCATTATACAAATTTATGTCCTCATTTGTCACAAAAACGCGCACATTCACACACACACACACACACGCACACACACATACACACACACACACTCACACGCACACACACACACACACTCACATACGCACTCACACACACACACACACACGCGCGCACACACACACATACACTCACACACACACTCACACACGCACGCACACACACACACACACACACACACACACACACACTAACACACACACGCACTCACACACTAACACACACACGCACTCACACACACACGCATACACACACACACACACTCACGCTCACACATGAACAAACGCACACTCGCACTCACACACACACACACGCACACCCACTCACGCACACTCGAACACACACGTTTGTTTTTGTGAAAAGTGAGGACATCCCATAGGCGTAATGGTTTTTATACTGTACAAACTGAATGTGCTATTGCCCTACACCTAAACTTAGCCCTCACAGGAGACTGTGCATTTCTACTTTCCCCCAAAAAAACTCACTCTGTATGATTTATAAGCGTTTTGAAAAGTGGGGACATGAGGTAATGTCCTGAAAAGTCACCTTCATCTTGTAATACCTATGTCATACCTGTGTCATTATACAAATTTATGTCCTCATTTGTCACAAAAACGCGCGCGCACACACACACACACACACACACACACACTCACTTCGCTTCACAGCACATCAAGTGCATTCAGCTTCAATACTGACTATTTACTGTACTTCCTTAAGGGATAACTCCACTTCCAGAATAAAAATTTTCTGATAATTTACTCACTCCCATGTCATCTAAGACTTTCATGTCTTTCTTTCTTCATTCGCAAAGAAATTACAGTTTTTTTTCACCTGCGTACACACAAAATCTTCCCTTGTCACACAGTTTCTGAAACCTGACTCTCAAACAGCAGAAGCACACACCAAATCTACAAAACCATACACTAATTCTCAGTCTTTGACTCAGTTTTCAATTTCATAAAACACTTTTTGCAAAACACAACACACAATTCTCTATGTAACACACAAAAATCTAACAGGAATTGATTTTATTGCAAATGTTTGGTTTTGAGATGTGCTTGTGATATTTTGAATGCAGTGTTTCATTTTGCAAGATATGTGAGGCATTTAGCATTTTTTGTGTGCAATTCTTGGATTTGTGTGTAAAGTTTTGAAAAAATGAGGGAAAGTTTTGAAAATGTGTGTAAGCAGTGTAAGCAGAATGCCAAGAAGCTGTCATTCACGCATGAAGCGTTGGTATTAATCCCTAAACATATACGGGACTTTACCGATTTTTCCCGGGATATTTCCTTTGAAAATGAAACTTAACCACAGTGTCCTCAGCGGCCCAGATGGAGGGAGTCTATGGAGACTCCTATGTTCGTTGGTGCATCCCAACACACAACACTTGTAATGCCTCTCTGGCGCAGATATTACATACTATATCTCCAGCAGCTAACGTTACAGCAGGAAAACAGTAATGGCGGAACCACTCGTTTGGAGAGACTGTTCATGATTTATTGGTATTATAAAAAAATGAGTGGTTGTGTTTTTAACATTATAGGCTGGTTGTTTTCACACATTGCAGCCACACAACTGTGTTCAAACACCTTATTTTTGCATAATAGGTCCCCTTTAATGCATATGAATGAAATTTAAGGTTTGCTCTGCAATTTTGCCATACAGCTTAATGCATATGAACATATTCATACATTTATGAACATAGTAGTTAGTTGCATCACTAAATATATAAATAATGTGAATATATCATTGAATGGAGGGTATATGAGGCTGATGGTGATGTGCAAACACACGGCTGGCATTGGTTTGTTTAGTTTGTTTGCGTGGCCTGGAACGGTCGGAGCCGTTCAAACACACGGCCGTGATGTCGCTGTCAAGCTGCTCTCTTTCATAGGCATCAGAGACACTCCAGACGCCTCCGCAGAGAGACGGAGGAGCGTCCTGAGGAGACCCGCATCTCTGAGCAGAAATGAAAGCATTATTCAGACAGACCCAAACAGTCACCCTAATCAGTGTGCTCAACTTTTACAACTATCCAAGCATCCCTAAAACAAGATTCTCTATATCTCTTGTTGTTAATGTCAAAGGTCATGTTTAGTCAAACTATTTCGGAGCAGTTTTATTTTAGTATCATTTATATACTATTACAGTTTTTTTTGTTAATATTTTGAATTTGATTTTATTTTTAGATTTTCTGTTTTTACTTTAATTTTAGTTCAAGTTTTGTTTTGTGTGGTTCTGTTATTTTTATTAGTTTTAGGGTTTTTTGATGTTAGCCTATATAGTATATATTAATTTGTATTTATAATGATTAGTTTCAGCTATTCATCTTAAACTGGATGAAAATAGCAAATGTTGCTGCATTAATTTAATTTATTTTATTTTAGGTTACACTTTATTTTAAGGTGTCCTTGTTACAGTGTAATTATACATTTAAGTACTGAATAATATTAATTAACTACATGTACTTACTATATAGGGTTAGGATTAGGGTTTGCTTAGGGTTGCTTGCATGTAATTATGCATAATTTATTGTTATTATAATAGTAAGTACATATAAAATGTTTAACAAGGACACCTTAAAATAAAGCGTTACCTTATTTTATTTTATTTTATTATGTCACACACAGTATTGGGTGTAATGCATTACTAAGTAACTGTACTGTACGTTACTGTACAATGTTACTGTAATTAAATTACTTATCCACTGAAAAAGTAAAGTAAGGGATTACTGCTCATTTTTAGGTAATTTAATTACAGTTACTTATAAAGTACATTACATATTGTAAATAATTTCAACAGTTCTAAAATCAATATTGAATTTGAAATCTAAATTTACAGTCTAAAGATAAAAGTGAATGCAGCGTCTTTAACCCTCTGTGCGCTGGCGCGTTCACTTTCAGTTTTTCCTGATTCACAGAGAAACCTTAAATACTCAAATACAGATAAGACTAAAATCAATCGAATCTAAAAAGGGCCTACTTTTATTTGTGTACACTGACAATAACAACAAAACATTGTGCTTTTGTAAAATAAACAAAATAAACAGGGTGCACTTTCTGCCGTCTAGGTCTCCGTGAGCAACTTTCTACGCATCACAAACTCAGCAAATACTTGACAAAGTGATATGAGAAATATGTCTATAGAAAGCTTGAAGTGTCTACCTTTAAATGAATGAATTCAAATTGAAAACGAATATTCTCTGATTATGTAATCCGTATGAAACTAAAGCGAGGTACAGTCTTTCCCGAATATGAAGCTTGAAGTGTCTACTTTTAAATGAACGAATTCAAATCGAAAACGAATATTCTCTGATTATGTAATCCGTATGAAACTAAAGCGAGGTACAATCTTTCCCGTATCTGGGCTCATTATATGCAGTCACCTGCGCGCAAACGCCCTCACCTAAATACAAAAAAATACATAATTAAAAAAAAAATGTACATAAACCTGTACGGATTTTACTAGTTGGGCTTTTCCTGAACATCTTGTCAAACTGAAATGTATTGTTTACATTTACATATTGTTTAACTGCTTTTCAGACCGAGTAATTAGTAATTTAAATACAATATTGATGATGTAATTAGTAATAGTAATTAATTACTTTTTGAAAGTAACTTACCCAAGACTGGTCACACATTAAACACACTCGCTCAATCGATCTGGGGTGCGTTTCCCAAAAGCATTGTAAGCTAACTATGGTTGTTAGTTCCATTGAACTCTATTGGTAACGACGGAACTTGCGACCATATTGTTTTTGGGAAACGCACCCCTGATCAGTTGACAGATAATTGCACAGAGCTTTGGTGATGCGGCTTTAATGCGATGCAGGATTTACTGAATGTGCTTGCATGTGTTTGAGCCCTTAACAAGCAATTATCCTACTTAAACACCTGTAAAAAAAATCAATACTGCAGTATATGAGATATTTTAAAGGAATACGATCATTATTCATTCTAAATGAACTGCATTCAAATTCAATTAACAGCTTTAATATATATTTTTAAGTATGCATTACTAGCTAGAAGTCTAAACACACTTATTCCTTATTTATAATTATTTTTACATATTGCAGAAATAAATACAATTGAAATAGTTTATATGTAAGCAGCTCAAATTCAAACATGAAAAAATGTTTATTTTGTATAGATATTAATTCACTGAATAGAAGCTATTTTCACACAGAAATTGGTAGTAAATTTCACAACCCATTACAAAAATGGCAAACAACACACTGAATTAAACATGAAATTTTGAAAATTATAATAGTAATAACAGTAATAGAAAATAATAAAATTGTATTTTCTTGTAAAACATACTTCAATAATCTTTGAAAAATGTATTATTATTATTATTATTATTATTATTATTATTATTATTATTATTATTATTTTAATTAATTAATTAATTAATTAATTAATTTATTTATTTATTTTTACAGTGCATATAAGCACAATTTTTGTTTGGCTATTAAAGCTAAATTACATTTGAGATTAAAAGCTTTAATAAATAAATAAACTAAAATAATTAATAAAATCTGAATATATTATTAATATATTATATTCATAGTACTATATTAATATAATAGTGTATGTAATTTATTAATAATACAAACATTACTACATTATTAATATATTTATATGAATAAATTAATAGTATTAATCTATTAATAATATATCAGTGGTAAATAATGTACATACTGATTGTATGTACATACTTTAAATACATATTTTTAATATTCTATTCACTTTTTATCATAATATCAGTAAAGGAATTAAAATAGCTGTAATGTGTCTGATGCATCATTAATCTTGAGCTGCTCTGAAGGATGTGTGATGTGGATGTGTGTGGGTGCAGATGCTGTAAAAGCAGGGTGCTGCAGGGTTCTCTCGCTCTCAAAGGAGAAACCGTAGTCAGAAACGCTGCTGCGAGGCCACAAAACAATTCCGGCACGGTGGGTTTTTGTTCATTTCTGCTGGACACAATGTGGCTCCACGGCCTTCCGGGCGGCGCTCCTCAAATGGTATGGAAATAAAGAGTGGGATTATGCTGAGGAAAGACAGGAGTGCTTGCCAAAAACTGCTTAACCCCTCGTTCCCAGGAGAGCTAGAACATTGAATGAGTCTGTTTGTAATATTAGAGTTAAGAAAGAGAACGCTACTGGTGTTTGTCCATCTAAGACCCACTGCTATGTTCAGTATTTCTGTCTTGTTTTCCAGTACAAATATCTAAATATTCTTAAATCAAGATACATTTACTTGTGAAGCCAAATGACTTAAGATATTGAAAATTTTTGATAAAAATTTTGTGAGTTTTTGCTTAAAACAAGAATAAAGGTCTGCAAATGGGGTCAGAAAATCAGCTTAATTTAAAAGGAAAACAAAATTATTTTTCTGACCCCACTGACAGACATTTTTGCTCTTGTTTTAAGCATAAAGTCACTTAATTTTAATATATATATATATTTTTTTTTTGGAAAATAAGACAACGTTATGTACATTTTGCTTCTGAGGTGGTTGTATCTTGATTTAAGAATATTTAGATATTTGTACTGGAAAACAAGACAAAAATACTGAGAAATAACATTTAAAGTCTAAATTCTGATTGGACGAGCTAATTCAAGCCTGTTGAAAATTTTAAAAAATATATTTTTGTTAATTGAAATGGTAACACTTTACAAAAAGTTCCCATTAATGATTAATGCTCAAATAACATTAACTAAAATGAACAAAACATGTATTATTATTATTATTATTATTATTATTATTATTATTATTAATAATAATAATGTTAGTTCATGTTAGCTCAGGTTTAATGAATAATCAAACAATTAAGCAATTTCTGATTTTAACAATGTATTAGTAAATGTTGAAATTAACATTAGATATGATTATAAATTAAATATGCTTTTGAAATATTTATTAATTATTAGTTCATGTTAACTAATGTAGTTAAGTAATGTTAACCATTAGAACTGGAACTAATGTTAACAAGTATAAAAAAAAAAAAAATTAAAAAAAAAAAATTACAATTAAAATTAAATTAAATAGTACTATTGGATGAAAAATTGGAAATATTGCCTTGGGTGAAATATAAGTTAAAGTTAAAATACTAAAATTACTAACTAAAAATAATAATAATAATAATAATAATAATAATAATAATAAAAACGACGAAAACACGTTAGACAAAATTACTAAAAATTAAAATCTAAGGATAAAATCTAATTCAAAATATTACTAAAAACTACTAGTAAATACTAAAATAGCACTGCTAAGCATGCAGATACTATAGTCCTGTGGTATAGCAAAATCTCTACCATCTGAGACATTTCTACCATCGAATGGTCCATAATCATCATCTCTGAACTCTAATATCTATGAGAGCTGAATGTTTAGGCTAAACATCTGGTTGAGGTTTGAAGGAGCCACTTGTTGAGACTGTGAGCCGTTGTTTGAGCTCAGCTATGGCTGGGATTTCAGTGCAGATGTTCCCATTGTGCCGTGTGATTTGTGGCTCGAACAGATGAGAAATGATCTCTCGTCCAGTCATTCAATCGAACGCAGGAACAGATGGTCCGATCTGCGTTAAGAGCACAGTTGCGCTCTGGAGCTCGTCTGATGTGGATAATAGTATCTTCTTATTTACAGACACACAGCAGCATCAGTCGTCAGAGAGAGTGTCGTGTTTGTTCGCGTCCAAATGAGCGAAACGATGGCACTACAGACCAGCTGCTGTAATGAGTCTGAATGAGAGACACGTGGATCAAAACATAAAGATCAAACACAGGACACGGTTCTGGTGGCTTCATGAAAATAATTACGAGCAGTGAAGTTCATGCAGTTTGCAAAACAACTCTATTGTTTCTCATAGGCAACAATGGAGAGCAGCTGGTCTTTTGCCAAAAGATTCACAAAACTTTCTTAAGAATAAAATTCTTTCTTTTAATTAATTCCTAATTCTTTTATTCTTTTACCAGCTATTTACAATTAACTTAAGAATAAAGTTAACAATATTTTGGAATCCAAAAGCATTTTTTAGAATATTCGTTTTTTATTTTCTTAGAATTGTTCTGAAAACAGAACTTGAGAAGAATTTAAAGTATTTTCTTAAAAATCATTGTAAATAACCTCTTAAAGTTAGGATAACCTCCAAATTCTTAAGAATTTTACAAGAATCACACTTTGCACGATCTTTCTTTTAATGAATTTCTTAATTACTTTCTTATGAAGTTTTTCAGGATGTTTTGCAAAGATGTTTTTCCTGATAAATAAACCCATATAAATTCCTCTAGAAAAAAAAAAAAACACCTTTACAATTTCTCAAACTCAGATTTGCCAATATACCAAAGTCTGCATTTAAAGTTCATATTTCATATACTACTGGTCAAAAGTTTGGAATCATTAAGATTCATTGTATTTGAAAGCAGTCTCTTCTGCTCGCCAAGGCTGCATTTATTTGATCAAAAACTGTAATATTGTGAAATATTATTACCATTTAAAATAACTGTTTTCTATTTTAATATATTTAAAAATTTAATTTGTTTCTGTGATGCAAAGCTGAATTTTTGGCAGCCATTACTCCAGTCTTCAGTCTTCAGATATTTACTCTTGGAGCCACATTTAAACCCAAAAACTTGAAAAATGTTTTTTTCCCCCCATTTTGAACTGTCACTATTAGCAAATACTGCAACAAAGATTGCTAAAGTTAAGAGATTTTACTAACAGGCCTACAAATCTCTGTGTAAAACTAAAATAAATAAATCTGAAGTTCATCATTTTTCAGCCCCTGTAATTTGGCAACAAATGTCAGGTGAAAATGTCATATTTTCTCTTGGAGCCACACTGAGATCCTGATATCTCTGGACTTGACTTATATAGGGCCTTAAAAATGAGGATGCTAAAAGAAAAAAAATAGTTAAAAACAAACATTGAAAAGGATATGAGGATGTCTTTAATACTTCTTGAGTTACAGCAATGCAAACTTTGGAAAAAAACTTAAAGTGTTTTTTCCCTCATTTTTCAGCAGTCACCATTGGCAAATACTGCAACAAAGATGGCTAAAGTTAACAGATTTTACTAATAGACCTACCAATGTCTGCATAAAAGTATAATATGATAGGAGAAAAAGAAGAAATATCTGAGATAAAGCTGATACTTCGATGAAATTGAGAATGTAATCTGAATGCAATAATACAGTACGTTCCTCTCTCCTCTCCAGCTGTGAAGTAAGCACTTGGACAGGAGGCTCAGGATGAGAAGATGGCAGCCATACTGTTTCCACCGGGTCCTGACAGTCTACACCGGTTCACTCGTGAGTCCCTGGCTGGAATCGAGCAGCGGATCGCCGAGGAGGAGGCCCGCAATGCCAAGAAGTACCAGGAGGACCTGGGCGACGTGGAGCAGCCCAAGTCCCGGGCCGACCTGGAGGCCGGAAAGCAGCTCCCGCGAATCTTTGGAGACATTCCTCCTGGACTGGTGGGCGTCCCTCTGGAGGACATCGATCCGTTTTACTTCCAGAACAAGAGAGTGAGTGATCGGCACCACAGCAGACCATATAGTCTGAACATGCTTTATGGATTACTGCTGAGATGAGGATAAAGATTCACCAAAGTGCCTTTAGTCAAGCTTTACCGAAAATCATGATGTTAATGTTTATAATATCATATCTTCACTATATGCTATAGAGTATATATCGCTTTACATAAGATATATTATATATCCAACTTTATATAATATAGAGTTGTGCAATAATATAGCTAATTTTTGTGATGATACAAACAATCAAGCAGTTCAGATTTGCTATGTAGTATATATGGCTATGTGAGTGTATATATTACCTTATATATACCTACACCTTATATGTGTCCCTGGAGCACAAAAGTAGTCATAAGTAGCACAGGTATATTTGTAGCAATAGCCAACAATACATTGTATGGGTCAAAATTATCCATTTTTCTTTTATGCCAAAAATCATTAGGATATTAAGTAAAGATCATGTTCCATGAAGATATTTTGTAAATTTCCTACTGTAAATATATCAAAACTTCAATTTTGATTAGTAATATGCATTGCTAAGAACTTCATTTGGACAACTTTAAAGGTGATTTTCTTAATTTTTTTTTTTTGTTTGTTTTTGTTTTTTTTTGCACCCTCAGATTCCAGATTTTCAAATAGTTCTATCTCAGTCAAATATTGTCCTATCCTAACAATCCATACATCA
This sequence comes from Spinibarbus caldwelli, assembly GCA_039654775.1. Taxonomy (NCBI): domain Eukaryota; kingdom Metazoa; phylum Chordata; class Actinopteri; order Cypriniformes; family Cyprinidae; genus Spinibarbus; species Spinibarbus caldwelli. The sequence goes on along the minus strand of CM077262.1, from coordinate 2,209,228 downwards.
ATGGAAAGATTATTTATTCAGCTTTCAGATGATGTATAAATCTCAGTTTCAAAAAAATTGAGCCTTATGACTGGTTTTGTGCTCCAAGGTCACATATAAACTTTATATAAAGAGCTGAGTAATAATATAGTTACATTTTGCCACAATATAAACAATCACACAGTTGAATTTTGTTATATAGTATCGCTTGACATAAGTGCACTTCACACAATTATATTGTCTGTGTGTGGCTAAAGTTAGATATACTATGTATTCAACTTTATATAAAGAGCTCTGCAATAATATAGTTACATTTATGATATAAACAATCAAGCAGACAAGATTTGCTGTATAGTATATACCACTTTACATAAGTATGTATGTACTATGTGTATATTCAAGTTTTTATAGAGCTAAGTGATAATATTTTTGCGACAAGATAAACAATCAAGCAGTTGAGATTTGCTGCATCTAGTATACATATAGTATATATATCACTTTACGTGAATAAAAATATGCGAATCAGTTTGGATATACTATGTATCTAACTTTATATATAAAGCTGTGCGATAATATAGTTACATTTTGCGACGATATAAACATGAAATTTGCTATACAGTATATTATATAAAGCTATACATTAATATAGTCACATATAAACAATCGAGTAGCCAGGTTTTGCTATATAGTACATATTGGCTTACTTAAGTATGTATATGTGGATAAAGTTGTATATACTATATATCCAACTTTATATAAAGAGCTGGGTGGTAATATAGTCATATTTTGCGACAATATAAAAAAATCGCTGTAAGTGAGTCCAAATTTTAATATATTGCCAGGCGATAACATTTTACAACAGTATAAACAATCACACAGCCCTTTGTAGCTATATAAAATGTATTGCTTGGTTAAGGTCGGATAGTTGTAAAATTCATTATTAATTATTTTAGCCACATTTAATCAGTATCTTTACTGAAATAAAACCTGTGTTATACAGTAAGTGTTTCTCATGTGAAATTCACCAGAAGCCTGATTTAAAGTTTGCCGTTAGCTTATTTTTAAACAATGCAACGCTCTAATAAGCATTAATATGCATAGAACACACATATTGGGTACAATATTACATTTTTTTTTCTATTTTTTTTACTATTGAATGAAAACATTTTGGATTCATCTTCAATTAATTTAGTTACTGAGCTTGTCACGATGCATTTGCGATCGCAAACGATGCTGCTTTAGGCAAAAATGAGGCAGCGTAATGTACGTTTAGGAACGTATTTTTGTCCTTCTGCAATAATCAGATTAGTTATGTTTTTTAGTGGTTGATCTGTACATTTTTACCAGACGTTTGAGATCAGAAGCATCTCAGTTCTCTACCTTGGTCAGAAAGGTTTAAATATGAGCAAAAAAAACAAAAAACAGAAGCAAACAATGAGCATCAGTAAAGGGCAGTGGATGTGTTTGCGCTGAATCAGAGCTGCAGGAATACAGACAGATGAATAGCATGAGTCAGTGAGCCGCTGTTAATGCCACCGCTGCTGCGCTGGCTTTCACAAGCACACAAATCTCCATTTCTATGGATTTCAGCTAAAAGTTTTGACTCCAAACTCTTTAAATGCCATTTTCAGTGAGGAAATGTGCGCTGTTTAGGATTTTCTAAGCCGGTGGCTAATGCTAAGAAAGATGAATTGACACTTAACAGGACCCAAAAGTTTGGCCTCGTCCTTTCATATTTTTGCAAGCCGACATTCATTTTCAGAAAATGAAATATTATGTCTTAAACCCTGTTCGAACGGGATTAGTTTAGCATCCGGAGCGCATGACCTTACATAACAGCCACATCCAGACAATAAACACTTCCATCAATGAAATCGCAGGCGTCAGTAATTTAATAATGTTCATAATTATAAACTAATCTGGGATCATAACATTGCTGGTTTGACTTTAGCATATCGTGGACTGTCCTGGTGAAAAATGATCACTATGTTTCCACATGGCTCTCACACATCTCTGGTTTGTCAGTGTATTAAGTGCACTTGTTGACACCGTCGAGCTCTGAGTGATGAAGGACATTCAGAAGAAGAGACGCGTTCCACTGGAGTTCATTCGCTTAATATAAAACTGCTGTCATTTACTCACAGTATAGTGTACTCAGAAAAAAAGGTACAAAAGCTGACACTGGGGCGGTACCCCAAACTTTTTTACCTTATTTACCTCTAAAGGGTGTATATCAGTACCTTAAAAGTACATATTTGTGCCTAAATGGTGCATAATCGCTTTTGAAAAGGACAGCTTTTGTACCTTTTTTTTGTTTTTCTGAGGGTGTATGATGTTACAAAACACCAAAGGGGTTTTGATATAAATATAAATGAACACAAAAATATATATAAAATAAATGAAAGAGTAAAATTAAATTAATAAAATTTAAATAAAAAATAAAATAAATACAGAAAATAATTAATACAGGGAAAAAAGTAATACAAAAATTTATTTAGGACTACATTTTATTACAAATGAATTGTATTTGTTTTATTAAGTCATTTTTTTCCCCTTTATTTCTTTTCTTATTATTAGATTTATTTATTTATAATTTCTGCAGGTTTGGTGCTCCGTATCACAGCAATAAACAGGAAAATAACAGTGTCCTTGCGCACTGAGTCCAAAATTTTCATATGCGTTTTTTTCTTTTTTTTCGTATTCGTCATCCTTTCCTACCAAAATGTTTGCTCTGGATGCGAAAACGCAGAAAATCGAACCTGATCCGAATTTTTTATGACGGACGAAATTTTCGGAGGCAGTGTGTAAACATGATTGACACAACATGAGGTTGTATTCATTTTTTAACGTGCGAAAACTTCAGACTTGACCTTAAATGTTGTAAAATTCATCAGTTATGAAACAAATTCAATTTCAACTGTAAAGCAGCTCTAAGTTATTGAGTTAAGTGTTGATTCAATTCAGTTCAAGGCTGCAAAGTTGATTAATTTGGAAGCTAATTTCAGCTAAAGATGACAATAGTGTCATTCAGAGCAATTCAATTCAATGTTGATTCAATTCAGTTCAATAAGAGTGTTAATGTTGTAAAAATGATCAAGCATGAAACAAAATCAAATTTCAATTGATCAGAAGTGACATTTATAATGTAACAAAAGATTTCTGTTTCAAATAAATGCTTTCAAATGCATCAAATTATTAGAATGAAGGATCATGTGACACTGAAGACTGGAGTAATGATGCTGAAAATGTAGATTTGGTCGCAGGAATAAATTACATTTTAACAGATATTCACATAGAAAACGGCTATTTTAAATTATAAAAATATTTCATAATTTATTAATAATAATTTATAAATTTATTATAATTTTTTTAAAATAATTATTTTATTTGTTTAAATCAAATTTTTATTATGTATTTATGTAAAGTTCATCAGTCACGAAACAAATTCAGTTTTGCCTGTAAAGCAGCTCTACAGATGATCAGTTCAGTTCAAATTTAGTTCTTAGTATCAGTGCAGTCCAGTCAATGATATTTCTGAATATCAATCGTCTTTTAAACCACTATATTACAAGTCTTCTGAATTCATATGATAGCTTTGAGCTCGTTCTCCTCAAACCTGGTTTTTAGCCTTAGGCCTCAAATCTCATTCGAAGCTTGGCAAATCTACTGGATAACTGGGTTTGTGTTTTGAGCACAGATGATGACAGACGTTTCATTTTTGACTGAACTATTGGTGGTGGATGTGTTGTACATGTATTTACTTCTCAGCGCTTGGCTTGGATTTCCCTCTGCCCTCTCCAGATCCGCTCTTGTGGACCTGCAGTTGGCAGATGATATCCCAGAGGAAATGTGAGGAAAGTGGAAACAAACACAGGCAAACTTGACCTAGATGTTACGTAAGAATAGAGAACACAAGGGCGGAGAAAGCCAGCTCTTTGCAGAGGTTACAAAGGCCATGTGAACGGCTCCTGCTGGAGCAAAGACGCCGCTGTAAAACACGCTGACCCTGATGCTGTCCGCCTGCAATTATTCTGACATTATTTATGTGACGAGGAGCTGGCGTAAATCGAGCTCTACGAGGGGGCCATGAATCCTGGGCAACCGTGAGGCGTGTTTGTGCCGCGGGAGAGAAACCCCAAGAGCGCCGATCCTCCCGCTGAGCCCATAGCAATGTATCTGCCTGTTGTTTGCACTCCGAGCATCTCTTCCTGCTTTATCATTATAATTACAGTTTGTTCGAACAATGTATTTATATGCTCTTATCACCAAAAAAAAAAGTTATTTAAAAAAAAAAGTTTTATTCAGAAAAGATGCATTAAAATGATCAAAAATGTTATATTGATAATCTGACAGAAGATTTAGATTTTAAACAAGTGCTGTTTGTGAACATTCTATTCATCAAAGAATCATGAGAAATCAAACATATCAGATGTAGCAAATGTATCAAATGTATTAGAAGGTTTTCTGAAGGATCATGTGATACTGAAGACTGGCTGCTGGAAATTCAGCTTTGCCATTACAGGAATAAATTATATTTTAAAAAATATTAAAATAGAAGAGTTATTTTGAATTGTAATGATATTTGATATTATTATTATAATGATATTGTGAAAATATGAATTTTTAATTATTATTTATTTATTTAAAATCTAACTTTTTTATTATTTATTTATTTTAATCTATTTATTTATTTAAAATTTATTCTTTTCTATTTGTTATTCTAAATTGTATTATTTATTGCATTATTTTATTCTAATTATTATTTATGTATATTAAACATATATTAAATAAATATTTAAATAAATATATTTATTTATTTTATTCTTATTTTTTTGTGTTATTTTGTTTTAGTAATTTTTATTTTTCTAATTTATTTTTTATTTAGAATTTTCTTTTCTTTTATTTATTTATTTATTTATTATGTTAATCTGTTAATTTATTTTAAATCTAATTATTATTATTTATCTATTTTATTCAAATTTTATTAGATCTTAATTTAATAATTTATTATTTATGATTTTAATCAAACTTTTATTTATTTATTTATTTAGCTAGTTAGTTATTTTACATAGGTATATATTTTTATTCATCCATCCATCTATTTTTACACAGATTTTGATCAAATAAATGCATTCTTTGGTGAGCATGAAATACTTCTTTTGAAAATTTTACCGACCCCAGAAGCGTAGCTGTATATCCAAACTCATTTTCACATTTTATGTCCTCTAGAAATGTGTTGCAAATATACATTTACAGAAGCGGACATCATATTGGGCATCATTTCTGAAACAGGAGCATATTGTGCATATGGTTCAATAAGCCATTTACAGAAATTCCTCCGGCTCGTGTTTCATAAATGTTTGAGGTTCAAGTGGTGTTTGATATTAAATGTCACTGGTGAGTTTTTGTTGCGCTAACTAACCTTTCTCTTCTTTCTCAACAGACTTTTATAGTACTGAACAAAGGGAAGGCCATCTTCCGCTTTAGTGCCACGTCTGCACTCTATATTTTTAGCCCTTTTCATCCCGTTAGAAGAGCATCAATAAAGATTTTAGTACACTCATATCCTTTCTGCTGCCGCTGAAGGTGACATGCTGAGTTCTGGACATCTGCACTGATTGTGAATGAGCATTTATATACAGGATTTCTGAGGCTTTGTTGAAATATATTTTGCAGTTTTGAAGAAACAATAATGCATGAAATAACTGGATTAGAAAAACACAAATTATCTTGCTTGTCTCAGCAATGAGAATACATGGAGAGCAAATGGAGAAAGTCTACAATCAAAGCCAGAGATTTCTCTCCAGATTCTCCCAAAAGCAGATTATTTGAGCCGTTCAATCCACAATAATTATATAAATTTATATGGTAATATATATATATATATATATATATATATATATATATATATATATATATTACCATATCCTAAACAGACTTGGTAGGTTTCTGAAGTTGACTAAAACTAAAACTAAAAACTAAAACCTAAAAAAAAAAAAAAAAAATCAGGTGAAATACAATTTTTTAAAAAAACTTTTCATTCTGTTTTATTATTTTACACTTTTTTATTTTATTTTATTTTATTTTATTTTATTTTATTTTATTTTATAAAATTCAGCTTTTTACTGTTTTAGCTATTTCAGCTATTTGATTGAAAATAAAACTACAACCATTAAAATCAACCAAAAAACTTTAACTGAAACATAAAAAAACCCTTAATATTAAGGTAATATAACATATTTATTCTTTAAAATGTTAAAATAATAAAATACTAAAAATGCATTTTATTTTATTTTATTTTATTTTATTTTATTTTATTTTATTTTATTTTATTTTATTTTATTTTATTTTATTTTATTTTATTTTATTTTATTTTATTTTATTTTTATTTTTTTAAGCTATTTGCCAAAGCAACACTTCTCTTTTGGTTTGACTTGAAGGACTAAAATAACAACAACAAAAAAAAAACATGAAAAACCCTGACAAAAGCACACAATAAAATTACTAAAACTTTAGCTAAAATTAAAATGAAAACTGAAAATCTAAAAATAAAAACTAATTCAAAATATTAAAATTTTAATCTTAATGATACTAAAATAACACTGTTCCAGACTTCTGTGCAATGTGACACGATCACAGCCAATCGGAATATATTTGATGTTCAGTGTTCAGCCAATCAGATTCCACGGTGAGCGGGGCTTCTCAGTGCAATGGTGCAGAATTAGAAAACAACAACAGTAACAAATCGTCCTCACTGCATTATCGCATCGCTTCTAGTTAGGACACAGTGTTACCGTACGCCAACTATCGACTCTTTTGTGTCTATTTTTATTTCTCCTGAAGACTTTTTAGAGAAACATCTGGTACAAAGTTGAACGTTGACAACCGTACAGTAGAATAGCGATCAGCCGCTGTCTGACATTCAGAGGCTATGCCACGAATGAGGCTCTGCTCCAACAAAGCCAAGTTCAGATGGCTGTGTTTTCCCAGAGCACTCCTGCTAAAAATATCCGGCGGTGTTCAGAGAGACGGGGCTCGTGGACACTTTGCTCTTGTGCCGCTGATAACAGGTGAAGAGGGTTGCGCTGGAGGTGTTGCGCCGCTCGACTGCGCCTCCGCTTCACCTCACACCCCTTTTAGGGTCCGACACCCAGCCGCCCGATATCAGTGTAAGTGGAGCCTCGTCTGATATGAAGCTGACATACTCCGCTGACGTACTGTCTAACGCAGGCCTGGTCAAGCCTTTGGATCAACGCTGATACGAGGGACCCCCATCCTGAAATATAAACGTGACCCTGGAGCACAAAACCAGTCATAAGGGTCAATTTTTCGAAACTGAGATTTATGTGAGTTGAATAAATAAGCTTTCCATTGATGTATGGTTTGTTAAGATAGGTCAATATTTGTCTGAGATACAACTATTTGAAAATCTAGAATCTGAGGGTGCAAAAAAATCTAAATATTGAGAAAATCACCTTTAAAGTTGTCCAAATGAAGTTCTTAGCAATGCATATTACTAATCAAAAATTAAGTTTTGATATATTTACGGTAGGAAATTTACAAAATATCTTCATGGAACATGATCTTTACTTAATATCCTAATGATTTTTGGCATAAAAGAAAAATTGATAATTTTGACCCATACAATGTATTGTTGGCTATTGCTACAAATATACCTGTGCTACTTATGACTGCTTTTGTGCTCCAGGGTCACAAATTGTGAAAAAAATATGAATAAATCTTGTCGTGGCAGAAAACGAGCAGGACTGCGTTTCCCAAAAGCATCGTAAGCCTCAGTTGATCGGAGCTCCATTGGTTTCAATGGTTCTATGATGGACTTAAGCTTGCGATGTTTTTGGGAAACGCAGCCCTGGACATTTCCTTCAACCCTAAAACACATAAAAATAACACATAATTCAATGCGTAATTCAAAATACGTGGAAAACACCAGTGAAAAATCAGTTAAAATTAATACAGTACATTGGGCCATATATTTACAGATCTATTATTAGAGTTTACATTACATCATGTTTTTTTTTTTAATACCCACTGTAGAACTGTAGTGTTAGCTGTATTATTTATTTAAATCTCAATTTATTTATTTATTTAATATTTTTTTTTCATTTTCAAAATTATTTAATTATAATCTTTATTCAAATTTTTATTATTGTTGTTCTATTATTTAATTTATTTTAAATCTGTTTTTATTAATTTTATCTTAATCAATTTTTTATTTTTTTATTTGTTTATAGTAATCTATTTATTTAAATTTGTATTATTTATTGGTTTTATTCTGATGATTATTTATTTTAAATCAAATTATTATTTTTTATTCTAATTTATATTATTTATTTATATTATTTTTATTTATTTAAAATCTTTTTATTGCTCATTGATTTTAATCTTATTTATTTATTTTTATAATTATTAATTGATTGTTTGATTTTATTGTTTTTTTATTTATTTTATTCTAATTTTCATTTATTTAACATTTATTTTAAATCTATTTTTATTAGTCATTTATTGATTTTATTCTAATTTAATTTTTTTGATTTATATTAATCTATTTATATGTTTATTTACTTATTTATTCATTCATTTTAAATCAATGTTTATTTATTTATTTTAAATAAATTTTTATTATTTATTGACTTTATTCTATTTTTCATTATTTATTTATTTATTTTTGTTTTTAAATCCATTTTCATTATGTATTTATTTCTATTTTTTTTATTCGTTTTATATAGTTATTTAGTTAGTTTAATTAAAATTTTCTTATTCTTATTCTTATTCTTATTCTTATTCTTATTCTTATTCTTATTCTTCTTATTCTTCTTATTCTTCTTATTCTTATTCTTTTTTTTCTCTAAACTTTTCCACTCTCTTGTGGCCCTCACTTTGAAGTCTGACACAGACGCTAGCAGAAGTGTGCTGAAGGCCACCTGTGACGACTCATATGTGTTTGTGCGATGCATTCGATCGGTTCAGGCGCCCACACAGACGGCACACATCCGTGCTAATAGCAGATTTCCCGCGAGAGCCGGAGCCAGGAAACATGTTTGATTAAGCAGCAGCACAAGAGTGCATTCATGCGACACAGTCGGCGAGAGAGACCGCTCAAGTGATTGAGCTCATTACTAAAATCTGAGAATCAGGCGGCGATCAAAAGCGGCCAATCAGAGAAAGAAACAGCCATAAACACGTCCTCGGATGACACGGAGACTCCGGAGGATTTTCCCAGAGCTGTTGTTGTTGTGTCACAAACAGTGCGTTCGGAAGATGGAAAGTTTCCAATGACAAGAAATGTGTCTGTTCACACTGAAAGTGCCAGTCTCAGCCAATCAGAACATGTTTGATATTGAATAAACAATATATAAACCAAACAAAATGAGCAAAGAAATGTCTTTTTTTAATAATATATAACTATTACTTTTTTGATTGAAAGTATATTTAAAAATTATATTTACATAATTTATAATTTATATAAAATATAATTAATTTATATATTTTGTATTTAAATATATTTTAAAAAATACATTTATTTTAAAATACATAAATTAACACTAGAAAGAGATTGCATATATGAACTGTATATGATTTATTTATTTTGTTATTTATTATTTATTTTACTATGTATATAATAAGTAAATAAATACATAAATACTAATAATAATTTCATAAATAATAAAATAGCATAATGAATTATATATATATATATATATATATATATATATATTCAACATTCAAGATTTTTATATATATATTTATATTTATGTATGTGTATATATATATATATATATATATATACACACACACACACTCACAGGTATATATAAATAAATACAGATTAAAATCTGTATAAAATAATATAGAGTTAATGTAGATGAAAATATAGAAATTATAGATTAAAAACAAAAATATTTTATTAAATTAATATACATAAAAATGATCCAGACCATAATTGCAAATTTAACTGCAACTTGTAAATACTGGAAATAATTTCCAGTAATCGTCCACTTGGAAATAATTGGAAATGTCAGATTCAATAGGATATTTAATATTAATCATTAAATTCCCAAACAAATCATTCACATCTCAGATCTGGGCTATATTCTCCTGTAAACGTATGTAAGCCACTTTACGGGTTTTGTGATGAGGCTGAGATGTTCTTTTTCCGTTCAGGACGTCTTTGTTCACCGTCACGACTCGCTCTGGAAAAGGCAACAGCAGAGGCACAAGAGAATTATACATTTATAGGACTAAAGAACGAATCTTTAACCTTTTAACCATAATTGCACTCATTACTGTCCATTTAAAAGCCATTTAGTGAAAATTGTCCACAAAATGAAACTGAGACGCTCTGCCTATCAATCCGTCAGCTTCAGAAATAAAAAGAGAAAGCATCTGAAGGCCGTTCGCAGGTAAAAGTTCATTAAACGGCGAGATGCTGTAAAGATCTTGATGTTAGGAGGTTGTAGGCATAATTAGTGTGAATTGCATTCATACACGGACGCCTTAAAGCACTTCTTAAAGTGTACGAAGACCAAAATAAAACATCGTAGGTGTTCTTCATTAAAACACTGTATTTCCAGTCCCACCATTTGATCACTGAACTGTAATTTTCAGCGTCATGTGGAAGAAAAAGCGGCTGTCATTTACTGATATGAGCTTTTAGTCCTTCACACCCCTGCATTAAACACCTGTAATCAAACCCTGTCATGAAAACATCCATCATCCTGATGTACAGTATGCATATGATGGAGAAAGTTTGAAATCTCTATGATCTCTTACACTTATATGTAATGAACTGTTCATTAAATAATCACTTATAGAGTTTAAATGATGAAATAATGCCCATCACAGTCCTCTCATATTATTATCTTCTTTATTTCAGTTTTATTTTGAGTTATTTTAGTGCATCACGTTAAACTAATGTTGTAGCTGAAATACAATCGTTTAATTTAGATAACTTTTTAAATATATATATTTTTTTCAATTAACATTCATTTTATTTATAGACATATTTAAAAAAGACAAAAAAATAATAAAAATATCATAAAAATACAGCAAAATTACAGTTATTTTTGTTATTTTATGAAATATTAAATGTGTATATATATATATATAAAGAGAGAGAGAGATACAGAAACGTCAAAAATAAAAATAGAAAAATACAAAACATCAAAATTAATAAAACTTTTAAAAAAATTAACATGAAAACATAACAGAAAATCAATTTAAAACAGAAACAAATTCTAAATATTGATAAAAATATAATTCTAAATATTACAATCAATTTCTAAATATTACTTGTAAATATTCCAAATAAATATTTGTTTATTAATAGTAATAATATTATTAATTATTATTAAAAATATAAAAAAAACTGTAATAAATACATAACATTGAAGATTGTTTCTTCCAAAACAGAAACATTGTTGGCAGTAAAAACAGGCACAAGTTAATCATTAGTCATACAGTAAGGATATACTGTATCCTGTATCCCCCCCCACCAATAATGTTCTTATGTTTTACTGTTTTCCTTAACCGCTTGTACTTTATTCAGTCTTTTCATTATGTGCACTATTTTGACCAACTGCTGCTTCATGGCCATGTCTGAACCAGCGCAGTGGGCCAAATACGTCGAGTGAGTATCACTCTCATCTTCTTCTTCTGCAGCGCTCCTGTCCTTCCTTCTTTTCCTGTCTCTTACAGCTCTCTCTCTCTCAGTGTACTGACCTCTGACCTCTGAAATGTGCCCTATTTGTTCTGATGTAAAGCTTTGCCAGGTGTTTGTTGGCTTGTCAACCTCAATTAGCAAGTAAGTTAATGATCTGACTGCACCGGAGCCATGACTGTGCTGAGTTTGCACCTTTGCCATGCGGAATGAACTCATGGTATGGATTTCATAAACCGACATAAACCAGCACCAGAAAGATTCATTAAAGGGAATGTTGTCAAAGAATAAAAAATGTGATTAAAAAAAAAAAAAAGAAAAGTTCTCACATGAATTTGGACAAAACAATGTTTTTTATTTTCTCTCAATAGAACATGGGTTAAATCTATCTATCTATCTATCTATCTATCTATCTATCTATCTATCTATCTATCTATCTATCTATCCACCTGTCTGTTGTCTATCTATCTATCTATCTATCTATCTATCTATCTATCTATCTATCTATCTATCCACCTGTCTGTTGTCTATCTATCTATCTATCTATCTATCTATCTATCTATCTATCTATCTATCTATCTATCTATCTATCTGTCTATCTATCCGCCTGTCTGTTGTTTATCTATCTATCTATCTATCTATCTATCTATCTATCTATCTATCTATCTATCTATCTATCTATCCACCTGTCTATTATCTATCTATCTATCTATCTATCTATCTATCTATCTATCTATCTATCTATCTATCTATCTATCCACCTGTCTGTTATCTATCTATCTATCTATCTATCTATCTATCTATCTATCTATCTATCTATCTATCTATCTATCTATCTATCCACCTGTCTATTATCTATCTATCTATCTATCTATCTATCTATCTATCTATCTATCTATCTATCTATCTATCTATCCACCTGTCTGTTATCTATCTATCTATCTATCTATCTATCTATCTATCTATCTATCTATCTATCTATCTATCTATCTATCTATCCACCTGTCTGTTATCTATCTATCTATCTATCTATCTATCTCTCTCTCTCTCTCTCTCTCTCTCTCTCTCTCTCTCTCTCTCTCTCTGTGGTTTGATGGATTGTCTGTATTAAGCGTGTCTCTGTCTCTGTCTCTGTGGAGTTTTCCCTGCTCTTCTTCAGATCATGTATCTCTGTGTCTCTCTGCTTGTGTGTTTGCCGCGCTCATGTGCAGCTCTGGGTTTACTCATCGTCCGGTCGTCTGTCAGTTGATCTGCTTGTCTGTCTCTGGGTTTGTCTGTCCATCATCTCCAGCTTCAGTAAGGGCCGCAGCACGCCAGCAGAAGTCAGCCCATGCGTACGTACATCCCACTGGATAGAGCGGATTTATCCCATGTTTTCCCACGCAGCTCACACAGTTTGCCGTATTGAGATGAATGTGACCTACAGTGTAAGTGACTGTAGGAGATGAGGCTTGTGCTCGCAGAGAAGCACGCAGACCTTTAATGAAGACCTGCACCGGCCTCTGTGGACGTTCTGCACCGTGAAACCAGCGTCTGATATCTTCATGTCAGGAGGTGTTGCAGCATGTAGCATGCAATGACAACACCTGTTTCTGAAACGAGTGAGAAGTCGTACCTCTCAGCACCTTATGAAGGCGAACCCTGAGATATAGACATCAAATTTATAGCGTTACATCACATACGACGAGCCCAGAAAGTATTTGAACACACTTTAGTCACACTTTCAAATTTGTGAATGCCTTTGCCCTATATAAATATTACTTTAGTATTATTTATATATTAATATAGTATTTATTAATATTTTGAATTAGCTTTTTTATTTTCAATTTTAATTTTAATTTTAGTAAACTAAAATTAGTGCGCTTTTGTAATTTCTATTCATTTTTTTGTAATTTTTTAACTTTAATTTGTTTTTATATCGGTTTTAGTTTAGTAACTTGTAGTTTAGAATATATTTATTCATACATTCATTCATATATTTCAAAATAATTTAATTTAATTATAAATAATTACACATTTTAATTTAAATATAAATTATAAACTAACGATTTAATTCTAAAATAATTGTTGATATAATTTTATTTTTATTTAACTTAATTATAGTCAATTTCAATTAATGAAAATTGTTTATTAGCTTTTAGTAGTTATTTAATAGTTTTAAATCACACGAGTGTGTGTGTGTGTGTGTGAATTTAAAAGCTATTTAAATATCACTTGTTTTTATATTTTCCTGTATAATGCAATGACATTCATATATTTTTAAGTGCGGGTAAAAAGTGTGTAAATACATTTTAGGGCCACTGTATGTATATTTTCCATCTCATGAACAGGCCCAGACGGGAATCTACAGACCTTTTCAGCATCTTTTGCACTGATTTTGAAGAAAAATCTATGGAATTCTGTGATTTATGCATTGAAATTAAATTGAGAATGCTGCACTTTTACTGGTTGCTGAAAACATGACGTCACCAAACCAATTCCATGGAAATCTGTAGAATTCCATAGATTCCGTGTGGATTCCATGTAGGTCTGTTTGTGAAAATGAAAGCGATGCACTTTAAAAAAGACACATTTACAAAGGCACATTGATTGCAGAAGACTCAGATGTGATGAGAGGTACGATACAAACCAGAACGAGATCTACTCACAAATACACTGAGCTGAGTCAAACTAGGAAGAGAAAGATGAAAAGAGAAACACTCCAGAATGCTGCATCTCTCACCCGGGCTCCATCCGCTCCGCTCGAGGGTCTCTCGCTCCGCTGGATTTTAATGTCCGCTCAGCAGTTCATCAAGGAGCGACTCGCTGTCATTCATGTCACAGGGGCTGCTGGACTGTGAATGTGCTTCACATTTCCTCTCAACTCCATGTTTGTGTCCCGTCTCCATTCATGATCTCTGTATGTCACCCGTGGGCTTTTCCGGGGGGATTTTGCTTTGATTCCTCGCGGTCTGAATCTCTGTCCATCCCTCCGTTTTCTCTTCTGCTCAGGTACACGTTCACTGGCATTTACACGTTTGAGTCATTGATAAAGATCCTGGCGCGGGGCTTCTGCATCGGCCCCTTCACCTTCCTGAGGGACCCCTGGAACTGGTTGGACTTCAGCGTGATTGTTATGGCGTAAGTTATCATTTCATGGACTTCATCAAACCAGTGACTCCTTTGACCCCTTCATATGTGATTAGAGCCCAAAAACAAAACGGGAATTCACTAGCAGGTTATGAGTGAAAATTGTGTAAATCCTACATATGAAACACTAAACACAATAAGAAAAATTCTTTAAAAACAAAAAGAAAAAAATATTTAATTCACTCTTTTATCTAGAAAAAAACATTACAACATTATCACACTCTAAAAAAAAAAAAAAAATATATATATATATATATATATATATTTTAAAGTTGTAAAGTTGTAAATGTAAAAAAAAGTTGTAAAAAAAAAGAAAAAAAAAAGTTGTAAATAAAACCAAGATTATTAGAGTATGGTTCATAAGAAAATACTATTTCCGTCTTTATACTTCAAAATTTCATCTTTAATTAAGGGGCTTTCTTGCCTTTTTTTATTACTATTTGTGAAATTTACTAGCAATTTCTGAATAATAATTGTTTTGTGAATTTACTATGAATGAGACACTAAAATAAAAAAAAATAATAATTATTTAAAAACAAAAAGAGAAATTAGCAAGTGAATTTTTTTTATATACAGTTAATCAAAAAAAAAAAAACAACAACAACAACAACCCAGTATGTTAATGTACTCTGCATTAGACCCTAAAAACAAAAGCAAATTTATTTAAAAACAAAAAGAGAAATCATTTTAATTTTAATAATAATAATTTTACTTAATTCACTATATTATCTAAAAATGAAGATTACCACATCATTACACTAAACACTAATTACACTAATTAAAAATTTAAATAAATGGTTTAAATAAATTTCATGTTTAATTTGATGTGTTACTTGTCATTTATTTGTTATTATTTGTGAAATTTACCAGTGATTTCTGAGTGAAAATCCAACATCAGATTTTTTTTTTACTGTGTGAATGTACTCTAGATGAGACCCTAAAAATAAAAAAAGAAATGATTTAAAAACCAGTAATTATTATTTTATTTGTTATTTAATTTATTTTAATGTAAAGTACTATTTCAGTCTTTCTGTTTCTAAATTTCACTTTTAATTCAGTGTGTCTCTTGCTGTTTCTTTGTAATTATTTGTAAAATTTATAAGAAATTTGTAAATACAAAAAAGAGAAATTTCTAAAAACTAAAAGAGAAATTATTGAATTCACTATGCTATCTAAAAATAGGCATTACCACATCATTAGCTGTTTAAAAAATAAATAATTCAATTATTATAGTTTTCAATTTCCACATATAATATTACCTTTACAGTCATAGATGATTTTAGTGGTGCCACCCAGCCGTAATCACAGCTCCTCATGATTGGTTTGCTTTAGGACTCAGACCTGTGGAGATAATGAAACAATAAAGGCGCTGCTGTTATTTTCAATAGGCTGTAATAATCTAATCTCAGCTGCTTGACCTGCCGATGCTGGAGCTGGGAAAGACAGCGGGTCTGTATTTGTGATTAATTGTTACGAGCTCTTACCCCGTCCTCGACCCTAGTCCCAAAACACGCGTCGTCATGGCAACAGAGGTGAGCATGGATGCAGACGCATCCCTGGAGTCGCAGCATCGTATGAACGTGTCACCGAGTGCCGTTCACATCCAATAATATCATTCTCACCTCGGTTATTGGCTCGTTCACTTAAAAAGAAAATTTAAAACCTGAAATATCCTGGGGAACAAACTTTTAAGGATGCCTGTGTATAGACAGAAATGGTAAAATGTTTTTCAAATGGTGCCATTACTTGTTTTTAGTCTTAAAGAAGGCTTTACAGTTTGTGTGTGTGTGTGTACACAAACACACACACACACACACTCACACACACAAACATATACAATTATAATCATATATATATTTAATAATAATTGTATAATTAATAACTTATAATTTAATTATAGTTATAATTAATAATTTATACAATTTGAAATATTCTTAATTCAGATTTATTCCTAAAAAAACAATAAAATTAACTTTTACATGTTTTATGCAAGGGATAATCAATGGCTAGCCGTGCATTAAAGGATTTTAATGCATGACGTGGAGGCAAAGAACCGCCCGACGCGAATATGGAACCGTGATTAAACTGACCTGGAACTACCTGTGCAGGTAAATGAATTTAATCAACACCTGCCAGCCATTCAGAATCCAGTATTCAGACAGACCACGGAGTAAGGAAATATAATAACTAATACATTTATTAATTATTATATTTATTATTTCTAATATATAATATTTTTATATAATAATATAATCTTTATATATATTTATTCCATGGTCTGTCTGAATACTGGATTCTGATTGGCTGGCAGGTGTTGATTAAATTCGTTTAACTGCACAGGTAGTTCCAGGTCAGTTTAATCACCGTTCCATATTAATGCGCTGCTTTAATTGATGCACACTAACCAACACACATCACTCGCTCACTCGCACACACACAGAGAGAGAGAGAAAGAGAGAGGTCAGAGATCGCAAATTGTGCGCGCACACATAAACTTGTTGTCAACACTTCCCCGCGATTTTTATTACAAAAATAAAAGACAGATACTAGATCGGTACATTATATTCCCCAGCAACGAGGTGATAAAATGGCTGTTTTTGAAGTAATTGTTTGTAGAGAGAGACGCGCAGACGCAGCAAGCAGAAACACACAACTATCATCTCTCTCTCTCTCTCTCTCTCAAAATCGACAGTTAATTGAAATACATGCTATAATTCATTCAAATAAATGTAATCTTACCGCACTATTTCCTCTCTGTGTCTGATTTGAAGCTGGCAGAATGCTAGCGCTAACGAGCCGTAATTGACGAAAATAACTGTAATTTTTACCCATTCGTTCAAATATTGCGCTGCAAAGAGCAATACAAGTTTTAACTTGTTTAAAACTTGGCAAATGACCATGGACTCCGCTTCCACGTCATGCATTAAAATCCTTTAATGCACGGCTAGCCGTTGATTATCCCTTACATATAATATTGTTTATTTGTCCTTTGGGGTCAAAAAGATTTTGAAGAAACTTTTCCTGAAAAAAATATTTCCTGAAATTTTTTTTTAAACTTTGCATCACAGGAATAAATTACATTTTTAAATATATTACAATTGAAAACAATTATTTTATATTGTAAAAATATTTTACTGATTTTACGGATCAAAAAAAAAAAAAAAAAAATCTGCAGTTAGTTTCAATTCACAGGACTGGGGATGAAGTTTTCAGTTCGCACGGTTAAGCGAATTCACTAAACAGCTGAGTCACTTTTGTGCTTACAGTATTTACATTATTTATTAACCACCCACAAACCTGATTAGCACAATTCCTTCAGTGAATCACGAGTCAAGTAAACAGCATGATTCATTGTTAGTGATTCCCTCCAGCCAACTTCACAATGATCTCTTTTGTTAGAAAACATTAATTAAAGAACTTTCTCATGATACTTAAAGTTTACTTCTTTCATATTTATTTTGTTCTGCTCATGATGTTGTCACTGTAAATCGTAATCACGGTTTCTTCCGCTTAAATCTTAAAGGATTCAAGGTCAACTCAACAAAGAAGTTAATGCGTCTTTCGACAGCATTTAAAGGGACAGTTCACCCATAAATGAAAATTATGTAATTTACTCACCCTTAAGTTTTTACACACCTATATGAGTTTCTTTCTTCTGGTGAACACAAAAAAATATATTTTTAAGAATTTTGGTAACCAAAATGTTGACGGTAGCCATTGACTTCCATAGTATTTTTCCACCTACCATCAACTGTCTGGTTCCCAACACTCTTCAAATTTTCTTCTTTTATGTTCCACACAAGAAACAAACTCATACAGGTTTGTAAAAGCCTTAGGATGAATAAATAATGACAGAATTAAAATTTTTAGGTGAACTGTCCCTTTTAAACACCTGAATTTGTGTCTAAATCCCAGCGGTTTGAGATGAATCTCAGTAAGCCGTGTTGTGATGAAGTGCTTATTTCTCGTTGGCCTTTATGGCTTTATTTCTCGAGCTTTAACAGGCCGCTTGTCCTTGAACCGGATGTCTCAGAGACGTCAGATGGACCTGCTGCCAATAAGTCACAGGTGTATTGGGATGTTGACAGGAATGCGAGCCGCCGCTCCTGACTTCATTAAAGCCAGATGGATGATGGCCAACGCTGATAAATCATAAACGCTTACCAGTCAATTCCAGTTCCTATAGAAACAGAACAGCATCGTACATCTACGGTCAAATGCAGTCGTATCTTTATGCCGTCTAGGCCTCGTCACTGTATTAGCAGCGACTCAATTACCCGTTCTGTGATTTAATTCAATCAGGATAATAACCAGAGAGGAGGAAATCTGATATGGAAACAAAGCTGCAAAATCCAGACGACTTCATCCCGTCTCTCTAAACCAATCTGTGCCAACTTAAAGGGATAGTTCATGCAACAATATAAGTTCTGTCATCATTTATTCACCCGCATGTTGTTTCGAATTCATATGATTTACTTTCTTCTGTGGAACGCGAAATAAAACAGTCTTAAAGGGCATAAAATGACTGTCAAGCTTAAAAAAAATGCATAAAATACACCATGACATCATTAAATATAAATTATGCAGTGTTACTGAATTTCTGATAAAAAGTCACATCGGTGGTAAATAAAACAAAACGTTTATAAACTTTACATTCAAGTGAGTAATTAAACTTTAAATAATTACTATATAAGTCGAGAATAATGGGTCAAAATTTAATGAGAAAAAACTGATGAGATGGAGAGGTGTATAAGTCACAGTTCATTATTACATTCAGAAATAAAGTACTGATAAATAAAACGTTTGCAAAATTATAAACACTATAAACATGTACTTTAGTTTTCATCTCTACACAAAAAAATCCTTTAAATTTAATTGTATTCAGAGTAAAACAGGAATGAAAAATATACAGTAAATTCAAAACAAACATAAATTATAATGGCATTAATTATAAACAACATTTATTATAAACGCCAAACCCGAATGAATTTATTTAAAGTGAAACTTTAAATGAAACTTTAAAGTATAATAAATCACTTTTATTGCTTATAAACTGCATTGGAATATAAACAAAGCATGTTTCAGATGATTAAAAAACACATACAATTTTTTATTAAACTAATAATTATAAAGTAAAAGCAGTCAAAATAAAACACTCACAAAAGAAGAAATATTTTATTTGTATTATTACTTTACTATTTTATTAAAATATTAATTTATTATTTTAATATTTTATACCTGCATGTCATGTGATCATTAACTGACCATTAACCATGGACATGCAAATGTGCTGTTAAATAATTAAAAATATGAACTTTTATATTAAAATGTCAGGATGACTTAACATATTAATACCTAAAATACTTAAACATTAAAATAAAGGTGTTTGGTCGACAAAAGAATTGGAATCGGCTTTTTAAGTTGCTATTTTGCAAATACTTTTATGGTTATGTTCTTGGCAGCATTGATCCCCATTCACTTTTACTCTATGGAAAAATAGTCCTTGTGACAATCTGTGAAAAATCCTCTTTTATGTTCCACAGAAGAACTAAAAAATAAATTTTATAAACATTTCTGGGTGAACTGTTCCTTTAAGTGAGTAAAAAGTACATCATTTGAGTTGTTTGACATTTTAATTTTCTCCTTTTTTTGTCTTTCAGTTGTTTGTCCTTTGATCCACATAACTCTAATCTAATTCTGCAGGTTTCTAACTGAATTTATAAAAGTAGGCAATCTGCAAGCTCTCCGCACGTTCAGGGTCCTCCGTGCTTTGAAAACTATTTCCGTAATCCCAGGTAAGCGCAAGGGAACAGCTCACAGTGTCGCTCAATGTCCAGTCCAGCAGCTCAGGATTTGACCCGCATCCGGTTCTTCCCGTGCTGTGTCCTCCAGCTCATCTCTTTCCCGGCAACTTCCCGACACCCTGCTTCATTCTCCGCTGTGTTGTTTGCCTGTTGTTGGTGTTGTTGTCATTGTCTGTGCTCCGATTCTGGCTTATTGCAGATATGTTACTGAGTTTGTGGACCTGGGCAATGTCTCAGCCTTACGGACATTCAGGGTTCTGCGAGCACTGAAAACTATCTCAGTCATCCCAGGTGAGAGGCCGCCAAACGCCGAGGCCTGCGGTGACCAAAACACGTCCAAAACACTCTTGAAAACGTGGAAATGAGACTTTTGAGCTGGGCAAATCAAGTCAAAGGGCCTTCCCTGCTGATGAAAAACCAGCCGGTTTACCCAGCTAACAAAAAATAGCTTCTTAGAACGTTGTGCTAATGTTCCCATCATGTTTTGAAAACACACTAAAAAACTATTCTACAACATTTCAGTTTATTTAAAAAAAAAAATCATTTTCATTTAACACCATTATGTTAGGTTTCCCCTTTTAACACAGTTAGATTGTGTTAAACTGAATCAGTTGCGTTTTGACTCAATATTTTCATTTTGAAAGAACATGTTGACAAAAATTTGATACAAACATTTGATGCTTGTTCAATTTACTTAACTAAATGAAGTTAATCCAGCACAGTTCTTTGCAATCACTTTACTTAATTTGAGTTGAGAGTACATCATTTTTTTACTTGTGTAAGTGGATTTCCCCTTCCCATCATGCTTTGCACAGGGCTGGATAAGGAGAGTAAATGTTGAAATAAAATGTTATTTTATGCAGTTTTTAATCAAGATGATACAATTGGGAGACTTGTTAATGTTAATTTATGTTTGCATTTAAAAGAGTTTTTGGGGGTTATGGTAAAGTGTAGGGCATGTGCTTGGGTTGAGGACCTGCTAACATAAGTTAAAGATGTTTTAATAATAAAAAACAACTATTTTGGGCATGCCATAGATGTAACAAAACCTTATGGTTAATGCCTAAAAAAAAAAAACTTACGGAGTAAAATTCAGTTTGTAAATGCATCAATTTCCTTTAAAGTTGGCCCAACTGAATAACATTTCATTGCATGAATTTGTTTTTTATGAGTTGGGGCTACACATATTTATTGAATTATTTTTTTGAGTGCATTATTTCTGTAAACATCCAGTTTTAAAAACTAAAGGAAACATTTAGGAAACATTACAGAAACATTCCATTTCCAAACATTGTAGGAATGTTACTTTTTGAACGTTCTCTGAACATTCTAAAAGTTCTTACATTTAAAAAGTGTCCAACTAAAGTGTTTCAGGAATGTTCCATGAACAATATATAAATAATGTTTTTGTTCTAATGTTTTGAGAACATCATTAAAGACCTTTAACTTTGAACGAGCATTACTGGTAGAACGTTTGTTCATAACTTTGAGAAAACCTTATCACAACGTTCTGAGAACATCCTCTGTTAGCCGTGGCCAAAACCTCTCTAAAACCATCAAACCAGACCAGCCTAACTTGTGGAAACCATCTAGGTGTTATTTTTTTTTTTCAGCAGGGTTGAATGATGTTCAAGTAACTGTCATAGAGTGAAATAGTCTGGTTACCGAAGTAAATCTCCATTCATTTTCTCCTTGGGAAAATGGATTTTTAACGATAACTGTTCAAGACAGACCGACTGTGAGCTCTGAGGTTGTTAACAGATGGTATATGCTGTAGCTGTAGCCATCTGTTCGCATTATTTCAACTTATTTTTAAATTAATAGTGCTTAACAGCTGAATTTGTGGTGAGAAACTACATTACCCATGATGCTGTACAGAAATTTCCACCAATCAGAGAGTCGCGCTAAAAGTACTCCGCCCTCTCTCTCTCTCTCTCTCTCTCTCTCTCTCTCTCTCTCTCTCTCAAATTAACATATCAGTTATTGTTTTTTATAAATGTAAAGAACATCTTTAAATTAATAGTGTTATATTTCTTAATTGTTTTTAATCTGATTATGTCATTCACAGTGCTTCATGGGATTGTAGTCCTTTCATTAAACCTAAAGTTCACAGTCTTTCTATTTTTGTCCGACACATTTTTTTGCTTCAAATGAAAGTTTGTATGTTCTGATTCTCTTCTTAGTTGTTTGGTTTAATTCACGGCTCATAACTCTTTAACAAAGACTTCCCTATGAGAAAAGTGAATGGAAAAAATACTGCTGCTGAAAAACTAGACAGCCCTTTTGCGCTCGATTACAGCTGTTAACATTAGACGCCACAGCGGCTTCACGAAGGACCTCCAGGTGCAACATGTTGTATTGTAGGTCGATCACACAAGTGAAATGACATCAGGGTAGACGGTTCACGTTTCCTTCATCTGTCAACTCGAGGTTCAGTTAACTCACTCCAAAAGTCTCATTGACGTGTTGAAGGCATGAGTAGCTGTAGAGAAACACCAGTTTGCATGCTTAGCCAATCAGCAGACGCTTCTTATGGAATGAGAAGAATATATTTATATTTATACATATGAACATATTTATACATATTATACATATGAAACAGAAAACACAAACACACACACACACATATATGCTTATATATACATATTATATATACATATGTATTCTGGAAGAAAAGTGCATGTTCTCGTTCCATGGAAGCGTCTGTTGTGAACTGTCACATTTTGTGTGCTTCCCGCACTCACAAATGTTTGTAAAGGCAGAGCTGATGTCCTGTGCTGTGTTTGTGGTTTAATGTGGTTTGACAGATGCTCTAATGTGAAAGATGTGATCTTGGGTTTGGCAACATTCAGAATTTGAGAATCCTGTTAAATTCATGAGTGTATATTTGATTTGAATTGGCAAAATCACACAGGACGCTGAATTGTAATTTGATTGGGAAGAAATACTGAATTGCAATGCCAAAAAAAAAAAAAAAAAAAAAAAAAAAAATCAACAAAGCAAAGAAATGAAAAGAAATGAAGCAGTCAAAAATTGTTTTGTGACAAAATGTAATAATTACATTATTGTGTGCTGTAAGCTGTAGGTTAAAAAAAGTAATAAAAGGAAATTTATATAATGTATATAAATATATATAATTTATATATTTTATATTATTTTGATTTATTTGTTTTTAATACCTCATTATATTACTTTTTTAATGCATTTAATTTTTTTTTATTTTTATGTTATTACATTTCTTCCTACTTTTTCAGCTTTAATAAATTATGTATCATATTGAAAAAGTAGGGGTGACATGAAAAATGTATAAAAATATACAGTTATTAAATATAATAAAATACATTTTTACTATCATTAATCATTTGTTATTGTTTAAAAATTTTTACTTAAAAAGTTTACAAAAAATTATACCTTTTTCATGTCACCCACACTTTTTCAATTTTAAATTAATATTATAAATAAAATAAAGTAAAATAAATATAAAAATTAAATTCTTATATATTTTTATAGTTATGCATTATACCACCAAATTATTTATTTATTTATTTATATTTGAATATATTCTGGATTCACAATTCAAACTGAATCTGAATTCTGAATGGTGCACATCCCTGATATGATCTGGAAAATTATTTTAAAAATGTAGTTCTGTCAAACGATTAATCGCGATTAATCGCATTCAAAATAAAAGTTTTTGTTTACATAATATATGTGTGCATACTGTGTATATTTATTGTATGTATTAAATACACACATACAGTACATATTTTGAAAATATTTACATGCATTTACATGTTTATATTTATATTAATTTAATTTATATTATATATAAATATAATTTTCCTTAAATATTTACATGCATGTAAACAAAAAAACTTTTACTTTGGATGCGATTAATCGCGATTAGTCGTTTGACAGCACAAAAAAAATGTTAGTTTGATTTGATCAACTACCCAAAAATTAGACTGATTGAAAAAAAAAATGTCACTTAATTTGAGCTCAGCATTATTATGGTTGTGTGCCGCTCCTGATGTCAGGCCTGAAGACCATCGTGGGCGCGCTGATCCAGTCGGTGAAGAAGCTGGCAGACGTGATGATCCTGACGGTCTTCTGTCTCAGCGTCTTCGCTCTCATCGGCCTGCAGCTCTTCATGGGGAACCTGCGGCAGAAATGCGTCCGCAGCACCGCGCACTGTCTCAACACCACCTTACCTTCATACAACAACAGCACTTTCTTCTGCAATAACAGAACCTGGTCCTCGCTGGAGGACTTCATCACTAATGAAGGTCAGCGGAAAGTCTGAATGCTTGCTGGAAAACCGCACACATCTGAACAATAGCTAGTTTCCGTTTCAGAAAGTTGATTTTCTGAAGATGATGTGGGTGGCGTGACCTCTGTGATGTGGGAGGCATCGCTGTGCGCTTGCTGAGGTCTTCTGAGTGGGTTTTAGCAGGTTTTAGGTGATTTCTTACTGGTTTAAGTCACAAAAGTTCATCTTCAAGTCTTCAAGAGAAATAGAAACAGACACAATAGTTGTTGTCGCAGACTTGGATCTCTTACAAATCTGAGCACACTTTGAGACATTGTTGAGATCTGATCTGAAACTCTAGAGAAAGCAGGATTGTTTAGCAAAAGTCTCAGTACTTTCTGGGAAACAACTGGGATATTAAAATCATATCATTTTAAATTTTTCTTTTCTCTGGCTAGTATAATTCAGTGCTATTTTAGGATTATTTATAAACTATTACATTAATATTTTGATGTATATTTCCATATACATTTTTTTTTTTGTTAATTTTTAGCTTAGGTTTTAGTAATATAGTAATTTTTGGTAATTTTATTAGTTTTTTAAATGATTTTTTTATTAAATAGTTTTCATTTATATTTATTTCAGTTTAGTTTTAGTCATTTTAATACTTCAAATATATATATATATATATATATATATATATATATATATTTATTTAAAAGTAACCTCTAAGTTTCATTTAAGTTTTTTAAATGTTAATTTTAGTTAACTTTTTAGTAATTTTATGTGCATTTGTCATTTTTATTTTTTATATATCTATTTAGTTTTAATGTATATTTAAATCAATTTTATTTTTAGTGATTTTAGCACTTAAACTTAGACATAATTATTTCAATTAGTTGTCTAATTTTCATTTACTTTTTCACATTTCATTTTAATTTTAGTTTAAGTTTTAGTAATTTACTTTTGTGCTTTTGTCATTTAAAAAAATAATATTTATATTTTAATAATTTTAGTAATTCAACATAAATGTTATTGTTTTAGTTAGCTGTTAAGGCATAATTTGTAATTCTTTATAAAATTTATTTGGTTTCATTTAATATTTTTTATGTAATTTAATTTCAGCTTTTTAAATAACAAAAACAATTTTTTTTTTAGTTTTAGTTTACAGTAACAACACTGGAGCTGGTTGCATAAACTGCTTATATTAATTTTAATTAAATTGCATTAAAAATTAATTAAAATGAAATTAAATTAAAGTTTTTTTCTTAAAGACTGGTCATAACTTTGGTCTAATTTAAATCTGAAAATTAAGACTGATGACTAAGACATTGACATGTCTGTGCAATTTGTTACACAATCAAACTTTTTTTGCTACGTCTTAGAATTTAGCTTTGATTGAATATACACTTGAAAATCAAATACTTTAATCATAGTTATACTAAACTCAACAAGAGGTTCTCTGAATCACCTGATTGAACACTGCAGCCGCTTTCACACATGCAGACTGTAATATGAAGCATGTTGATCATAATTCTGCAGCTGAATGACAATATCGTCAGAAGAGCGATGTCTAAGATGAGATTTAGTCTTTTTTTGGTTGGTCTCATTTCATTAGAATAGCAATTAGGACAGCGCTGGCTCTCGATAAGTTGACCCGCAGAACGCAGATGTAGGACACAGACAGAAATAGACAAGACGCTTTCTCCTCAAGTGCTTTGTCATGCTTTGCATGCTCCAAAACATAGAGATCCACTGAATTCAAACAGTTTTACTAGCATAACAAGCAGTGTTAATGAAGATCTGATGGACACTGGTGACCTATCAGCGGTAGAATGGATCAAACGCGGTATAAACGCAGGCCCGTAACCTTTAGGAGAAACAGTTAAGGTTCTGCCGACAGCTGGATGTGCCTCCGTCACCCAGCGGCACTCGAGAGCGAAAACCAGCGCAGATAAACCTCTCAGCCACTCTCTTCAGCCGGAGGAAAAACAGACGTGTTCACATCTATCTCCTCCGAACAAACCGCAGGCTATAGCTTATGCAGAGCAGCTTCGGTTTCTCAAGATCCTGATGTATTGATTGCAGCTTTGAGACGCTGCTTTCAAACTCAAGATACTAGTTCAACTACAGTCAGGTTACACTTTTAAAATGTCAAACCAAAGCTATTTAAGGTGCTTTATAAACATGTATATGTGTGTGTGTGTGTGTGTGTGTGTGTGAGTGTGTTGTAATGTGTGTTATATATATAATTTATAATGTAAAATCTCAAGTAACAAATTTCAGTTATAAAAATGTTGTGGAAATGTTTCTAAAATATTGAAATGTCCAGTTTTCTTGTTGTAATTACATTATTTAAAGGTGACTAAAATGTTTCTTAAACATTCTACTAATTTTATTTTACCCAAAATAGAACATTATTTGAACATTTATTTTTAATATTCTAAGAACATTAAAATGTCCAGTTTACTTGTGATTAGAATGTTATTGAAAGGTTACAACAGTGTTTCTTTTAACATTCTACTGACCTTTCTCCTGAAATGTAACATTATTTGAATATTATTTTTTAATATTCTAAGAATGTTACAATGTCAGGTTTTCTTGTCATGATTAGAATGTTATTTAAAGGTAACTAAAATGTTTCCTAAACATTCTACAAATTTCATTTTTCCCAAAAATATAACGTTATTTGAAGGTTTATTTTTAATATTCTGAGAAAGGTTAAAATGTCCAGTTTTCACGTTGTGATTATAACATTATTTAAAGGTTACTAAAACGTTTCTTAAACGTTCTAATTTTAATTTACCCAAAATATAATGGTATTTGAATGTTAATTCTGAGAAAGGTTCAAATGTCCAGTTTTCTTGTCATGATTAGAGTGTTATTCAAAGGTTACAGAAACATTTCTTAAACGTTCCACTAATTTTATTTTTCACAAAATATAATGTTATTTGAATGTTTATTTTTTATATTTTAAGAACACTATGTCCAGTTTTCTTGTAGTGATTTCAACATTATTTAAAGGTTACAAAAATGTTTCTTAAACTTTCTACTAATTTTATTTTTTCCAAAAATGTAATATTTAAACGTTTATTTTTTTACATATTCTAAGAACATTAAAATGTCCAGTTTTCTTGTCATGATTAGAATGTTATTTAAATGTTACAGAAATGTTTCTTAGAACTTTCAAGTACAAATAACATCATATTTATATTCCAAGAATGTTGATCTCAGAACATGTTTTTCAACATTATAAAAATGTATATCAAATATTAATAAGTTTATAAGAACATTCCATAAACATTACTTTAAGAATGTTTTATCCTAACATTTATATAACTTCCATATAAACCATTGTTAAAAGTTGTGAGAAGGTTCCCTGTCAGCTGGGATTCTGAATCAGAGCTGGATTTTTCTGAAACATAAGCAATGGTTTTCAGATCTTCATTGCAGTGGCAGTGTTAAACATCAAATTTGCATTACATTTGATTGGTAAATTTCATGTAAATATCTATCTGTGAATGCTGACACCTTAATTGAGACTCTATTTAAATACAAGCAAAAATAAATAAATAAATAAACACCCTAGTAACCCTGTAATTGATCTGAGATGAAAACACAATAAAGAACAGCAGTAATTCATTTAATATTTTGCAATAAAGCACTGGAAAAGCTACAGCATTGTCTTCTTTTTAAGATCATTTTATGTCATTTTAACCCTTTGAGGCATGGCGACTTGACTCTCTCAGAATTAATAATTTAGAATTATTAATTCCATATTATTAGATATGGAATTATGATGCTCTTGTTTTGAAGTTTTCAACAGCCCAAACATTAAGATCATTAAGAATTGAAATGAAACAAAAATGACTAAAACTAAAACAGCACTGAAATAAATAAAGATAAATAGAAATATTAAAAAAGAACAAAAAATTAGATTTTAAAAATATATAAAAAATCATATTTTTTCATTCTTCCAGATAATTTCTTCAAAGTGGAAGGAGCCAAGGACGCCTTAATATGTGGGAACGCAAGTGATGCTGGGTGAGTTTACTGTGCTTTGAGATTGCATTGTGGTACAGTGATTTTACTCTGGTATTTTGCTTAGTCATGTTTATTTATGATAATTTATTTACTGACAATGGTTTCATGATGTAATTCATTAGCTGTAGGCTGTTTACAGTTGCCAGGCAATATAGCCGACACACTTTCTTTGCAATTTGTAAATTGTAAAGTAAAATTTTACGTTTTGGCGAATTTGTAGCAAATTCGTTTGTTTGTTTTTGTACGATCATATTCTGGGCTCATCTGCTTGTCTGTTTATAGTATGCATATTCAATGAGATGTGTACTGAATGTGATCTTTTAACATGACTGTCTTTGTACATTAAGCATTTTTCACATTAAGCGTTTTTGAATGTCTCGTTGTCTTTTCTGATTGAAAAACTGCGGCAGGAGCTGTATATAGATGTGCATTGCTTTCACTTATCTTTGATATTGTTATTCTGAGAGGTGATTTAAGTATTTGTGGTTTGAAACAAGGAAATTTGTGACTAAAAATAATGATTAGAATGTGTGTTCGTTACTGTATTTCACCTTCAAACGTGACTCATCCAATCAGACATGAGGGGCGGAGCTATGTATGTTATGAAAGGTAAAACTAAAGCTAGATTTGGTCATCCGTCGATGTGCAGCAGCTGCTGTAAGAGCCGTGAGTGTCTGACTCAGAAGAACTGCATGTACATGTATGAGTCAGTGGCCTTGACTAACAGAAACCAGACAGACGCCAATCAAGCCCTCCGATCCAGAGGAACATGTCTGTGTGAACTGCTCTCAACTCAACATATCTCAGGCTTTCATTATATTTAGACAAGTAAAAAACAATCTATTTATTGATCAGTTTATTTCATTATCAGTATGATAATGGATAATGCCATCTGCAACCTGCTTTAATCTAATGGATTTCAGTAAACAAGGCTGTCAGTAAAAACAAAAATAAATAAAAAATAAAATAAAATAAAATAAAATAAAATTAATGTTATCTACCAAGAACTAATTGGATAAAAATAAATAATAAAATAAATAAATAAAATACCAGAATGGATTCATGTCATCGACAGGATTATTATAATAAAACTAAAACTAAAACCATAACATTACACTTGTTACTTGAAAAAAAAATAATAATAAAAATAACTAAGTAAAATAAAAGTAAAATAAAAAATAAAGTAAAATAAAATCAAATATAGAATAATATAAAATATTAAAAAATGAACTTATTTTATTTCAGCTAGTTTCCAAGGCAATATTTCTCATTTTCATTTATTTTAACTCAATGTACTAAAATAACTAAAACTGAATAAAATTCATAAATATGAATAAAAATATATTGACATATTAAAACAAAATATAAAAAATAATAAAAATGACAAATACCCACAAAAAAAAAAAAAAAACTTTAACTAAAATTAAAATGACAACATAAAATAAAAACTAATTAAAATATTAATAAAAATTATAATAGTATCTAATAATTACCAAAATAAAATAATAAAAATACTAAAATAACTCTGGTCATCAAACTTTTATTTAAACTTTGTTTCTGAAATGAAAAATAATTATATAATTATAATAAGAAAACCATAACAAATAATAACTTGCATTTCTAATTTAAGATTATGAAGACAAAACAT
This sequence comes from Spinibarbus caldwelli, assembly GCA_039654775.1. Classification (NCBI taxonomy): domain Eukaryota; kingdom Metazoa; phylum Chordata; class Actinopteri; order Cypriniformes; family Cyprinidae; genus Spinibarbus; species Spinibarbus caldwelli. The sequence continues at coordinate 2,178,698 of CM077262.1, read as the reverse complement.
GTTTTTCTTTGGAATAATGAGCACTTATGATTCAGTATGAACAGAAACATAAATAATTTAATTTTACTTGAATAATTACTCAAGTACATAGGGTTTACTTTGCAACAATTTTCACTTAGAAAATGCTAGTAAATATCGCCAATAATTAAAAAGAAATTAATTGAATTAAATGCAAAAAACTAAAATTGTATTTTCTTGTAAAACACATTCCAATAATCTTTTGTTTGACTAAAAATCATTTTTACAGAATAGCTGAAATGTATAAATGAGAATCTAAACACAGCACTGAATAAATATAATAATAATCCGGTCTGTGGTGTGAAGTCCTGCAGCTCAGAGGAACATCAGCGTGTGTGTTCATAACTGAAGGAGTGTCTGTGAGTGTATATGAGCGTATGGCATTACGACATGAAAGCGTCTGCTCAGGAGGGATTTGTACAGTATGTGCTGATGGTCATTTCTCTGCTTACATAAACTCTCACCGTGGGCATCACAGGAGCTCACTTCAGTGAGTCATGACATCTTCAGTCTCTTACAAGAAAACGAGCTGCTGCTGAGGAGCTCTGAGAGTTAGAGGTTACTTAACAGATCACCAGGTGAAGTTTAGTCTCTAAATGATCAATATGATTGCTGCATGCCTTCTGTCTCTGATTGATAGTTTAGACTTTAGACTCAATCAGCATTGGATCGCATTGCATTATATTTTTGGATCATTTCAGTCTCATCTTACTAAGACATATTATTGGAAATATAGAGTGACGATTGATATTTAGATCATTTTATGTAAGTATCCGCTACACTGTTATAAAGATCTGACCGACTTACATTACAAGCTATCAGAATTTCATCTCAATTTTTGGCGTTATAAATATCAGCATCTGCATCAAATTGCATACATTTGCTAAGTTTGTGCCTCTGAATAAAACTGAGCTCTTTTTCCTCCATGTTCTTATATCAGACTACACCGAAAAAAATGATACTATATATTTTTAAAGGTAAGTGGTTGCAAACAATTTATTTTAGCTACATTTAAAAAAAAGTTGAAAGTTAGTCAACTAAATTTGTTTATTTGAATGTAGCTAAAATAAATTGATTGCAACCACTTACCTTAAAAAATTTTAGTAAATTCACTGAATAATTTTTTTCAGTGGTATTTCAGACTAAAGTCTGATGCATCAAATGCTGATGTCTTTTTTATTTTTAAAAATATTTAATATAAAAGTGCAATAAACTTAGTTATTTCAGGCTGTTATTTTATATAATCAAGCTTTACAGGGTTAAATGGCATAAAAAAAAAGGTTTTTTTTTTTGTTTTTTTTTTAAATATTGCAACTTTTTGTCATATGCCAGGCTTTACAGGGTTAAACACCAGTAGTAATTAAAAACTAAAAATATAATTAAAAAATAATGCATTATATAGTTTAAGATTAAATAACAAAATCATTTAAAAAAAAAAAATATATATATATATATATATATTTCTTTTCTTTTAATATATTCTGTCTAAAGGTTAAATAAACTGTTCCATTAAAAAAAAAGAAAGATATTTTTTACCATTATTTCATATGTCAGGTTTTACAGTATTAAACACCACTAATAATTAAAATAAATTTAAAAGATAATACAAATAATGTTTTATTCTGAAGATGTTTTTCTCTTAAAACATCATACTGAAAATGTTATAGTTTTGTTCCATTTAACTTTGAGAGAAAGTAGTCAGCAAGAATAAAAAATCGTCCGACTTTAATGGACTTGGAGAAATCATTATCCCTCGGCTGCTTCTAGGATTTCACGGCACGCTTGCCGTTCGGTGGGATTTGATGTTTGGAGACATCTGCAGCACATTCGCTCTAAGCGTCTGGAAAGTTAGTCCTCTGTCTCTGGCAGCTGCTCTCGTTCTGTGAGAATCAAATGGATAAAACATTATCTTAAAAGCGACTGCTAATCGATAACGTGATATTTCAAAATCCAGAGCAATTTTGCAGTGGAATATATTGAACATGTAATGGAAAGTGCAGGGCGCTCCGGTTGAGTTATCAGTTATATAATGTGCCGCTGGTGTGAATTACGACGAGGCCTGGAGATGTTGATTGTAACATCTGGCCGAAGCCAGAAGCGGACAAAGGACAAATGCATCTGTCTTCGGCCGTGATAACAGACGCGTGTCCACCTCTGATAAAACAGCGTTTGTCTAGTGTGTGTGATACACACATTCAGTTCATTCAGCGCTTTACGAGGGTCATCGCGCTTCTCTCAATGTTACGAACAAACGTTCTTTCAGAAACGTTAATAGAATGTTTGTTCAAAGTTATCTGGTATTTAATAATGTTTTCAGAACATTAGCACGAAAATGTTATTTAAACATCATTCATGGAACACGTTTCCTCATGGAACATTCGTCTAACGTTTTTTAAATGTTACTCTTTGTTTCGGAATGTTCCGAGAACATTCAAAAGTAACATTCCCATTAATAATGTTATCAAAATGTTACTTACACTGCAAAAAATGTTTTTCTTACTTAGATATTTATACTAGAAAATAAGACAAAAATACTAAGAAGTCTTGAATCAAGATTTTACAAGTAAAATGACTTAAGATATTGTCTTATTTTCTGAAAGAAAAAAAAATCAAATTAAAACAAGCAAAAATATCTGCTAATGGGGCAAGAAAAATAATCTTGTTTAGCCTTTGAATTAAGATGATTTATCTTACCCCACTGGCAGATATTTTTGAGTGTTTTAAGCAAAAGCTTACAAAATTTTGATAATTTTTTCAAAAAACAAGAATATTTTAAGTCATTTTACTTGTCAAGTAAATGCATCTTGATTCAAGAATGTTTAGACATTTATACTAGAAAACAAGACAAAAATACTAAGTAAGAAAATCTTTTTTTTTTTTTTTGCAGTGTATACATCGTTTATACGTTTTTCTGAAACTTTCCAAAACAACAGTTTGTTTGTTTTTTTTGCATTTTTTTTTAAATGTAACTACTTCAAAAGTACATTCCCATTATGTTTTCAAAATGTTAAAATTGAACTTTCCCTCAATGTTTTCTCTAACATTCACTTAACCAAGAAAAAAATACAAATAAAAAATAAAAACTGGAGAACTTTTAGAAATATCATTTTTTTAATGTTAGCAAAACATTTTAGAACATATTTTTGTTAGCTGGGTAGTTACTTATATGTCAAACTAATTTAAAAAAGCAGTTTTTAAAAAATATATATTAAGGGGATAATGTCTGAAACAGCATTTGCACAAATACGTTTATACTAAACACAACCAATAAAACCATATTTAAAAACATTGTGATGAAGATTTTATCTAAATGCTGCTGTTTAACAAAGGCAATGTTAAATTCTGCGCAGGGAATCTGAAGTATTGATTCATTTTTGGAACTGGATCATCTAGAGTATATGAATCATCTGAACGAACTGATTCACTAAAATGAATCAAATTTCCCAGTGCATACAACATCTGTAAAACGGCATGAACAAAAAATTACATAAAAAACTGTAATGTAAAGTTTTGTGATACTAAATCTGTTTAAAAAAAACAAAACAACAACAACTGAGGTACTGTCACTTCACAGCAAGGTTATTACAGCTAACTAAAACTTTAATAAATAAATAAATACACACAACAAAATTCCTAAAACTGTAACTAAAAATAGAAATGAAAGCAGAAAATAAAAAGAAAAAGTAATTCAAACTATAAATAAAATTGTTAATTAAAAATCGGAATGAGACTAGAATAACATGCTTCACAGACAAGTGTTGTTTTATAAACTAGCGGTTATAAATACAGCACTAATATAAGTGTGATATAATGTGCTCTGCTGTCAGCTAATGGTGGTATATAAATATTTTCAGAGAGCACATCAACAAATAATCACTGACCTTCATCACAGCGGCCGCTCACGCCGACTGACCATCAGCTTTATCACTCACTGATTTACTTGGAACTCCAAACATCTCGATTAAAACATCGTCTCATGTGTCGTAGTAATTATAGGGTGTTAGTGGACATTCATTCAAACAAGAGTCTATTAATAAACTGCGATTAGCTTGTATTTTGACCTTAATGGCACTGACTGAGAGGTCACTTGCATGAAACGAAAGGTTCACTCAGAATAACTCAATAATGAACAACCAAATCTGGCTTCAGACTAACAGCTTCATTGCTTTTTTAATTCTTAGTCATCAAAAAACAAAAACAAAAACAAAAAATGTTAATGTGCAACATCATCTGCACCCAATTTTTCTGCACCAAATGTATTCCTTCGTTTCCGATTGTGCTTTTACTAGAGATGTGCATCTCATAACTGAGTCAAATGCAATACGCATCTCGAAGCACAGCCAACGATACGATATATTAAAGATACATATGAAGCAGCTACCGATGTGATGCGATGCGAATCACCCCGATTTCAATTCGATTCAACACAATGCAATTCAATGCAATACGATGCAATGGAGAGAAATATGATGCTATGCAATTCAATATGGTACAGATGGTTTGCTTTTATGTTAATCTCTATTCTATGTGACTTTCAGGACACGCCTCGGTCTCCGCAGTGTTGTGATTCGTCATATTCTCGTAGCAGCAGCGGTGATGAGAGAAACAGTTTAGAGAAGAAAAATCAGGCTACATACAAAATATTGGTCACTAGTTATTGGTCACTTTCTAAATAATAAAAGTTTAGCGCATCTACTAATAATTAATCTATATTAATAAATCGGTTTTTACTGATGAAAATATGTTAGAAATGATGCATCGCGATACAAATGCCAACTTGTATTGATGCACACTTTTTTAAACCGATGCATCGCATCGTTGTTTTATGCCGATGCACCGATGCGAGTCAGTGAATCTTCCCATCCCTAGTTTTGACTGAAAATGATACAAAAATACTGATTAAATGCTGATTTTATGTTGATGAAAAAATACTGATTAAATACTGACAATTTACAAAAAATACTGAGTAAATGCTTGTTAAAAAAAAAAAAACCGTACATTTATTAATTTACTTAATTTGTGGTAAAGTGTCTTTTTTTTTTTTTTTTTTTTACTGGAAAATGAGAAAAGAAAACTAATTAAATGTTGATTATGAAACCATGATGAAATAATACTGATTAAACACTGATAATTTACCTGTAATACTGAATAAATACCAATAAAATTAGATACCAATAAAACCCAATATTTTTTCTATTACTTAATTTCTGATAGATAGATAGATAGATAGATAGATAGATGGATAGATAGATAGACAGACAGATTTTTTTCCACTGAAAAATGAGACAAAAATACTGATTTTAAAACCATGATGAAATAATACTTATTAAATACCGATAATTAACCGATAATATTGAGTAAATACCGATAACCGCCCCCCCCATTTATTTATTTATTTATTGAAAGCAAGACAAAAAATATTGATTAAATGTTGATTTTAAAACCATAAATAAATAATACTGATAATTGATTTACTGATAATACCAAGTACTGATTAAATAAACAAAACTAAACATCTTTATTTATGTCTAATAGATCTGTAGATGAATTATACTGAAAAAAATCTATCTATCTATCTATCTATCTATCTATCTATCTATCTATCAATCATTAAAACCAGGTACATACATATGAAAGTAAATAGAGTAAATAACTTACTTTTAGTGCACACTAACGAGAATGTCACTTGAAGTAATATAATGCTAATGCCTAAAGCAAATAAGCCTAAATAAAAACAAGGCCTATATACTGTAAGGTTCAAGAGAAGCATGCGTGTTTTTGCCCTGAAAGAGGTGATGTTGGTTTATTATTATCAATATGATTAATATCTTCATATGTAGGTCGTACAGCACAGGCTCTCTGTATGTGAAGCCGCTGTTCTTCACGTCAGTGCGTTTGTTTCCTTTGTTGGTTTGTTTCCCTCGGGGATCAATTAAGTGAATTAATCCAGTGGTCTTATTTTAGCCATTGTTAGCATGCAGCTCTGGTCACCTTGTGAACCTGGATGGAAACCTGAGTTGAAGGCTGACGGCGTTTCAAACAGAAGCGCTCGCCTCGTTTCACCTCCTCGCCTGTTGTTATAGGGCTGGATGAGCCTCTCTCGCTCCGTCTGCGACGCTGGGCCAAATAACTGATCAAACTGTACGAGAAGGGCGGGACCTATACACTCGGGATCATTTGTCTAAAAAGAAAAGATTCCAAAAAAGTTTATAAAACAGGGATTTTGCTCTGGTACCACTGGATGATATTGTACAAAACAATACAAAACTAGTGCTGTCAAACGATTAATTGCTTCCAAAATAAAAGATTTGTTTACATTATATATGTATGTGTACTGTGTATATTTATTATGTATATATAAATACACACATACAGTATATATTTTGAAAATATTTACATTTTTATACGTTTATATATTCATATTCTTATATTTTATATTATATATAAATATATTCAATATATAAACATAACATATTTTTCTTAAATATATACATGCATGTGTTTGTATTTATATATACATAATAAATATACACAGTATACACAAATATTATGTAAACAAAACTTTTATTTTGGATGCGATTAATCGTTTGACAGCACAAAAAAAAAAAACATGGGATGATATTCAGCATACTGTATATCTTAATTTTCTAAAATGTATGTTTTTTATCCAGTTTAATAAATATTTAATTTAAATCAAATATTCAATCATTTACACAGTTTTTAGATTAATAGAAATAATAAAAATAATAAAATAAGAAATAATAAAATAAGAAGTGCATAAGATAATGATATTCAAAATATTTCTTTTTTTTTTCAAAAATCATGAACATTTGTTTTATCACTCTACTTTTTGGTAAAAAAACAAAAAACAAAAAAAAACAATTCATTCCATATTTAGTATAAATATTTTTTGTATATACATGAATATTATAAATATAGATATAAATAAATATAAACATATAAATATTAAAATTTAGTTAGGAATTATATACACAAATTGTGCATTATTCAAAACATAATGCCCATATTCGAAAAACAAATATAAAAATATATATTATATATTATAATTTGTCATTAATTAATTTGAATTAATATAACAAAAATACTTTTAAATTTAATGATACATTAACATACATTTATATAATATATAATATATTAATATAACGTATATGTACTTATATCACTCTAGTATTTTCAAATTCATTATAGCATTATATTCAAATCCCAAAGACAAAGAACTCAGTATTATATTATATTATATATTATATTATATTATATTATATTATATTATATTATACTGTATTATATTTAAATCCTGAAATCAGCATAGAAAATGCTAAAAAAAAAAAAAAAAAAAAAAAGTTTCCAGATGCTGTCTAGACCTGATATTTTCAGTCTGTCCAATCTACAAAACTGAAATAATTGAAATCACTAAACAATGATGATCGTCAGATCAAATCCAAAACCCTAGTTGTGTCCTTTTTCTCCTGGCATCAATTTGATGCCAACCAAACTCTCTCCCCGCTCGTCTATATTACTTTTCCTAAATATATCAGCTTCATCTTTACACAATAAAGCATCGACGTCTCGTCATCCGAGCTCTCTTTGTGTCTTTGTACTTAGTTACTGTATTGCGTTATAGTGAGAGGTTTAATCTTGCACGTGTCAATCGGAGCGCCATCTGATCCTGCAGCAGCGTCCGGAGATCAGACTCCCAAAGGAAGTAACCTTGAGTCCATCTTGGCTCATAACAGCATAACAGTTATTCAAACAGAACCGACAGATTGGTTTACACACACGGCACCTAACAGAGATTTCCAGAGCCGCTCCATCGGCCCTGGCCCCGGGGCTCCTATTCTCGGGACCCTGACAGGACAGAGGGACTCTCTAACGCTCAAAATAGAGCATATCGAAATGCTTTGTGTCCCGGCAATGCGGTCCCAGCTGCCAGTGTGCTGAGAGGGGCTTCTTTGACAAATTCTCCGAGTGACTCTGAGCTGGAGCTCAATGACAACAGCAGATCACTGATGGAGAGCGATACCACATTTCTGCCCTCGTTTCTCTCTTAAACATCCTCAAAACAAGGTGCATCTTGAAGCAAGTTTGCATAAGACAGTAAAAAATGGTTTTCAGAGAATATTTCTTGACTAAGTTCTCTTTTTGTGGTTAGAAAAATAAAACTAGCTTTTGAAGTAAACTGATCTTGTTATAAGGATGTTTAGATAGTTTTTTTAATTTTTTTTTAGGAAAACTAGATTAAAAAAAAATACTGATTTAAACTTTTACTGTCAACTAAAACTGATGCAATAATAATAATAATAATAATAATAATAATAATAAAATATATATATATATATATATATATATATATATATATATATATATATATATATAAATTAAAAAATGATTAAATCTTGATTTTTTAAAGCCATGATGAAATAATATTTAATAAATATTGGTTAATTTTTTTAAACTGTTGATAAAAACCATATCTAAATGATCAATAACACAAAAAATAAGAATTGAACTATTGTTTATTCCTTTATTTCTTTAATATATATTTTTTTAACTGTCAATATAAACAATATCTAAATAACCGTTTAAAAAAAATGAGAAAACAAGATAAAATACTGATTATATGTTGATTTTAAAACTATGATAAAATAATACTAATTACATATTGATGAAAAATGTTTTTCTTTTTTTCTTGTCAATAAAAACTAAATATAAATAATCAGTAACAAAACATTTTATACAGGAAAACAAGAAAAAAATACTGATTAAATGTTGATTTTAAAAGCATGATGAAATAATACTGATTAAATATTGATGATTTTTTTTATTTGTTTATTTTTTCTGTCAATAAAAAACTTAATAACCTAAATAATAAATAACAAAGCTTTTTTAACTGGGAAAAAATACTGATTAAATGTTGATTTTAAAACCATCATGATATTTTGTGTATGTTGACCATGATGAAATAATAGTGATTAAACAGCAATATTTTCTCTTGTCAATATATAAAAAAAAAAAAATTAAAACATTATCCAATGAAGTATTACTACTTATTTTCTGGCTTAGTTTGTCATAAACTGGAAGCCACGCTGCTGTAAACAGTCCCAATCTCGAGCACATTGTGCCACACGAGGAAGGAAGCGGCGGTTGGTATCAGTGCGTCTGGGGTCCGGGGCCCCATCCAAACCCGACTGAAGTGGGGCCCGTCCATTAGCACGTCCTTCAGGGACACGGCGAGGTGTGTGAGCGCGATAGCGGCCGTCACCCGCACCCTCACGCTCTCAACAGACGAAGCGCTGGCGCCACCGGCCCCTCAGAGCCTCTGTTAGTCAGAGAGCACATATTACTCAGGACGTCCCATAATAAACAACACACAATAACAGACTGATGCCTCTAATAACCGCTTATTCCTGTTTTCCGCAGCAAATGTCCGGATGGTTTTGAATGTATGAAGACCGGACGAAACCCGAACTACGGCTACACCAGCTTCGACACCTTCGGATGGGCTTTTCTCTCGCTTTTCAGACTCATGACACAAGATTACTGGGAAAACCTCTATCATCACGTCAGTGGACTTTCTGTTCGCTCTCATTACGTCACACTCAAGCATTACAATCTTCATTGATAGCTGGATGACATACGTTTCTTAAAAAAATAATAGTTTTATTTGTAAAGGATGCATTAAATCCAATAAAAATGCAATACAATCAATTTTGTTTTGTATTTAATATAAAATATTTAATATTTCATTATCATAAAATGTATAAATATATAATTTATATGCATACACTACCATTTGGGGTCAGTAATTTTATTTGTTTTATTTTTTGAAAGAAAGAAAATAATACAGTACTTCTATTCAGCAAGGACGCGTTAAATTGATGAAAAGTGACAGTAAAGACATTTATACTGTTACACAAGATTTCTATTTCAAATAAATTATGCTTTTTAAATGTTTTCACTGTCACTTTTGATCAATTTAATCCTTATCCAATGTATCCTTATTGAATAAAAATATTAATTTCTTAAATTTCATTTTTCTGAATTCTTTGATGAATAGAAAATTCAGCAGAACAGCATTTATTTAAAATATAACTATTTCTTATAATTATAATATGTAAATTATATAATTTATTATGTATGTTCAAGTTCTTTACAGTCACTTTTGATCAATTTAGTGCATCCTTACTAAGTAAGCTTTTTTTTTTTAAAGAAATTAACACTTTTATTCATAAAGGATGCATTAAATTGATCAAAAGTGACAGTAAAGACATTTATAATGTTACGAAAGATTTCTATTTCAAATAAATACTGTTCTTTTGAACTTTTTATTCATCTGTGAGTCCTGAAAAATAAAATGTATCACAGTTTCCACAAAAATATTGTGCAGCACAACTGTTTTCAACATTGACAATAATCAGAAATGTTTCTTGAGCAGCAAATCAGCATATTAAAATGATTCCTGAAGGATCATGTGACACTGAAGACTGGAGTAATGATGCTGAAAATTTAGCTTTGATCACAGAAATAAATTACATTTGAACAGATATTCACATAGAAAACAGCTGTTTTAAATGGTAATAACTTTTCACTTTTTTACTGTGTTTTAATCAAATAAATGCAGCCTTGCTGAGCAGAAAAACTCTAAAACTTTGAAGGGTAATGAATATGTAAATATAGAATTCAATGTCATTTATTTCTACATTTTGGCATCAAAACACCAAACTTTTGGATGGTAGTGTATGTGGAAATTAAACTTCTATTCATCTGTTTTCATCCATTGACTAGGCTGTTTTTGAGAGTTCATTGTAGATTAACTCAGAATAGCCTTTGATTGATCAGTCTGACCAATGCATCTGTCTGACACTAATTACAAGCTTGTGAACAGATATCGCACATGCATTTTTCTTCAACAGTAATTGATGAAGTAATTTGCGAGTTCTTGCAGCTGTTGTGATCTTACATTGGTTCTGTGCTGCTGACAGACGCTGCGCTCGGCGGGAAAAGCGTACATGGTGTTTTTCGTGGTGGTGATCTTCCTGGGCTCCTTTTACCTGGTGAACCTGATCCTGGCTGTGGTGGCCATGGCATACGAGGAGCAGAACCAGGCCACCATCGCAGAAGCCCTGCAGAAAGAGCAAGAGTTTCAGCTCGCCATGGAGCAGCTGAAGAAGGAACAGCAGGTATCAGTTTCTCTAATCTGTTTTCACAGTGAAGCTCAGCACTGTGTTCATTTACACACTCAGTGCTTCACTGTAAATGTAGTGAACTGTGCATGAGCTGCGAGATTAATGTGCATTTGGGAATGCAACCTGTGCCATATTCACTTTATTCACAAACGTGCATTTCTAACATTTTTGCGGATAGAAGTTTACAGGATTTCACTAATATTCTGCCAAAATAAAAGCTTGAATCTGAAATGTTAAATCTTTAGGGATTGAAAGTTTAAAAGCAAAGAATTTAATATATGAATAATAGTATTATAACTTGTAGAGTACAATAAAAAAATATTAAAATATAAATACATTATAATATCACATTCATATTGATTTTTTAATTTTTCCAGTATAAATGCATTTTTCAACAGCAATGTATTTTTGTCTTAATTTGTTATAATAATAATAATAATAACAATAATAACAATAATAATAATAATATTTATTATTATTATTATTATTATTATTATTATTCCAATTATTATTGTTAATATAATAATAATAATAATAATTAGTATTACAACCTGTAGTGTAAAAAAATAAATAAATTAATAATAATAATAATGATGATGATGATGATGATGATGATGATGATGATAATAATAATAAGTAAATAAAATATTATAACTTGTGTAAAATAAAACACTTATTATATCACATCATAAGTTGTAATTTACAAACAGCAATGTATTTCTGTCTGAATCTTTTACAATTTAAAGAGTTAAAAAATTATAAAAATAATAATGAACATGAAAATAATTATAATAATAATAAATATACCTGATTTAATCAATAACGTACAAGAAGTCATGCAGCATTGTGGCTATAATTATGACTTTGTGTCTCTCAGGTGGCTCAGAAAGCACAAGAAACCGAGTCCATCTTGACAGCAGACGTGTCACCGTTCTCCTCACAAGGCAAAGGGAATCTGGACCGGAGGAAAAGCTCGAGACCGCTATCTGAAGGAACGGAGGACAGCAGCAATGACAAATCAGCCAAGATAGACACTATAGAGGGGATGAAGGTAGATTTATCACCCAAAATCATCCATCACTCCTCATTTACTCACCTGTATGCCATTTTATTCTGTGGAAATGTCTCCAGTTAAAGAACAAGTTTACTTCCAGAATAAAACTTTCCTGATAATTTACTCACCCCTATGTCTTCCAAGATGTTCATGTCTTTCTTTCTTCATTCGCAAAGAAATTTAGTTTTTTTGAGGAAAACATTCCAGGATTTTTCTCCATATAGTGGACTTCAATGGTGGCCAATGATTTGTCCGTCCAAATTTAAATTTCAGTGCCGCTTTAAAGAGCTCTACATGATCCCAGCCGAGGAATAAGGGTCTTATCTAGTGAAAAGTTCTGTCATTTTATGAAAAAATTACATTTATACACTTTTTAAGCACAAATGCTCGGGTAGCATTAACTCTTTATTAGGCGATCTTGGAAAGGTTAGCGTGATGTAGGCGGAAGTACTGACCCAGTGTTTACAAAGTGAACATGCAAAATAAGTCAAATGCCCTTTACAAAAAAGGTAAAATAACGATGTTGGACGATTTTAAAGTTGGAAGAGTAAAGCTTTTAAACGAAATACAGAGACGAAGAACTAACCGTGTGTGATCTTTCCAACATGATTGCGTAATGTGTGAAGATGTTCATCGCAGAGCTAGAGCAAGCCGAGCAGTGGTTAAAAAGTGCATAAATATTATTTTTTTAAGAAAACGAGCAATCGTTTCGCTAGATAAGACTCTTATTATCGTTGGCCACCATTGAAGTCCACTATATGGAGAAAAATCCTGGAATGTTTTCCACAAAAAACTTAATTTCTTTGCGACTGAAGAAAGAAAGACATGAACATCTTGGATGATATGGGGGTGAGTAAATTATCAGGAAATTTTTATTCTGGAAGTGAACTTGTCCTTTAAAGGGGTCACTGGATGGCCATTTTCCACAAGCTGATATGATTCTTTAGCGTCTTAATGAAAAGTCTATAACATACTTTGGTTAAAATTTCTCAATTTTAGTGTAAAATAACACCCTTTTTACCCTGTCAGAAACAGCTCTGTTCACAGCGACCCGTTTCGGTGCATGTCCCTTTAAATGCAAATGAGCTCTGCTGACCCCGCCCCTCTGTTCCATGGGGTGATGAGCTGTTCTCATGAGACTGTAAACGTTAGCCGCTGAACTTGCTAACTAGCACATTATTAGGAAAGGCGATTTGCCTTAGATTCATAAAAAATATATTCACTGCTTTAGTAGGTGAAGCTGAATCACGAATGATGCGCGCAAACTTAGGTAGATCGGGGATTCCCCTCAAGAACAAAAGTAATCCACTGTGTCTTCAGCGGCTCAGATGTCGAGAGTAAATGACGACTGCTGTGTTCATTATTACATCCAACAACAAAACATCTCAATCGCTTAGGAGACATTGTGGTTTAAACCTGCTCCAGCGTCTAAACAATGGCGGACTGTTTACTGCTCGTTCAGGGCGGGTCTGTGATAAAACGCAAGTGTCAGTCAACAATTGTGGGAGGGGCCTGGGTCTGTGTGACGTCACACAGCCAAGAATCTGAGAACGGCTTGATTTGAGAAAGGGGTTTTTATTTTTGGGTATTTAAAAAAAACACTGGGTGGATTTTTATCATTAGGGTGGATGTGTACAAACACTGCCAACACACACTTATGTTCAAACAACATGTAAAAGTGAGATTTGCATCTGATGACCACTTTAAGTGATTTCACTCTTATGTTTCTAGCAAACGCACTCTCTGCTGGTCCGCACTCTCTCCTTACGAGCCCGACGGGAGAGTCAGGTCAGCATCTTCAACTTCCGGCCGCCGAACAAAGACTCGGAGGTGGATTTCGCCGACGATGAGTTCAGCAATCACGGCGATTCTGACAGCCGCGGCGGCTCGCTGGCTCTGCCCTGGAGCAGGAGACGGACCAGCGCTCAGAGCACCTGCAGTCACAGCTCGCAGTTCTTCTTCCCCAGCCTCAACATCAACGGCAAGCTCTTCGTGGCCATGGACCAGAACGGCCTCTCGGGCCCGGGGCCGCTGTCTCCGCTGCCGCTGCCCACCTGCACCATGGAGAAGGTCAAGGAGGAAAGCGTAAGTCACTCTATGCTTCTGATCAAACCAGCAGAGTCCTGGAAATTGGAAACAGCACGATTGATTTGTAATAAAGCACCTGTGCGTCGCTCGGATCTATAGATAAAGAACCGCAGCTGGAATCGTCTCCTGTGGAGAAACAAGTCAGGATCAGGCTCATGAAGAAATGTCTAGATACTTCTAACAAGCTTGACTGATACTTTGTAATTTGTAAGAGTGTTTTCTATGTGAATATCTGTTAAAATGTAATTTATTTCTGTGATCAAAGCTGTATTTTCAGCATCATTACTCCAGTTTTCTGTGTCACATGATCCTTCAGAAATCATTCTAAAATGCTGACTTGCTGCTCAAGAAACATTTTTGAAAAGTTTATATTTTTGTGGAAAAATTAGCATTTATTTGAAATAGAAATCTTTTGAAACATTATAAATGTCTTTACTGTCACTTTTGATAAATGTAATGTTTTAAATGGTAGTGTATAATAATTTAATTTGGTTATCAGATGATTAAACATTAAATTATTCAAATGGTCATTAAAAGAAATCAACATATTTCCACAAATTTCACCCCAAAATCTAAAGAAAATGAAATAATGAAACTGAAGCCTTTTGTTAGAAGCATGCATATTTTTGTATTGTGGGATTTGCCAATTATTTATTTAATCATTTTTCTAACATGTAAAACATTTTTACAATATTGAGAATTTGGTCAAATATGACCATTTTTGTCAGATTCACCTATGAACATTGTTAGTTTACAGACGTTAACTCAAGGTTAAGTGTTGTGTGATGAATCATACAGTAGCTGAACATTTCCCAGAAACCTTCTCATCTTCTTCAAGCATGAACATAAGAGCTCCAGTCTCTGAACAGACCGTTGCGCTGTGTGTTACAGTATATTCTATAGCTGTCAGTCACACTGATAATATGCATTATGCTCTTGCCTTCTCTGAACTGATTTGGACGAGTTCTTTTCTTTTATTGGTCGACTGCAAACATGCTGTGTAATGATTAGTGTTACATAAGAACCTCCACCTCTCTGCTCTTTCCTGCGTTTGCAAATGTTAATTTGTCTGCGTGTCAAACGGAATAACTCAAAGACTCAGGTTATTTTAATGCAATAAGTCTCGGGACCAGCAAACATTATGGATTTTTTATTGTCTAGACATTTTGCATTATCATATATTAAGCTGAAAGCAGCATAATCTAATGGTTTTTACAGTACAGAAGTTATTGCAAGGATATTGCATGGATTGGATCTGACAAAAAACCTGTAAGACCATGTCTAGGTCATATTTCACCCCAGAATCATATTTTACTATAGATACTATATAAGGCAATTC
The DNA here is from genome assembly GCA_039654775.1 of Spinibarbus caldwelli. NCBI lineage: Eukaryota > Metazoa > Chordata > Actinopteri > Cypriniformes > Cyprinidae > Spinibarbus > Spinibarbus caldwelli. The sequence goes on along the minus strand of CM077262.1, from coordinate 2,162,995 downwards.
GGCAAAAAATAACAGGTATATTTCTTCTATTAATTATTTGTGTATATTTGGTTATTATATTATTTATTGATTTATTTTTAATGTTATAATTTTAATATTTTTATTTATAACAACGACAATAATAATAATAATAATAATAATACTTATTATGTTAAATATAATAAAAATAAAATAAAATATAGATAAAAAAAATATAATAAAATATAGAAAATACTGAAAATTATAATAAATATTATAATATATATATATATATATATACACTGTATATGTATATATTGGGGTGAAATGCATGCCAGACATGTTCTGAACAGGTATGTGGAGTTTATTTTTATATATCTCTATTTTATCTCTACACATACAGAACAGACATATTTATCAAAACATGACTCAGAGCGTGCAGTGAGGGGTCTGTGATTGGAGAGAGACGTTGCTGTTGCTTTTCCCTGGAAACACAAGTACACTTCCCAGAATGCCGTCTTATCAGTGTACTCAACGGCACTGACCGAAACGCCATATGAACCTCTTCAGATGCCATATACTGCCACGCATTAAACAAAAATGCACTGCATGCTTAATTAGCAATTACTGCACGCATCTGTTACATAAGTGACTGCATAAGTGATTTCCATAGATGCATATTGTACGATACATGTAAAGAAACCGGTAATAATAGATAGAAGATAATGAATGCTGCTATTATTATTATTATTATTATTAATTTAAATGAAATATAATACATATTAAAATTCTTTTACAAAATTAAAATATTTTTTAAACATAGAGCATAAAACATATATTTAAATTCAATATATATATATATATATGTGTGTGTGTGTGTGTGTGTGTGTATATATATAAGTAAGATAGTAAGATAAATAAGTAAAAAAAAAATCAAATATATAACTTGGAAGTATGTTTTCCATCTTTTTTTGCATAAAATCCTTTATGAAAAAAAATTAAAACAGACACAAATGAGACACTTATTGATGTACTGCAAGAATAGAAAGCTATAAAATGAACGTGGAGCAGCTCTGATATTGAAAAATGTTAGTTAATACTGAAATCTCTTGATTTTTTTACTTTATTGTAGGCAAGTCATGGTCTAATAAGAGACGTGAGATTACTGAGGTCTTTTTCTCATCTAAGCAGCAGCAAAATTTCAGTTTGCTCCCCATTTAATCTAAATGCAGTCTAGAGAGGGATTTTTTGATGCATTTAAAGTGATTTTCCTTTCATATGAGCTTTTGAAACGGGAAGTATGACATCCTGCCAGAAATATCTGAATTACTCAGAAAGAAAAGGAGTCTGAAAACTGTCTGGACTGTGTGATGGAGGCACGGAAACCCTGTTGTCTTGGCGATGTAGTCATGGTAACGTAGCAACAGATGTTGAATAAGAGTTGCAGCAGCAGCATCTCACACACAGACACACACACACACACACACACACACACACACACACACACAACGGTGTTTCCCGCTCGTCTGAACAGCAGGAGTGGGCGTTTTGGTGGGCCGCGACGAAGTGCTCCTGCGTCATTCCTTTGATTATCTGCGATCAGAAACACATTATATAATCAGAGGGTCATTGGTACAGACAGACATCATATCATTGACTCAAAGACCTCAGATTAAAAACATTAAAACAGCAAACGGATAAAGGCGTTTGATAAAAATTAACGCATTTCCCAAAACACCCATTATCACTGAAGACAACTGCTGCTGAGGTTTAATTGCTGCTTTTATTGGGCTTTTGTTTTCCACTGAACAGAATTGATTTTTAAATGCCATTAGGAGTGTTGTAGATTAGTGTGTGTGTGTGTGTGTGTGTGTGTGTGTTTGCAGAGTCAATAATACTATATAAAATATTGTTTGCTGAGCCTTATCTAGAGACAAGAAAATCAGAAAGAATTGAGGGTGGAGCTATTCAGAACTCCTTAACATCCGCATAGTAACACCCTGGCAACCACCTAGCAATCTTCCAGTCACCCTAGCAACCACATAGCAATGTGTTCAACATTGTTCACAACACTTCACAACTGCACAGCAACACTTGCAATACTCTTGCAAATCTGAACTACACTTTAACTACTGCAGAGCAATACCCTAGCAACCACTCAGTGTCTCTATCAACCACTCTAGCAGCCACATAAATGTGCTTTTAACTCATTCAGAACACTTATGAACTGCACATCAACACCTTTACAATCACAGAGAACACTGGCAGTCACATAGCAACACCCTAGCAACCACCCATATACCCTATCAGCCACATAGCAAAACCCTAACAACCATCCAAACACCATAATGAATAGTAGTGTGCTTAGAGATTCATTCAGAACTGGGAACAATCGCACAGTGACATTAGAAATGCCCCTGCAATCAAAAACAATGCTGTGGCAACCACATAGCAACACCCTAGCAAACACCCAAATACCCTAGCAACCACATAGCAACACCATAGCAACCACCCAAACACCCTTACACATAGCAATATGCTTAAAATGATTCTGCACAACAACTCTACACATGCCCTTGCAATTACTCACACAACCTTGTAGAAACATCATAGCAACACCCTCACAATCACACAAATACTCTATCAGCCAACATAGCAACACCCTAACAACCATTCAAACACCATAACGAATAGTAGTGTGCTTAAAAAATCATTCAGAACAGGTAGAAACCGCACAGTGACACTAGAAATGACCCTGCAATCACCAACAACACTGTAGCAACCACATAACAAAACCCTAGCAATCACTCAAATATCCTAGCAACCACATAGCAACAACTTAGCAGCAACCCAAACACCCTAACACATAGTAATATTCTTAAAAATCATTCAGAACAGGTAGCAACTGCACAGCGATGCTAGAAATGCCCCTGCAATCACCAACAACACTGTAGTAAGCACATAGCAACACCTTAAAAACCATCTAAACACCCTAGCAACTGCATAACAAAGTGGTTAAAATCATTCAGAACATGTAACAACTGCACAGTCTTAGGATAATAGTTATATATTATATATAATTACGATAAAATGTATATATTTCATCTTAAAATTATTTCATCATATACAGTGAAAGAGTAAGAAAAGCTGTGTTAGACAAGCTATAGCTTGCGCTGTGAGGTTTCTCTGAATGACAGCACATGTACAGCCAGCTAATGAAAGTTCTGTAAAATGGGTCTGTATAAAAGGTGTTTTATTGTAAATGAACTGATTTTGAGGACTGCACACTTGGCATTGGTTAAAGATCCAGCGAGAGCGCATCTGTAGACAGTGCGCATCATATGGGGTTGCGTAGAGTATATTTGTCGAGAGTGACAAAAGGCAGTAAGGAAAGCGTGTGCGGAAAGCCCTTATATGGAGATGATCTGGGCGTGTTTTATGGAAATGACTAACCTCGTGCACGCGGCCACTCATTTGGAATACTCCAAATTTACTAACATTAGGACGAGGTTAAGAACAAATTCATGTGCGTATGCACATGTTATGAATTAGGCGGAAAGTTTTTGTGAGAAGTTTGAATGTGCTTATACAGTAAATATGAACAATTTACGCAATTATTTGTGAATGTGCTTAAAATCATTTAGAACACTTAGCAACTACATAGCAACACCCTAGCAACCATAAACCTTGATCAGTTTTTTTTTTGCATTCTAAAGCTTTGGTATGATACATATTATATGAAAAACACCATACAGTGAATTGAAGTAAAAGAGAGAACAGTGAATGCTATAAATCTGTTCTTGTTTATTTCATTATGAAGCCATTTAAGTGACTTCTGTTGTTGGTTTTTCAGGGACACAACTCCACCAATGAGCTGAGCAGTATGCTGCTGCCCCATCTGCCCCAGGAGGGCCGAGACCGGGCCCTGAGTGCCACCAGCTACATCACTGACGCCATGGAAGGTAAGACACAGCGCCTGACAGAAACACAACACAGCAAAAACCTACAAAACAACCACAATCACACACGGGTCAATGACGAGATATTAACCCTGAAACAACTCCATATGCACATAAAATCCACGTGAAATCTTTTCCAGCAAGGTGCGTGCGAGGACAGGAGAAGTATCTCCATATGTTCGCGGTTAATATCGTCCCCCGAGACTCCGCTCGCTGTTGTTATTCAGAGGAAAGGTGTAACCCTCCCCACTGCTGCTTCATCATGACACAGCCAGACTGTGACATCACCTGGGTGGCACAAGAAGCCAGACTCTTCCCTGAGCATTTTAGCGAATAAATAATAGCTTAACAGAATGTCCTCGCTGTTTCAAATCTGTTATGCCCATCGGGACAAAGTGTTTTAGGAAACGAAAGAGTAGACCGCCTGTAGAAGTTTGTGTATAAATAAATCAAGTGATGAATTCATTTTCATTGTTTTCGACGTTCCCGCTGGGAAATGTGTGAAGGCTCATTCAGACCATGGACAACAACTATAGGGAACTAAATGTCCACACAACTGTAACGATAACAACGCAGAGGAACGATATCGTTGGAATCACTTTCAGAGTGATATTTTTCCAGCTGACGAATGATAAAAACATTGACAACCAATCAGAATCCACCCAACTTTAACGAGCTTGAGAATTTAAAGTGTCAGATGATGAAACTGAAGTGCACGCTTATTATAAACAGAAAAATATCGTACACTGATGTGGATGTTAATTATCTTTATAGTTATCATACACAGTGGAACGATATAGTTGGAATCACTTTCAGACCTCTTTTTTCCAGCTGTTTAATGAAATTACGTATTTAAAGTGGCAGATGACAAAGCAGTAGTGTACACTTATAATAAACAGAATGTTACCGTACAGCAAAAGTGAATGCTAATTATCTTTATAGTTATCGGTAAAGGCAACTATGACATTTTAATAATCATTCTAATGCTATGAGAATAGTAAAGTCCACAAAACTATAACAATAACAACGTAGAGGAACGATCGTTGGAATCAATTTCAGAATTATTTTTTCCAGCCAGTTAGAATCCACCTGAGCTTAACGAAATTGAGCATTTATAGTGGCAGATGACAAAACAGCAGGGCACACTTACACTAAACAGAATGTTATCGTACGCCAATGTGGATGCTAATTATCTTGATAGTTATCGTTAAAGGCCGGTTCACACCAAGGACAACAACTATGATGTTTTAATAATGATTCTAATGCTACAAGAATAGTAAAGTCCACAAAACTATAACGGTAACAACGCAGAAGAATGATATTGTTGGAATCACTTTCAGAATGATTTTATCCCAGCCAATCAGAATCCACGAGTTTAACGAAATTGAGCATTTAAAGTGGAAGATGACAAAACAGCAGTGCATGCTTATAATAAATGAAATGTTTTCGTACACCAAAAGCTAATTATCTTAATAGTTAACGTTCAAAGCCGGTTCACACCAAGGACAATAACTGTAACGATAACTATAACGTTTTAATAATTGTTTTAATTCTTTGAGAATAGTAAAGTCCACACAACAACTATATCAATAACAACATAGAGGAATGATATAGTTGGAATCATCTTCACAACGATTTTTTCCAGCCAATCAGAATCCACCTGAGTTTAATGAAATTGGGTATTCAAATTACCGTTTTGGCAGAAGACAAAACAGCAATTTGCACTTATAATAAACATAATATTATAATCTGCCACTGTGGATGCTAATTATCTTTATAGTTAAGTCCTCATCACAACTATAACAATAACGATGCAGAGGAACAATATTGTTGGAATCACTTTCAGAACTTTTTTTTTTCCAGCTAATGAATAACAAAAACATTGACAGCCAATCAGAATCTACCTGAAAGAGTGTGAACATTTAAATCAACAAATGACTGATAATAACCAAAAATATATTGCCCACTGGCATGGACACTAATGTAATTTTCTTTGCTAATATACAGTAGTTATCGTTATAGTACTTAAAGTTAAGTAACATGGAGAAACATGAGATTATTTCCATCTTTTATGAATACAAACATCAGGATTCTTCATCAAAATCAACTGAAGACAGTTTTCTGTCATACGTTTAGTGTGCTCTCCTCGCTAGAGGAAATGAAATGTCACCTGTGAACAAAAATGGCCCATATTTTTGAGTCTTTTCTGGACTCTTGATTGGTCAGCACAAAAGTTGCTAACAGAAGAAGGCCTGAGCTCACAGGGTCTGAGTTTAGATCTGCTAGCATAAGAAAATGCCAATCCTCATTATCACGCATGTGAAAGCTGACACGGCAGGACAGCAGCAGGCCAAATTTACTGTAATGAGCACGTTATGTCAGATGATGCTTACATACGTGTGTGATAGATTGCCAGCTACCGCTTACTGATTTATTTGTATATAAATATGCTGACACTGGAACAGCTGTATTGCAAAAATACTCAGACATACTCTTGACAGAAATTCATAGTCATTCATAATCATAGTTTCTACCATTGTTTTACTATTCAGGGCCTGAACTTTTATGTTTTAATCATTCCGCATGGAAATTCCCATTTACTATGACAGGAATTAATTAATTACATTAATTTATTACATTAGTACATTAATGATTTTATAGCTGAATAATAACTGTACCAAAGTTTTAACCTAAATAATGAGCAGCTCAAGACCAAACACAAATAACATCTATAGTACAAGCAAATGGTATCTGTATTTGTCTCAACAACTAACCTAGCAACACCCTAGCAACCACCTAGGAACTACTCAGATACATGAGCAACTACCCAGAACACCCTAGCAACCACAAAACAAGTCTTGAGACAACCCAGAATGCCTTAGCAACTGAAAATCAACCCTAGCAATTTCCTCGCAACTACCCAGACACCCTAGAAACCCCCTAGAAACAACCCAGACATCCTAGCAACCCCCTAGAAACAACCCAGACATCCTAGCAACCTCCTAGAAACAACACAGACACCCTAACAACCCCTAGAAACAACTTGGATACCCTAGAAACCCCCTAGAAACAACCCAGACATCCTAGCAACCCCCTAGAAACAACCCAGACACCCTAGAAACCCCCTAGAAACAACCCAGACATCCTAGAAACCCCCTAGAAACAACCCAGACACCCTAGCAACCTTCTAGAAACAACACAGACACCCTAACAACCCCTAGAAACAACTTGGATACCCTAGAAACCCCCAAGAAACAACACAGACACCCTAGCAACCCCCTAGAAAGAACTCAGACACCCTAGCAACCCCTTAGAAACAACCCAGACTCCCTAGCAACCCCCAAGAAACTAACAATGCTCTAGCAACTACACAAACCACCTAGCAACCACAAAACCTTTCAATGATACATACTGAAAAAATGCCGTGTAAAAAAATTTACAGTAAAATATAAACAACTATCTAAAATGTAAATGTGCGACATTATATCAACTGAAGTTAACGTGTCATATAGAGGGGGTCTTTTTTCGAAGAAAGCAAAAACAAACAAATAAATAATTTATAAATATTAGACAAACATGATGGTTCAGTACGTACCTCGGTTTTGACGTCACGGTTCGGTATGTTCTCTAGACTTCATTTCTCTAGTGAACTAACGAGCTGTGGACACTGATGACTTGCCTGAGGTAAATGAAATGCAGTGGTGGAAAGAGTACTGAAAATTTGTACTTAAGTACAAGTACTGTTACATTGCTGAAATAATACTCAATCACAAGTAAAAGTACTGGTGTCAAAACAGTACTTAGGTAAAAGTACAAATTACTCTTCTCAAAAACTACTCAGAGTACTAGTTACTAGTTACTTTTTAGCCGGCGATATTTAATGATTTTCGGATTCATTCATATCAAAGATCAATGTGGATAATAGTTGCTTTGAACAAAACCCACTTTTAACTTATTAGCAAAGTACGTGAATTAGTGGTCATGATACAGTTATTTCTAACTTCAATACCTTGAAAAATATCAATATTAAGGTCCCCATGAACCGGAAGTTGCAACTGACTTCGTTGTGATGCATTTTCAAGTGAAACAGAATATTGAATAAAGGGAGGGGTTTTATTGTGGCGCACCTCCTCTCCACCTCTTGCTCAGAGCAGATTCACGGTTGGATAGGAGTGCTTAAGAATATCTGCTTGTTAAGTCTGACATCACGCTTCACCACTTCTGGGACATAACGCTCTTCCAGACGCCCCAAGAAAACAACAAAGTTTGCTAATATACACCCACGATGTCATGTAATAATGAAAAATTATAACCCTAACCTTTATTTCCATACTGAAATTCCAGATGGCCAGACAGTTTTTCAACTAAAATATTAGTGTCTGGGACACTGTGAGCACAGAGACTGTAGTGTGCCCAGCAAAATTTTTATATGCTCAGCTTAAATATTTAGTATTAAATAGTGCTCATAAATGGCTGTTGAGATAGCATTCTCAAATGAAATGAGTGGATGGCTTGGACCCAGAAACAGCATTCCTTACATCATGACTTAACGAGGATTCTCCCCAAGCCGGCAAACTGACGTCATCAGAGCGGGAACGCCATTCCCGAGCAGAAGCGAATTTTCAGTTTCTGATTAAAGATTACGACGGCAGACAATTTTTTTTTCCCGGTGTATTGACTTGCACGGTTTAATTGTTCACCACAAGACTAGTAATGTGCACTAAAAAAGTAAGTAGGGCCATTTTTTGATTTCATGACGACTTTAATCATTTCAATACCATTGGCAAAACTACCACATACTGTATACTGCCATATAGGTATTTTAATATCTCATTTTTTTTTTGTCCATCCATTTTTTTCAAGGCAATCATTATGGCAAGCTTTGAGTGGTTTAATCCAAGTCTTCTAAAAAGACACATTCGCTTTATATGATGAACATATTTCCATATAGGCTTTTATTTACATACATATAAACAGTGATCAATTACCATTACAAAAATCTCAAGCTTGAACATTTGCTCATTCTGTGTATTTGTGTCTTTAAAATAGGGTAACTTTGTTGCAAATGCTTACAGCACAAGGAAGCTTGATTTTAAATTTGATTTCCAACTGAACTGAATTTACAAAAAAAGACAAGTACACAGTCAGTAATAAAATTCTAAAACAAATGACCTCAATTTAGTTGAGGTATTCGAAATATGACAACACTGAATTTTTTTAAGCAGTGATTTAAGAGCCATTTATGTTGTTTATTTTGATAAATGGATGGCTTTGACCTGTAATGTCTGTGCAATGTAGTGATGCAGTTAGACTAGGATATTTATATGTACAAATCATACAAATATCCCATTCCAAAACATTTCTAGCATAAACTTACATTGTAAAGAAATTAAAGTTCCATCTTTGATTGTTGAAAGACTTTCTGGTGCAATTCACTTACAGCCAATAAAATTTCCAGTAGGATTTTCATCGGTCAGGCGTGGATCTATTCTGAATGGTTGATAAACTTTCACAAAGTTTAAAAGCTTTAAAAGCATGGAGAGATCGCAATTGCACACATTCTGCGCACAAGCAATATCGGAGTGAGAGGACAGCAGTTCATTTGTATAAGTTAGGCCTATTTGAGAGCTTGCGTCCAGTTTTCTGCAGTTACATGACTGTGTTCTCATGTTACAATAAAGCGCTCGCCACATTTGCGCGGGAATGATTAAAATTATGTGGAATACCTGCAATCCTGCGCAGATATTCAGACTCTGTAGGAGGCAATGCGTGTCAAAATCACCTTTGGAGAGGAGAGAGCGAGACGCATCGTGTATCGGTGTATATATGGTAGATATTGTGGCGAATGAGTAATGGAACCATGTCAGATATTTCAGTATCGGTATCAAAATATAGAAATTTATGATAACACTACTATGTAGTTTGTTTCTCCAAACTTTGAGTCCATAAATCACGCTGAGCTCCCTCACTGTCCGATCAGCTCTTCACCTGCTGCAGCAGCGGCTTTTCCCGCGGTTCAGATATCAGGGCTTTTATTGGTCCGTTTACGATCGGATATCGTTATTGGCTACTGAAATGCCGTCAAATGTTTGAATATCAATTCAAATTGTGGGCAGCGTACTCAGTAACGAACTATTATTTAAAAGTAACGAAGTAGATTATTTTGCTAAATTTGTACTTAAGTACAAGTAAAAGTACAGCTTTAAAAATATACTCAAAAAAATACAAGTACCCGAAAAATCTACTTAATTACAGTAACGTGAGTAGTTGTAATTCGTTACCTCCACCACTGAAGAAATGCTACGTGACATTTTCTTTACAAGCTGTTTTATTGATGTCTTTCCACGGTTGAAATGCTGAATGAGCGAATGAGATGGCATGAGATGTTCATTCATCTTTATTTTGCATTAAAAATAGTAGTAAAGAGGACGGGATGATCACGCTCCACGCTGCCGTTAGAACTGAGGTGTTTATACAGCGATCTGTCACGCCACATCAAAAGTAACAATAAATAAAACTGGAAGGTTCCAATGAAATTCCACTGGTGCAGTGATTAAAACAATACTGTATTTGTTCGGTACACATGCATACCGAACCGAAAGACCTGTACCAAAAATTTTCGTAAATATATATATATATATATATATACAGTATATATATATATATATATATATATATATATATATATATATATATATATATATATATGTATGTAAATTTTCGGTAATATATATACAGGTGCATCTCAATAAATTAGAATGTCTGAAACTACTTCAGTCTGTGTGCACTGAATTTATTTAATACACGAGTTTCACAATTTGAGTTGAATTACTGAAATAAATGAACTTTTCCACGACATTCTAATTCATTGAGATGCACCTGTATTATGTAAAAAAAACTTTTATGTTGGATGCGATTAATCACAATTAATCATTTGACAACACTAATATAAAAATATTAAAATAATTACTTTTTATCTTATAGTTTCATGAACTAAAAAAAAGACTCATAGTTAATACTCACAAGCAATGTTACACGTCATCTCCAGTTTAGTTGCTGCTGTGTTAAGGTGAGCATGGTGTTAACTGAAGGTCTGTTTGTTGGTCAGTTTCTCTTGTGGAGGATGAAATAAAGGCTGACAGGTCGACTGCACCCGCTGTGGTTCATCACAGCACCGCAGCGGATCATCGCAGGAGTTAGTAGCACATTACTGCCGCAGAGCCAAATCTAGAGCCACAAGATGTCTGTCTCTGTCTCATTTCTCATTAAAACACTTACAGGTTCCTCCTAAACACGCATCCTCGCTTGTCAAGTGTGATTCAACCTCGGTTGGGTAGAAAAACAACATTCTAACCTTTCATTGTGACCTATTCATGTGGTGTTTGCTATAAGCCAAGAATTTCAATGCTGAGCTGTAAATTATGTTTTTGTCGGTAGTTATTGAATGCAAATGCACTGAAACATTTGTTTAGCATATGTTTATGTACAGTCAGACTGCTAAATAGATTATAAAATCAGTGTATCATGGCTTATGTAAATATGTTGATTTAATGTATTCATGCAGACAGGTAAACAGCCCATCCTTACATTACAGTAAATTTATGCTTTAATATTATGCATAAAATTCCTCCTACCTGACAGATTATCAGTGAAATGAGTCCTGAGAAATAAACCTGTGTCTCTGACTACATTACAGTTTTCAAACAGGAACAAACTACATGGAGAACCAATCAGAAACACTAGACGCCTGTCAATCATTGTGCACGCTCAGGCTTGCTGGCATTGGATTGGCTGACATGTCTTTGGAGGGCGGGGTTTACAAAATGGTTGAACTTTGAAATGCCACAGGAACAGGAGAACCTTTATAACTTAAAAAAACCCACACATTTTTATTGTTTATAAAAGCATTTGTTTTGTTTTAAAGAGCCCATAAACAAGAATACAGCTCAACAGAGTGATCTGAAGGGTTTATAATGAAACATATATGTGGCTCTGGAGCACAAAAGCAGTCATAAGTAGCACAGGTTTATTTGTAGCAATAGCCAACAATACATTGTATGGGACAAAATTATAAATTTTTCTTTTATGCCAAAAATCATTAGGATATTAAGTAAAGATCATGTTCCATGAAGATATTTTGTAAATTTCCTACCGTAAATATATCAAAACTTCATTTTTGATTAGTAATATGCATTGCTAAGAACTTCATTTGGTCAACTTTAAAGGTGATTTTCTCAATATTCAGATTTTTTTGCACCCTCAGATTCCAGATTTTCAAATAGTTGTATCTCAGCCAAATATTGTCCGATCCTAACAAACCATACATCAATGGAAAGCTTATTTATTATGACTTTATGACTGGTTTTGTGGTCCAGGGTCACATATGGTCAGTTCAAGCACCCTGTACAGCCAAATGTGGTTCTTGTGCTTTATTTGTAAGAATGCATGTGTAATTTGTTCTGGGCTGGTGGTTTTTGTGCTGACAGAGCTGGAGGAGGCGCAGCAGAAGTGTCACCCGTGCTGGTACGTGTTTGCACACAAGTACCTGGTCTGGACGTGTTGCCCCAGATGGCTGAAGGTGAAGGAGTTGGTGAAGTTCATGGTGAACGATCCGTTCCTGGATCTGGCCATCACTATCTGCATCGTTCTCAACACGCTCTTCATGGCTCTGGAGCACTATCCCATGACAGACGAGTTCAACCGCATGCTGTCTGTGGGGAACCTGGTGAGCATATATTATTATGTTTTGCTATATTTATTGATATTGATATATTGAAATATATTTACTGTAGCATTTAAAGAAATGTGTTAATATTATAAATATAGTAAAATGAATATTGAATCTTTTAATAAATATGATATAATACAATATAATATAATTAGTGCTGTCAAACGACTGATCGCGATTAATCGCATCCAAAATAAAAGTTTTTGTTTACATTATATATGTATGTGTACTGTGTTTATTTATTATGTATATATAAATACACACACATACAGTATATATTTGGAAAATATATACATTTATATATATAATAATATATTTAATATTATATATAAATATATTTAATATATAAACATAACATATTTTTCTTAAATATATACATGCATGCGTTTGTACTTATATATACATAAAAATATACACAGTACACATACATATATTATGTAAACAAAAACTTTTATTTTGGATGCGATTCATCGTGATTAATCGTTTGACAGCACTAATTATTTTATATTATTATATTATATTATATTATATTATATTATATTATATTTAAAAATGTTTTGATGTATGCATTTATATAAATGTATACTAAAATTCAGAAGTTTGGGGTCGGTAAGATTTTTTTAATGTTTTTGAAAGAAGTCTCTTCTGTTCACCAAGGCTGCATTTATTTGATCAAAATACAGTAAAAATGGTCAAATATTTTTATGATTTAAAACAGCTGTTTTCTATGTGAATATCTGTTAAACTGTAATTAATTCCAGTGATCAAAGCTGAATTTTCAGCATCATTACTCCAGTCTTCAGTGTCACATGATCCTTCAGAAATCATTATAATATTCTGATTTGCTGCTCTAGAAACATTTCTGATTATTATTAATGTCGAAAACAGTTGTGCTGCCCAGTATTTTTGTGGAAACTGTGATGCATTTTGATTCACAGATGAATAGAAAGTTCAAAAGAACAGCACTGATTTGAAATAGAAATCTTTTGTTATGTTATAAATGTCTTTACTGTCACTTTTAATCAGTTTAATGCATCCTTGATGAATAAAATATTATTTTTCTTTGAAAAAAAAACAACAATAAATAAAAACAAAAAAGTACTTCTTTTATTGTGTTTTTTATTTCTTATTAAATTTTTTATGATTACTTTTTTTTGTGAAGCACTTTAAAAACCTCAAATGATAATGTATGCATATAAATAATATATTTATACATTTTAAAGTTTTATGATTAATTTATTATAACCAAATAGTAAATATTTATATTAAATACAAAACTCTATATATACGTGTATGTGTGTGTGTGTATATATATATATATATATATATATATATATATATATATACACTGCCCTCCAAAAGTTTGGAAACACCCCTGGCAAAGTGTGGTTTTGGATGATATCAGCATAAATCCTTTTTCATTTCAAATCATTTTTTGGTGCAAATATAGTACATTAAAGTAACTTGACATTATCATTGAAGACCAGCAATAATAATTTTCATTTTGATTACATAATAATGGCAATATATACATGTCAAAGTCAGACATGCCCCTTCACCAGCTGTGATGCTGGTTACTGGTTTAAACTTGGCCCAGGTTTTTAAAAGATTTTTGAGTCAGCACACCTTAATAGCTTCAACAACTGATTGCCAATTAAGTTTAGAATACAATGAACCTGTTTTATGAATGAGCTGTAATAGCTGCTAATGGTGGATATTTTGATGAATCGAAAATTTAAATATTTTCTATGTATAAACTGTTTATATAATAAAATATTCGTAGTTTGTGTTGTCCCTTATCAGTGCAAAATTATCACAAATTAAAAAGGATTCATGCCAATATTGTCCAAAACCCCACTTTTCTACGGCGTTTCCAAACTTTTGGAGGGCAGTGTGTGTGTGTGTGTATATATATATATATATATATATATATATATATATATATATATATATATATATATATATATACAGTCTACACAGTTACTGAAAATAAAAATACACAAGTATTGGTCAAAACTGTAACATTCTTGTATAAAACGTCCACTTGAATAATAAGTCAAGAAGCAGATGTTGATATCACGTTTATTTGTTATACCGGTTGGAAAGTCAGGTTTAGCACATTGCATTGTGGGAAACAGTAGCCAGCGCAGTGTAATCTGGTTGCATTTGGCACATATTATCAAATCTAGTGATTGTACAATGAATAAAACCTGTGTACTTTAGAAATAGTGCTAGCAGCATGGTATTGAATATTGTTTGAGGATGTAGATGCTGTAGACGGGAGTCATACGAGGACATTCAGATCAATACGGTCTCTTCACATGAGTGTGGCGGGTCACGGTTAGTTTGTGCATGACTGACGGCATTATCGACTCTGTCATCTGTAGATTAAAGTGAAGAGTGTGTTAGTTACAGACAGCAACACCTCCGACAGCCGTCTGTGTTAGATGATGCTTGTCCAGCCGCGATGAAGGCTCAAACTCACCGAGAATTTAATCTATCCTAAAGTCTAAAGAATAACATAGTTTGATATATAATATGTAGTGTACAGTATATTAGATTTTGCATACAGTTTGCAGCCTTTTTTTCATTATTGCAACTTCTTTGGAAATGTTTGTCCAGCCTTGCTAAAATGTGAATGTCTCTAATGCTGTCAAGAACATGTCTGGCTCATATTGTATCCTAAAATCTGAAGAAGAAAATATTTTGAAATTAATCATATTATTTTATTTATTTTTGTAATTTATTTTTAACAATTTTATATTTTATTTCATTTTTTTAAAATTCATTTATTTTATTTTAGTTTATTTTAGTTTAGTTTAGTTTAGTGAAATGCGACCTGAATGTGTTCCTGAAATTCACCTTCAAAGAGGACGATGTTTTCCCAGAAAGATCTAAAAAAGAGAAGAAAAAAAAAGTAAGAAAATTTTTTTTAATACATAATGTATTATATTTTGCACATATTTTACAGCTTTTATTTTTTTATTTTTTTATTTTAAAAAAAAAAGGGTTTCCTTATTGCAACTTTTTTCTTCCTTATTTCCTAAAAAAAAAAAATTTAGGAATTTTTTTAGCCATACTAAAATGTGAATCTCACTAACGCTATCAAGAACATGACATATTTTATCATAAAATCTAAGGAAATTTATCTACTTATTATTTTGTTTTGTTTTGTTTTGTTTTGAAATATTTTATTTTATTTAGAATTTTTTATTTTATTTTATTTAATTTTGAAATATTTAATTTTATTTTATTTTATTTTCCTTCGCTTTACTTTATTTTATTTTGAAATGTGACCTCAATGTGTTTTCATGACATTCACCTTCAAAGACGATGGAAGATATTTTTCCAGAAAACCCTTAAAAAAAAAATCTAAAGAAAAAATATTTTTACACTGAACAAAATTATAAATGGAACACTTTTGTTTTTGCCCCCATTTTTCATGAGCTGAACTCAAAGATCTAAGACTTTTTCCATGTACACAAAAGGCCTATTTCTCTCAAATATTGTTCACAAATCTGTCTAAATCTGTGTTAGTGAGCACTTCTCCTTTGCCGAGATACTCCATCCACCTCACAGGTGTGGCATATCAAGATGCTGATTAGACAGCATGATTATTGCACAGGTGTGCCTTAGGCTGGCCACAATAAAAGGCCACTCTAAAATGTGCAGTTTTATCACACAGCACAATGCCACAAGTTTTGAGGGAGTGTTAATTGGCATGCTGACTGCAGGAATGTCCACCAGAGCTGTTGCCCGTGAATTGAATGTTCATTTCTCTACCATAAGCCATCTCCAAAGGTGTTTCAGAGAATTTGCCAGTACATCCAACCGGCCTCACAACCCCAGACCACGTGTAACCACACCAGCCCAGGACCTCCACATCCAGCATCTTCACCTCCAAGATCGTCTGAGACCAGCCACCCGGACAGCTGCTGCAACAATCGGTTTGTATAACCAAAGAATTTCTGCACAAACTGTCAGAAACCGTCTCAAGGAAGCTCATATGCATGCTCGTCCTCATCGGGGTCTCGACCTGACTGCAGTTCGTCGTCGTAACCGACTTGAGTGGGCAAATGCTCACATTCGATGGCGTCTGGCACTTTGGAGAGGTGTTCTCTTCACGGATGAATCCCGGTTTTCACTGTACTGGGCAGATGGCAGACAGTGTGTATGGCGTCGTGTGGGTGAGCGGTTTGTGGATCGAGTAGCCCATGGTGGCGGTGGGGTTATAGTATGGGCAGGCGTATGTTATGGACAACGAACACAGGTGCATTTTATTGATGGCATTTTGAATGCACAGAGATAGCGTGACGAGATCCTGAGGCCCATTGTTGTGCCATTCATCCACGACCATCACCTTATGTTGCAGCATGATAATGCACGGCCCCATGTTACAAGGATCTGTACACAATTCCTGGAAGCTGAAAACATCCCAGTTCTTGCATGGCCAGCATACTCACCGGACATGTCACCCACTGAGCATGTTTGGGATGCTCTGGATCGGCGTATACGACAGCGTGTTCCAGTTCCTGCCAATATCCAGCAACTTCATACAGCCATTGAAGACGAGTGGACCAACATTCCACAGGCCACAATCAACAACCTGATCAACTCTATGAGAAGGAGATGTGTTGCACTGCGTGAGGCAAATGGTGGTCACACCAGATACTGACTGGTTTTCGGACACCCCCACCAAATACAGTAAAACTGCACATTTTAGAGTGGCCTTTTATTGTGGCCAGCCTAAGGCACACCTGTGCAATAATCATGCTGTCTAATCAGCATCTTGATATGCCACACCTGTGAGGTGGATGGAGTATCTCAGCAAAGGAGAAGTGCTCACTAACACAGATTTAGACAGATTTGTGAACAATATTTGAGAAAAATAGGCCTTTTGTGCACATAGAAAAAGTCTTAGATCTTTGAGTTCAGCTCATGAAAAATGGGGGCAAAAACAAAAGTGTTGCCTTTATAATTTTGTTCAGTGTATGTATAACATATATTATATTTTGCATATAATTCATAAAACAAATATATATATATATATATATGACATGAGATGTGGATTGTGCTGTTGGTGTGAATTGTTGAGTTGTGATGTTTGGTTTACGCAGCATTAGTTTTTGAGAGAGAGACGTGCAGACAGTCATGAATCAGCTCTTCAGTGAGTCACGCGTGTGTTAGCGTGTGTGTTAGCGTGTGTGTTAGCGTGTGTGTTAGCACGTCTCAGGCCCGCGGTCACAGCGGCTCAGAGTCAGAGGTCACATGTTGTCTGTAATCTGTGTTAGATGGAAAAACTTACACTGACGGGTGGAGAGACGTTGGAGACGTGGAGGATTCTCGCTCAGAGCTCAGCAGTCTTTCATTTAAATGTCTCATATATTTCTCCGAAAATTTCTTTGGAGGAATTAGTTTTCAGGCAATAAAATATAGAGCCATAATGTTCATGTGGATTGCAGCTCAGATCATTTGACTTCGGGAGATTTTTATGAGAAATGTTTGAGTTGGTACTGAGATCTTTTGACTTTTGATTGGGAACTTTGTCCAATCTGAGAAAAATCTGAGACTGTGTTGAGAAACTGTGCTCTCATGTAATTTCATTGGTGTTTTTTGAGATTTTAAAAATATTTAATTTGAGTGTTTTCTCGTATATTTCCTAAAAATGAATGTAAAATCTCATGCACAAAGATAGAATCTGTGTTATTTTAGTATTATTTATGTAATATTATAGTATTTATTATTAATATATATATATATATATATATATATACACATACATACATACATACAGAATGAAGATCCAAGAACCTAACTGCTGAATTTAATATTTCATTTTAGTTTTGTTATGTGCTTTTGTCATTTTTTTTTTTTATATATTTGTATTTTTTATTTTTATTTTTTTTAAATTTCAGTTTTAGTAATTTTAGTACATTGAATAATTTCATTTTTAATTTTTTTCCTATTTTCTTCTATATTTACATTTTATTTTATTCCAGATTTATTTCAATTAATGAAAATGGTTTTAATAGTTTTAATAGTTTCAGTTAGCAATAACAACAAGCAGAATTAAAATCTATATTGTTTGCCAAATTTAATATTTAATTTTGTTGTGTGCTTTTGTCATTTTTAGTAGCATTTGTTTTTATTTATTTTTATTTAGCTTTTAATTTATTTTTATTTCAGTTTTAGAAATTTTAGCTTATTTATTTCAGTTATTTGCCAAGGCAGTATATTATTTATTTATTTATTTATTTATTTATTTATTTATTTATTTATTTATTGTTTTCTTTTATATTTTGGACTTATTTTATTGTAAATGATTTTTTCCGTTTGTTTGTTTGAGCCGGTCTGCTGGAGGTGTTTGGTTTGTCATTGGTCACTCTGATCTGATTTGATCTGATGGTCGTTTCTCGTGTCTGTCTCAATCCCAGCAGGCCGTTCTGCAGCACCTCTGTGACTCTCAGGGATAACGAGCTGTGCAGAGTTAATTGCTTGATGGGAATGTGAATGTGTGTTTGAGAGCTGGTGCCTAATGCATCTGATCAATCTGTTATGATCACCAACATCATCATCACTGATAGCAAATCATTCACTGTAGTTGGGGTGTCCTCGACTAAGGATTTTCATAGTCGAATCAGAATTGTCGAATCTTGCTGATAGTCGACTGATAGTCGAATCATGTGTTTGGGGGCAGGGGGCAAAATACATGACCAAGAGTCAAGTCAGACATTTGACAGTCATAATTAGTGACGTTAACACACAGGGAAAATGTGTAATGGATGCCTCGCAGATACAAAAAATAATGTTTTATGTTTTGATTAAAAGTTGATTAACATTAAATGTCAGCGACATTTTTTACAATAGTGCTCTCATTATAACGTTATGTACATGACAATAGTTATTAATGTTCTGCATTTCTGTTTTGAGCTGCGTGCGCTGAAGATGACCAGTAGAATGAAGCATTTAGCAGGTTTTTAAACAACTCATCATTTATCTCATATAGAATACGCTTCATTATTTACACAACATAACGTTATATTACGACTGATAGGCTATCTGCACAAAATCACCCGAATGCATAAGTGAAGGTGTCTGCGCGGCTCTGAACGAACTCCTTTTGTGGACGCGTTCTTCACGCAACAACGTGCAGAAACACAGCAACTAAACTCTAAAAATTCACAGCGCTTTATTATAATAGTGTTCTAATTATTATAAATGTTATGTATATGACAGTCCCAGTCATAGTCATTAATAATATTCATTGTTGTTTGTCCTGCGCTGAAGAGATGTTCACCGTACAATGAAGCGCTTTACTGCAGCGTAACTCAACCAAATGCATCTTATATGAGATAAATAATTCAGGATATATATAAACCGGCTGAAATGTTTTGAAATCACTTGTACCCTACCCGATCAAAAAAATCCAGTCTTTCTCTCTGCCTGTGTCAGTTTGAGTCTTGTTAAAGTTTTAAATCCATGCCGCCAAGATGCTCCTCTGTCGGTCACAGATTATGGAAAGTGAAACATTAAGTCTATGGGGTGGTTGGATTTATTCACACATGTTAAAATATTTATTTAAAGCTTCCTTTTTTTCCATTCTTATTTACAGCATTATCATAATAGGCTGTATATTAACTTATTGGGAGAAAACCCCCATATAACCAAAATGGCATAATCATAACACCTCAGCGAATATTCGACTGTGAGATTGGTATCAAATCAGGCTCCTCCTATCGAATTATCGAATCTTCGACTATTCGGGGTCACCCCTACACTGTAGACCGGAAAGGAGTTTGGAAAAAAATCACATAAAAGAACACCTCTAGCTCATATCTCATCCCAAAACCAGACGAAAGAAATAATAAATTATATTTTACACAAAGAAAATGAAGCTTAGATAACTATTAAGCACCCAAAATGCTTTAGTAAAATCCATTACTTTTTTTTTTTTTTTTTTAGATTATTTAAATTTAAATGTAATTGCACTACATCATAGTATTTATTGTGCTGTTTAATTTAAATAAAATGTAGGAATTTAAATGTAAATAAAAAAACAATTAAATATAATAATATTCATTCAAATTTAATTTTGAATTTAATTGTATTGTATATTGTAATTTAATTATTAAAGTAAAGAGAATCTAATGAGAATTACAAATCAGAAATGAGAATTATAAATGAAGTAATAATAATAAATTTTTCTGTTGTTGAAATTCATTACTTTTATTTTATATTATTTATAATTAATTAAAGTTTTTATTGTGACTACTACTTCATAGTAGTATTTATTTTGTTGTTTAATAAAAAAAAATATATTTGAACATTAAAAATATTGCAAATTTAATTTAATTTTAATTTTTGTATTTTAAATTTAATATTTAAAATTTAAATTCTCATTTGTAGAACAATAAAGAGAATCTAATGAGAGTCACAGTTGAAAAGAATGAGAATTACCGAAGAAAATAAATAAATAAATAAATAAATAAATAAATAAAATGTCCACATTTACTAATTTGGGGTGAATGTGTTTAATTAACATGAAAATAACCCTAAAAATAGATTAATTTTTAATTTATTTATATATTTATTTAAATGTGTTTTTAACGTCTAACATTATTTCATTTGATAAATAATAACATAATAATAATAATAATAATAATAATAACAACAACATTATTTAATTTGAACCAATTTATTATTTTCTCGAATTTTACTTCTTTTACTGTATTTTTTCTTTCTTATTAAACTTTTTATGATTACTATTTTCTATTCTTTCTGTGAAGCACTTTAAATTACCACTGTGTATGAAATGTGCTAGATAAATTAACTTGCCTATTTATTTATTTATTTATTTATTTATTTATTTATTTTTCATTCATTCATTAATTAATGCATTCATTCATTTATTCATTGATGTATTTATTTATTTTTTGGTGGGCTGAACTGTGAGCTGAGCGTGTTTCTATGAGCTTGACCCTCACAGAGGCCGTGGATGTTCCTCCAGATCTGGGTTTATTGGTGAGATTAAAGCGGTAATTAGGGGCTCTGCTCAGCTTCACAGGCCGTGTTTCTCTCAGATGTTGGAGTGACTCCCCCGTGTCACGTATCACAGTCACATCCAAACGCTCAGCTCCCAGAAACAAGAAACAGAGCAGCTGTAGAAAACAAACCGCCCTCACATGCCCCGCCCCTTCCGCCTTTGCTTTTTAAAATATTTTGCATAATTTAATTATGCTTTCAGCAGCTGCCAATAATTGCATAGTACTCTGCAGAACATAAAAATTAAGTAGAAAATTTAATTTAAAGAAAAAAAAATCAGTGTTACATTAACAGGTCATATCCGTTTTATAGTTTTAGTTAACAATAAAATGAGCAGATTAAAAATCTATTTTGTTTGCGAAATTTAATATTTTTTGTCATGTGCTTTTGTTTTAGTAGCTTTTTCTATTGTTTTTTTTATTTAGCTTTAATTGATTTTTATTTCAATTTTATTTCAGTCAGAATTTCCCATTTTAAATTTTTCTTCTGTATTTTTTATTTATTTCATTTTAAAGGATTTTAATAGATTTAGTTTACAATAACAACTCTGAGTAGAATAAATATACTTAAAATAAATAAAAATATATATATTGTGCATAAAGAAAATGGAGCTTGCTTGACTATTAAGTACTCAAAATGCTTGTTAGTTAAAGTCATTATTTAAATGTAATATAACTTAAATATATTTGTTAATTTCAAACCCTATCTCAGCAGATGAAGAATATCACACTAAACATTTACCACGTTTATCAAGCAAATCTCAATCTGTAAAAAACTAATGTAAATACATTTATTTATATATATACATTTATATATTTATTTATACTTATGCATTAATTTATTTACATTTATGCAATTATTTATACACAATATTTCTTTACATAATGTACATAAAAATAAGATTCTTGTAGCTCCAGCAGTTTGATTGGATTTGATTCACCGGGGATTGCATTGAAATTGATATTTAGTGCAAGTCCCTTTGGATAAAAGCGTCTGTCAGATGCATGAATGTGAATCTGCTGCTGTTCTTCTCAGGTGTTCACAGGCATCTTCACCGCTGAGATGGTTCTGAAGATCATCGCTCTGGATCCGTATTATTACTTTCAGCAGGGCTGGAACATCTTTGACAGTCTGATCGTGAGTCTGAGTCTCATGGAGCTGGGTTTGTCAAACGTGGAGGGTCTGTCCGTCCTGCGCTCCTTCAGACTGGTAAAACACGCCAGACACACTCAGCTCGTGTTCATTTGCACTTGTATTTTTTTTTTTTTTTTTTAGAATTCTTAAAAAGCCCTTAATCCCAGCTGACAAAAGTATATTCCAAGAACATCTTTCTAACTTTCTCATGAAGTTATGAAAATGTTATTTCTGAACAACGCGTCCAATTTTAGTTTCAGAAATGTTTTTTCTTGGTTATGGGAATGTTAAGGGAACATTCTGTTTTATAATTTTCAAACGTTATGGGAATGTTACTTTTGAATGTTCTGAAACATTTAAAAAATGTTAGATGAATGTCCAACTGAAACATTCATTTATTTCTTTATTTACATTTTGCATGCTTCTTTAAAAGATAATATATTGATCTATTTTTATACATTTATTTATTTATATACGGTGCTTCTTTAAAAGCTTTTATGCATTTATTTATTTACATTTTGAATACTTCTTAAAAGCTTATATATATTTTTTTTGTTTATATACATTTATTTATTTATATACAATGCTTCTTTAAAAGCTTTTATTTATTTATTTATTTGTATATATTTTAAATACTTCTATAAAGGATGCTTTATTTATGTATGTATGTAATTATTTATTTATTTATATACATTTATTTATATACAATGCTTATTTAAAAGTTTGCTTATTTATTTGTATACATTTTGAATACTTCTTTAAAAACTTGCTGTATTTATTTACATTTTGAATGCTCCTTTAAGGTTTTTTATTATTATTTATACATTTTGACTACATCTTTAAAAGCTTATTTATTTATTTATTTATATACATTTGTTTATATACAGTGCTTCTTTAAAAGTGTGCTTATTATTTATTTATTTATTTACATTTTGAATGCTTCTTTAAAATTTATTTATTTAGTTAGTTATCTATTTATTTATTCATATACAATGCTTCTTCAAAAGCTTTTATTTATTTATTTATTTATTTATTTACATTCTGAATGCTTCTTTAACATTTATTTATTTATTTATTTAGTTATCTATTTATTTATTCATATACAATGCTTCTTCAAAAGCTTTTATTTATTTATTTATTTATTTACATTTTGAATACTTCTTTTTGACATTTGACTACTTTGGTTATTTTTATAACAAAATAATATTTTATTAAAAATCATGTGATGGAAACTACTTTTTTTTAAAAATCTCAGTATAATGCAATTTGGTAATATCAGGCCTTATTGGCAACTCGGCAGAATTTTCAAGATGCATTGCTTTGTTATGGGCGTTTTATATTAAATATCATTGAAGACAACTCTTCTTCTTCTTCTCCTTCAGCTGCGAGTCTTCAAGCTGGCGAAGTCGTGGCCGACACTGAACACTCTCATAAAGATCATCGGGAACTCGGTGGGCGCTCTGGGGAACCTGACGCTGGTTCTGGCCATCATCGTCTTCATCTTCGCTGTGGTCGGCATGCAGCTGTTCGGGAAGAACTACGAGTCGTGCGTCTGCAAGATCTCCAGAGACTGCATTCTGCCCCGCTGGCACATGAAGGACTTCTTCCACTCGTTCCTCATCGTGTTCCGGGTTTTGTGCGGAGAGTGGATCGAGACCATGTGGGACTGTATGGAGGTGGCAGGCCAGCCGCTCTGCATCCTGGTCTTCATGCTGGTGATGGTCATCGGGAACCTCGTGGTGAGTGCTGGAGCTCTTTTTACTCTTTACTCTTTACTCTTTTACTCTTTTCACTGGCTTCATGCTGCGGCTCAAAGCGAGCTGAATCTTGTGGAGGCTTTTGAGGTGTTTCTTTGCTGCGAAAGTGAAAGTTTCTTTGCTGTCAAAGTGAAAGAATCTGAAGATTTTAAGAAGTTATATAAAAATAATTGGTTAAAAACTAGTAATTTAGAGGTAAATAAAATAAAACAAGCAAATATAGTAGTAGTAGTTGTATATTTTTATTTAATGCTATGTCAGCATCTTAGGTTATTTTCATGGCAAAAACAATTTAAAAAATACAAGTAAAACAAATACAATAAAAACCAGCAAACAAACAACGAGCATATATATTATAGTTCATTTGGATTTTTTATTTGATCTTTTTATTTTATGTGATTTTTTTTTTCATTTTAATTTAAATTTTATTTGTTAAAATAACATATATACACACACATAAACAATGTAAAAACACATTTAATATATACACAATCAGTGGTATTTTAGTGTCATTGAGAGACTGTTATAGTTTTATTTTAATATTTTGAATTAGATTTTATTTTTATATTTTTTGCTTCATGTTAATATTAGTTAAAAATTTTAGTAATTTTGTTGTGTTTTTATCATTTTTAGTAATTTTGTTGTTGCGTTTTTGTTATTTTTAATAATTTTGTTGTGTGTTTTTGTTATTTTAATTAGTTTTTTTGTTGCTTTATAATTCCATAAAGTGTTTATTAATTTTTAATTCAGTTTTAGTTTTAGTTATTATATTAAAACAAGTTAAACTAAATGAAAATGAAAATACCTTTGTAATTTTTTTATTTCAATGAACATTTATTTCAAGTAATTTTTGTTTTATATATATATATAATTTTTTTTTAATATAAATTATACATTAAGAATTTTTAATCTAAAATTAGATTTTGTATCTTATATATAAAATTATATATACAAATTATTAAGATTTTTATACATAATTTTAAAAATGTTATCAGAATGATGTTATCAGAATGTTATCAGAATGATGATGTAAGGTTTATGGATTAAAAAAAAAGCGAAGAAGTGCAATCTTAATAATCCGGGTCATTTTTGGCCCGTGAACAGATGTTTTGTTCGTGTGAATCGAGCAGCGCATGAGCGTTAGGGAAAGCGCGCTGGGGGATTTGTAATTGCGTGTTTATATTGGCTGTTTGAAGTGTCTCTGAATGCTCATGTCAGACATGTTTCATAAAGCACCGCTGCTGAAACCTGCGTTATTATTGCTGAGGGTCATATTTACACCGTCTCTGATTAACTCAGACCGCTTACATCATGAACTCTGTTTGAAACTCGTTCGCGCTGATTAAAAGGATGCGAAAAACACAAATGGATGAAGCAATTAAAATGATTTCTTTTGATTTGGATGCATACTCGCATAATTAATGGGTCATTACTCTGTGCATGTGTTTATTTGAAAGACCTGTGATACATTTGTTATTTAGTGGTCGGTTTTTAATCAAAGTCTTCATGTGCACTAATTGCACCTGGAGCGTCTGGGGTGAATTGTTTGGCTCAGTGGCTCATGGGTAATTGATCTCAATAACTCGCTAGGTCCCCAAATGTGAGATTGAACCTGTAGTGTTTGTGCATGTGTTTAAAGCTGAAATGTGTGATTTTAGCGCCACTAGTGGCACCGAATGGAATTGCAAAAACAATGATTGTCTCCAAACAGGTTTCCAGCATTCAAAAGTTTGAGTTCGGTGACTTTACACTGCATTTGTTTCATTAAAAATTCAGTAAAAATGTGATATATTTTTATAATTTAAAATCGCTGTTTTCTATGTGAATATCTGTTAAAATGTAATTTATTGCTGCAATCAAAGCTGGATTTTCAGCATCATTACTCCAGTCTTTAGTGTCACATGATCCTTCAGAAATCATTCTGATATGCTTCTTAAGAAGCATTTTTATTATAATCAATGTTGAAAACATTTAATATTTTTGTGGAAACTGATGCATTTTATTTTTCAGGATTCTTTAATGAATCGAAAAATCAAAAGAAAAGCATTTATTTAATATAGAAGTATTTTGTAACATTTTAAATGTATTTACTGTCATTTGTGATCAGTTTAATGCATAATTGCTGAAAAACAGAACTAAAAACCCCAAAGTTTTGAACAGTAGTGTAATTTTTCTGTTTAAATCCCACAAAAAAATGCGAGTATCAACCTTGAGCTCAGTTGCAAACGCAAATCCTGTGAGATTTCTCCATCTAGACGGTGTGCATAATGTAAAATAAGTGTGCAGATTGCATCTGGGCCTGTTTAGAAGATATTGATATTGCATAAGCAAGGGTTTGGTGCAGATGGAAGCAGTTTCACCAGAGCGACTAAACACATGCAAATGTGAGACGCCACGTGTCTGTCGGTACGAGGGCTTTTCCGTCCTCGCTGTCGGACTAATGATTGTACCGCTGCCGGTCGGAAAGAATCATCTCTGCTGCACTGACGAGCATTTCAGAAAGGCTGCGGATGCGTGGCGTCGCTCGAATATTGCCACCCGATCTTTCCTGCATGATTTCATTTGCATACGGCAGTTAAAGGTCAAATAGTTGTACCTTTGTTACACCATTGATATTTTTAGATCGTTCTGACTGGTCACTTAGAGACTGTGGAAGAATTTACAAGGGCCGGAGGGCGTGATGCATAGCATGTTGGGTAATGTGTTTTAAATTTGCACACAATGCATTTGAATTGCAAACGCTCCGGTGGTTGATTTGTTTTGAGTGTTGAACTCAAGATGCACGTGGATTTTTCAGTTTGAGATCCAAATATAGTGAGCTGCCTACCTAGGTGGTATTTTAAGGCATCAAACATCAGTATTTTAAGATGTTTGTGTCTTTTTTTTTGCAAAGGCAACAATCCCAGAATGCATTGTGACACGCTTAGTGAAAATAATCCATGTGCACTGGTGGACGAGAGAAATGCAGAATATATCCTTAAAATACATTTAATTCTGAGCAGTGTTGATAAAAAAAGTTCAAAAATAGAAATGGACTGTTTATGCAGTATTTGTCTGTGCTGTGGGCTTTATGCTAATTAGATCATCACATTATGTTATTAATTGACATTTCTCCATCTGTGTCTCTGTCCTTCATGTCAGTTATTATTTACTTTACTTTCCTCATTTGTTTTAGCATCTTATGACTTATCATAAAATAATAATAATAATAATAATTAATTATAATAATAATACATTATTTAATAATAATTATAATTATAATATAAACAAGAATTTATTATTATAATTTGCAGTGCTTTGAACTGATTCATGGTGATTTTAATTCATCTGGACAAGAGGATTATCAATACTGTATTATTAAAGTAATGAAAATTAGACTGTTTTTAATGGGAGTTTTGGGAGAAATTTTCACATAAATAATGTCAAAATAATAAAAAAGGCTTAACTGTATTAATGCAAAATGTAATTTCTTTACCTTACAATTTATTTAATTCCAAAAAATATTCATATAGATATTGAAAAAAATTACAAAAAGTTCAAAAATGGTAATGGACATTTATGCATTATTTGTGTGTGCTGTGTGTTTTGTGCTACTTAAATCATCACATTGTTATCTTATTATTTTGCAAAATGTTATAATCAAACTATTTATTTTAATTTATTTTATTTTATTTTTAATTAAAGTACGTAGTAGTTTTTATTTTAATAAATTATAATTTAATAATAATTAATAATTAATTAAGGCATCTGAATAAGATGATTTTTAACATCACATTATAGTAAATGAGAATTTGTTTGGGAATTTTGGGGCGAAAAATTTTCATGCAGATAATGACAAAATAATAATAATAATAATAATGATAATAAAAGGCTTATAATAATAATAATAATAATAATAATAATAATAATAATAAAAGGCTTATAATAATAATAATAATAATAATAATAATAATAATAATAATAATAATAATAATAAAAGGCTTCTTTATGCAAAACAGAATTTCTTACTTTTGTTTTGGCATGAAATACGACCTGGACATTTCTTTACAATGTTTTAAAAGCTATTAAAACATGCTGGTTTTATAGTGTGCCGGTTGCATGTGTTTGAAATGCCATCATACCGTCTGTCTTAGCTGTTGTAATGTGAGAAAGCCACTAAAACCCTCATAAATCTTCATTTGTACGTGAATGAACGGCCAAAAGAGCAAACATGGCTGAACTGCACCTGTAGTGCCTTAAATATTTATTCACGCAGAATTATTCAAGCATTTATGTCATTAATTGTGGTCTGAAGTGTGTTTGATGTGAATAACAGGCGTCACGAGATGCAGTGTTAGGGAATTACAGCCAGACAATGTGAGCGAGCTGCTGTTTGTGTTTGTAGGTCATTGGGTTGAAGTGTTCTTAGCGCGCGCACGCGTGTGTGTGTGTGTGTGGAGTCTGTCATCACTCCAGATGGATATGGACACGCTGGGATCGATGCACCTGTGCAGATAATCAGAATTATTCAAAGTGCGGCCGGGTAACTGGAGAGCTGAAATTGATGTTATCAGATCTGGGTTGCGATCACAAATCCATAACTCTGATCCAAAACCCGCCGAGCTGCTGCGCTCTCCTGAGCCTCACGAGTGACTGATGTAGAGCACACTACTGAGGGAACAACACCAGAGTCATCACTCACACTTGAGTTCAGTAGAGTTTGATGTCAGTTTGTTGCAGCACAGTGCTATAATAATCATAACACAAATATTGAATAATAAGACCAGTAGAATGTACACTATGCATTAAATTGAGCAAAAGTGACAGTAAAGACATTTATAATGTTTCAAAAGATTTCTATTTCAAATAAATGCTGTTCTTTTGAACTTTCTATTCAGCTGTGAATTCTGAAAAATAAAATGCATCACGTTTTCCACAAAAATATTGTGCAGCACAACTGTTTTCAACATTAATAATAATCAGAAATCTTTCATGAGCAGTATATTAGAATGATTTCTGAAGGATCATGTGACACTGAAAACTGGAGTAATGATGCTGAAAATTCAGCTTTGATCACAGAAATCAATTACAGTTTACAATATATTACAATAGGAAACAGTTATTTTATATTGTAATAATATTTCACAATTTTTGCTGTATTTTCAATTAAATAAATGCAGCCTTGCTGAGCAGAAGGGACTTCTTCCAAATATGTTTATGCCTCCTTCATTGTTATTTTACTATTATAGTTTTTGCTAATATTTAGAATTTTTAAAGTTATATTTTTGTTGTCATTTTAATTTTAGTTAAACTCTAATTTTACTAAATTTGAATATTTTTGTTGTGTTGTTACATTGACTACATGAAAATGAGAATTTAGCATTTATTTCATTTCAAGTAATGAAAATGTTTTACAGTTTAGTTTTAGTTAAAAATATAATAACCCTGGCCTCTGTATTGACTTGGCATTTTTGTTTCCACTTTTCATTAATGATTTTAAAGAATTACTGAATGTTAGGTTTTTAAATTTTAAATAATTACTGAATGTTAGGTTTTTAAATTCATTGATTCTTTTTTGGACTTCCCAGCCTGAGAAGCAACAAATAAAAAATAACAAAACTCCCACCCAACTCTCACCACGACTCTGATCGGAACGGCTCCCGCAGCTCTTCTTATTCTTATATGTCATTCTTTAGACTGAAGCTCAGTGAGTGTTTGAGAAACGTTATATCTGAGAGTTTACGTTCCGTCTGTCTCAGTGAGCGGCCAGCGTTTGCTCTGAGCGTCCGTCAGCATCATCCTGCCCTTTTAGGGAGAAACCGCTTGTTCACCGGCTGATCGCATGAGCCGCCTGTGATTGTCACCTCCAGATAGTGTGTGTGTGTGTAACAGGATCTGGGGTTTCAGCTCTCTTCAGCTGTGTGTGTGTGTGTGGATTCTCCTGAATGCTTCTGGTTAATTCCACAGTTTGGCTGCTGTTTAAACATCTTATAGGTGTAAAGTGGGATTCGGGGTCGGGCTTTTGCTTTTTGTTTGGAAATGTTACATTATGTAATAATATGTTTACATGTAGACATAGACAACATTTTTGTTCTGAGATTTTAGTGCTGGGCTGTTCAAAAATATGTATGTATGTATGCAGTGGTGGACTGGTCATCTGGAGCACCGGGAGTTTTCCCGGTGGGCCGCTGTACAATGTGGGCCGGCCCTTTTATATAAAAAAATGGATTGTAGTAAATGTACATATATCCTTCCATATATGTACAGCTGCGCGGCCCACTTCATTCAAAAATTCTAATTAATTTAGCGTGCTTCGGCTCAGTACAGTGGCTCAAAAGCTCTCGTCAATGTCAAAATGTTTGAAATAGCCAGTCAAAGTGTAGAAGATTTACCGTTCACAGACACTGAGCTGCGCACGACTTGAATGCGAGCTGAGGTAAGATGTAAGCAGCTAAACATGACGAGACAATTCAGCAGTATTTGCCAACTGTTTAGTTAAATGACAGACATTAATTTTCAGGAATGCAAACTACTACTGGCTACAAATGTCTGTGCCGAAAAAGTCCAGGGCCACTTTTTGGCCCCAGTCCGCCCCTGTATGTATGTATGTATTTATTTATTTATTGGTATTTTTTCTTTGCATGACTGCACCTTTATATGTGTTTACAGTGGTTTATTTTACTGTCAAAGGTACATGGAATATAAAAACATTGCAATGTCAAATATAAATATACTATTAAAAACAGTCATAATCAAATTAATTTATAAAACTAACTATTTAGTTAATCTTTTACAATTTAGTCAAATGAAAATGTAACAATTCTTTTTATTTATTTTTTTGCAAGTTTACTTTTTATATTAAGACATGGATGAAAAATTGTGTGATTTTCTATAAAAAAATAATGTTTTAATAAATAGTTGTAGTAGTAGTAGTAGTAGTAGTAGTACTTTAAAAAGTACATTTTCCTTTGCAATAGTAATATATTTCTGTCATAATTTCTTCAAGTTAGAGCAAACTTTTATTTTGGCAGGTTGTAGGGAAGACCTTGGAGTTTCTGTGTGTTTAAATAAATTTTATTATTATTATTATTAATATTACTTTAAGTAGTTCTACTGTGCAGTAGTAATATATTTCTGTTATAATTTTTTCAAATTAAACCAAAGTTTTATTTTGACCGGTTGTGGTGAAGTGGTGATCTTGAAGTTTTTTGTGTGTATATGATGATATGATGATAGTTTTTATCAAATGAAATGTTGAAATGCTAAAACAGTGACTCTCTTATAGTTTATTATTAATTGTAAGACTTTTATTCACTTTGAAGATAGTTTTGCTGTTGACATGATGTTACATTTTTTTTTTTACCTTCATTCGTTTAGCACAGGGCTGTCCAAACTCAGTCCTGGAGGGCCGGTGTCCTGCAGAGTTTAGCTCCAACCCTAATTAAACACACCTGAAGCAGCTAATCAAGCTCTTATAGGCATACTAGAAACTTCCATGCAGGTGTGTTGAGGCAAGTTGGAGCTAAACTCTGCAGGACACCGGCCCTCCAGGACCGAGTTTGGACAGCCCTGGTTTAGCAGATGCTTTCTTCTGAACTGACTTACAAATAAAGAAAATCACAATCAGTTTATCATAACAATGCAGAAAAGTGCAGAACAGGAGAGAAAGAGAGAACTGTCATAGTAAAGTGCCTTTTTTTATGGTTAATACAGGCAAACACTCTGTTAGCTTAGAGTCGAAGCGTCTTTGCCTAAAAAAAGGTTGTTAGGTGCTGTTTCACATTCACAAAAGACAAAAAAACCTTAGATAGGAAGAATCTTTGCTTTGCTTTGATTGTTACGGCTGCCGTTACATCTGCCAAAAACACAGCTGATTAACTTAGACAAACAGCAAGCGTCTGCGGGGTCAAAGGTCATACGGGATCACTGTGACCCTGCTGAACATCTGTTACTGTAGACTGGAGCTAATAGACTCCAACAACTAGACGGACAACTGGGAGGAAATCTTTGGGGAATGTGAGTCGAGACAGGATATTTAGTCTACTGTGATTTTGTTTACTTTTGCTTATTTTTATTTAGAATGAAGAATTTTGGACTCATTCTATTTAATTTCCAGATTTATTGCAGTAAAGTAATAAAAAAAGAGATTGTTGAGAAGTCATGATCAGAATAGGACTGTCAGATTACATTAATTTATTGCTGTACTATATTTTACCATTGAAAAGTTTGAGTTTGATGAGATTTTGTAAATGTTTTTGAATGAGTCTCTTCTGCTCACCAAGGCTGCATTTATTTGATTAAAAATACAGTGAAAAATGTGATGTATTATTACAATTTAAAATAACTGTTTTCTACATGAATACTTGTTAAACTGTAATTTATTTCTGTGATGCGCAGCTGAATTTTCAGCATCATTACTCCAGTCTTCAGTGTCACATGATCCTTCAGAAATCATTCTAATATGCTGATTTGCTGCTCAAGAAACATTTCTGATTATTATCAATGTTGAAAACAGTTGTGCTGCCCAATATTTTTGGGAAACCGTGATGCATTTTATTTTTCAGTATCCACAGATGAATAGAAAGTTCAAAAGAGCAGCATTTATTTAAAATAGAAACCTTTTGTCACATTATAAATGTTACTTTTGATCAATTTAATGCATCCTTGCTGAATGAAAGCATAAACACGTGATATATGTCAGGTTTGTATATTGTGTGGAGCCTTTGACTGATGGACACATTTGCCACCTGTTGTTTCGTCGGAGGTAGCGTATGATAATGCAGCTCAGCAGTCTGAGGTAATGATGTATTTTTAGGCCGCGGTCGGTGAGTCGGGTCAGTGTGAGAGCACTTTTGTGTTTCTCGTTGAGGCATGTGAGACACGCAGCACCTCAGATACCTGCAGAACGAGCTCACGGATCTTCTGCATCACATGACGAGTCCTTCTCTCTGTGTGTATTTTAAGTGTGTAAGTGGGCAGGTGTAGCGGCGAGAAAACCCAGCTCATAATCCTCTCTTAGACGCGTCACCTTCACGGCTAATGAAGCGTAACGCAGAAACAGCGTCCTGAGGGAATGAGGACTTCATCTAAAACACACACGGGATCTGCCCTGTGACCACAATCATATATCATGGAGACGTTATATAACATCATCAAAATATTTCTGCTCACTGTTTGTGATTATCCAGTGAATTCAGTTCATTAAAAATTAAATCCATTTGATCTCGATGGATTCACTTCATCTCAGGTCTTTTTTTTTTTTAAGCATTGCTAAGGTGTTCTTGGAGGTTTCTACAGTAGGTGGTGTTCTGGCTGGTTGCTAGGGTGTTCTGGCTGGTTGCTAAGAGGTTCCTAATGTGTTCTGGGAGGTTTCTACAATATTTAGTTGCTAGGGTGTTCTGGGTGGTTGATAGGGGGTTGCTAAGGTGTACTGAGTGGTTGCTATGAGGTTTCTAAGATGTTCTAGGTGATTGCTAATGTGTTTTTGGAGGTTTCTACAGTAGGTGGTTACTAGGGGGTTCTGGGTGGTTGCTAAGAGGTTACAAGGGTGTTCTGGGTGGTTGCTAGGGTGTACTGAGTGGTTGCTAGGAGGTTTCTAAGGTGTTCTAGGTGGTTGCTAGGAGGTTGCTAAGGTGTTCTTGGAGATTTCAACAGTAGGTGGTTGCTAGGAGGTTGCTAAGGTTTTCTGAGTGGTTGCAAGATGTTCTGGGAGGTTTCTACAGTTGATGGTTGATAGGGTGTTCTGAGAGGTTGCTAAGGTGTTCTGAATGGTTGCAAGTGTGTTCTGGGTGGTTGCTAGGAGATTGCTAAGGTATTCTGAGGGGTTGTTTGGAGGTTTCTAGGAGGTTTGTAAGATGTTCTAGGTGGTTGCTAGGAGGTTGCTAAGGTGTTCTTGGGGGTTTCTACAGTAGGTGGTTACTAGAGTGCTCTGTGTGGTTACTAGGAGGTTCCGAAGGTGTTCTTGGAGGTTTCTACAGTGGGTGGTTGATAGGGTGTTCAAGGTGGTTGCTAAGAGTTTGCTCGGATGTTCTGAGTGGTTGATAGGGGGTTGCTAAGGTGTACTGAGTGGTTGCTAGGAGGTTTCTAAGGTGTTGTGAGTGGTTGCTAGGAGGTTGCTAAGGTGTTCTGAAAGGCTTCTACAGTAGGTGGTTGCTAGTATTTTTGGGATAGTTTCTGGGTGGTTGCTAAGGTGTTTTTGGAGGTTTTCCACAGTAGGTAGTTTGCTAGAGGTTGCTAAGGTGTTCTGGGAGGTTTCTACAGTAGGTGATTCATAAGGTGTTCTGAGTGCTTGCTAGGGGGTTGCTTAGGTGTTTGTTGTTGTTGCTAGGATGTTGCTAAGGTCTTCAGTATAGTTTTTAGGTGGCTTGTCTGCAGCACAAATGCTGTAAGACGACACACGCAACTTTAATGCTTACAGTAATGCTAGAGGTCATTAACCCTCCATTTGAGCAATCATAGCAGTGACGTTTGCTTAGCAACCCACAGAAACTGTCATTTATCTGGCAGATTGTGCTGTGCTGGTATTTTATCAGAAGCTCCGCCTGTGTTGAAACTCAATGGCATCATTAGATTTCATGGGCTCTTAATGTTTTCTGGAGTGCATTATTTCATTAGCGAGGCCTCGAGTGGCCCTAAAGAGTGTTATTGCTCCGACTGTATGGAGCTCCAGATAAAGCGGAGGAGCATCAATCACGAGGCTCCGCCCTCCATTATAACGGGCTCAGATGCAGCAGCGAGAGGAACGTGTTCTTGAGGGCCACTTCAGGGTTCCAGAGCCACACCGCTGTGACTTACTGCTAATGAATGTAAATGATTGGTGCTCTTAATTGAAGGGGAGGTCTTCATGAAGACTAAATTAGAAGAGAGAGAAAAAACGATGAAAGGAGGCAGTGTTGATAGAGCCAGTTCTGCAATGCTTATATGTTTGATTATGTGTGCGATCTATCTATCTATCTATCTATCCTCTCTCTCTCTCTCTCTCTCTATCGATCTATCGATTTTATCGTTCTGTCTATCAATCTATATATCTATTCATCCGTACTTCTGTTGTTCTATCCATCATTCTGTCGTTCTGTCCATCCATCCATCCATCCATCATTCTATCATTCTGTCTGTCAATCTGTCTATCATTCTATCCATTAATCCATGGGTTTTCAAACTTTTTATTTACTTGAAGTACCCCCTGAGATTTTAAGTAAATATTTCAGTAATTTAATGGCACATTTGCATGTTTAACTTTAAAAACATTATTTTATTTTTTTTATCAGTTTTAAAGTTTCAGTAATATTTACATAGCTATTGTTATTATTACACTCAACAAATTATAAAATTTCATATTACTGTAATTTATAATGTATAACATTTTTCCACAATATTTTTTTAAATAAAGGGTTTCCCAAAAAGAGAATTCTTTTTATACATTTATATAGATTTTACATTTATATGACATTTGTATAAACCTGTAACATTTCTTTGCAAAAACTTTTTAATTTAATTTTTTTTTTTTTTTTTATTAATTCACTAATGGTATACACTCGTAGGCATACCATGTGTAGGGTGACCACCTGGCAATAGATCTGTTGCGGGACAGTAGGCTAGATGTGATTTTGTGGGACAATGCGGGACATGTGTGAGACAGATACATTTACTACAGTTATGTTATGTAAATACTGATTTATATCAGTTGTCATATGCACTTATTTATGTTTCTGAGCGCGCAGAAGTAAGCGGTGGTGCTAGATCACTTGATGAGGTCTGCACGTCCTTTGCGTGAAAACTACGCCCCAAAAAAAATAAATAAAAAGCTTTCTTAAAAAGGCAAAAGAACGTATGTACGTTTTCTTAATATGACAATTAAAAATCAACAGACTGATGAAAATGCAGGGCATTTTCTCAATATGCTATGTGCGGGACAAGGGGTGAACATGCTGTGTGGTAGTCCTACAACGCAAAGCGGGATGATTGGTCACCCTTACAGTCTATGGTACCAACTCACGAACCCCCTGCAATTCCCTCATGAACCACCAGGGGTTCGCAAACCCCACTTTGGGAAACCCTGCATTAATCCATCCAACCATCATTCTATCATTCTATCCATCCATTGTTCTGTTGTTCTGTCTTTCATTCTATCCATCCATTCTTCTGTAGTTCTGTCAATCCATTGACCTATCCATCCATCATTCTATCTATCTTTCTGTCTGTTGTTCTGTCTATCAGTCTATCTATTCACCCGTACTTCTGTTGTTCTATCCATCATTCTGTCCATCTATAGTTCTGGCTATCATTCTATCCATCCAATCATCCATCGTTCTGTTATTCTGTCAATCCATCCATCATTCTGTTTATCGTTCTGTCTGTCATTCCATCCATCCATCCATCCTTCTGTAGTTCTGTCTATCCATCCATTGTTCTGTCTATAATTACAACAATGAATCCATTGTTCTGTCTATCATTACATCCATCCATCCATCCATCCATCCATTGTTCTGTCTATCATTATATCCATCCATCCATCCATCCATCCTTCTGTAGTTCTGTCTGTCCATCCATTGTTCTGTCTATCATTACATCAATCCATCCATTGTTCTATCATTACATCAATCCATCCATTGTTCTGTCTATCATTACATCCATCCATCCATCCATCAATTGTTCTATCATTACATCCATCCATCCATCCATCCTTTTCTTGTTCTGTCCATCCATCATTCTATCTGTCATTCTGTCTGTCATTCTATCTATCTATCTATCTATCTATCTATCTATCTATCTATCTATCTATCTATCTATCTATTCATCCATCCGTCTCTCTCTGTCTGTCCATCACCATTTCATTTAAAACACATTGAATCATCCTCCATGTCCTCAGGTCAAATATTTCACCATATTAAGACATAAAAGCTTTAAAGCCTCTTCAGTCTGAACTCTAATTGTAGCAGATTCTTCCAGAAACGCTTGAGTCACAATTCCATGAATTCAAATAACCTGTTTATTTCAGAATAATTGCAGGATGAGTCAGCGCAGGTGATGGGAAGTGTGTGTGTGTGTGTGTGAGTGTGTGTGTGTGAGTGTGTGTGTGTGTGTGTGTGTGTTAGGCTCCGCCCCCTGCTGCTCTCACACACCTCATGTATCCTCCTCATCCTCAGGTGAGCTCCACCTGCCGCATCAGAACCACAACAAACCGGCACACTTCCTCTGCCCTTTAAACCTGACGGCACTCGCCACGCTTAACCGCGTCCAGAGAGCACAGCTTATTATTTTCTTGGCCTGAGGTGCTGGGAATGAATGTTAGCGTCTTTGCAGTCACATGTACAGTTTGCATTTTAGAAATGCAAAATGAAAAAATGCATTGATGCAGCAGAATTAGTCCAAAAGTCACATCAATGAGCCCACAAACTGGCCCAGTTAGGTAAATGTGCCGGGCTCAGGAGGAATCCACTCATCATTTTCAGCGTGAAACGGGATCAAATGCATCACGCTTGTTTTTTTAACCCCTCTGAACCGGACGTGAAGCCCCTGGATGGTGCTGTGGATTCAAGGCGAGCTGATAGAGCGTCTCATCTCACATATTGAAATGCCACGCTGGTGGCCGAGCTGTGATTTATTCCTCTGTGGGTCCTTGGCTTTCCTGAAGAGAGGGCAACCCTCATTGTGTTAGGAGAATACGAGCATGCTGCAGTTTATTGTGGCTTGGGTTAGGTGGGGAGAAAAGGGCTGGGACTTTAGTGAGTGATGATAAAACTGATGCAAAAATCCAACAGATTTATTGAATATCATATAGAGACTTGAGGGTGCAGGGTTATTATCGTTTATGAAAATTAAAATATAAAGTCGTAATAAAATATAAAATGAAAAACTTAAAACTAAACAAAAAATTAACTAAAGTTGAAGTTCAAGCACTAAAAATAAAATAAAATAATAAAAATAAAACATATTTATATGTTAATATAAATAAAACATATTTATATATATATATATATATATATATATATATATATATATAATATTAAAATAAGACCTTATGACCAGCGTCCTCCTCCTGTAACTTCACTGAAATGACACACGTTAACCTCCTAAAATCTCTGAATCTCTCTGGATCAAGCTCTCATGCTGTTTCTGTCACAACAGATTCTGTGACCCAAATAAAATTACACAATTCACTTCAAATGTTGACATTTAACAAATGCTTTTGTTTTTGATTCTGATACTTAGCTGAGTTTGTGTTCTGTCTGCTTCAGTTTACTTTTTATTACTTCTTATTATTTAATTATTCATTCATTCATTTTATTGTTATTATTTATTTAGAACTCTTTTCCTCTGATTTATTTATTTATTTAAGTTCAAAACTGATTGCTTTGGTTTTCATAGAGTTCTCAAACGTATTTAACCTTAAACTCAAACATTTTTTGAGAAGTACTTCAGCGAGATTCTTGGTTTTTATATTTTTTTTCCTGCTTCAGTTTACTTCTCTTGCCATGCAACTAGATATAGTTAATTTGTTTATTATAAACAAGCATCCTTATTATTGGTCATATATATGTGGGGAAAACGGAAAAATAATTTTTATATATATATATATATATATATATATATATATATATATATATATATATATATATATATATATATATATATATATATATATACTCTGCTGTAATTTTCCCTCTTTTGTACGATATAACTGTACGAGTGTTTGAAGTTGATTTGTCCAGGCCGTGTGAAGCTCCAGTATTGACCAGCGCTGTGTGAGTTCACTGGACTCAGAGCCGGAAGCTTTGATTTTACAGTAGTTAAAATAACACATTGATCTTTGGCCCTGCTTTCAGTGGGATTCTGGGTCACCTGTATCACGGCGGGTTTCTCACTCGTCACGGTCAACAGGCCTGCTTTCTGACGCCAGATCTGTGACTGCAAATCACTAAACACAAACTTCCTGATCGATGAAACAGCCGTCTGACATCACAACACAAGAGCGCTGCTTAAAAATACAAGCCAAGGACCAAAACATGGTGCTTCTCTTCAGCTAGTGACCCAATAACACACTTCTGCTTCCCAGAGAGCTCTCAAAGTTTCAACTTTGTCTCAGAAATGTTTTGAGAAATATTTGAGTTCATAATGAGATCTGGTTTGATTGCAGACTTTTTTTTTTTTTTTTTTTTAATAAAGTTTTCAACTTTGTTTTAAAAAGTGTAATGAGGAATCTTTGAGTTCTGACTCGATTTCAACCTGTTTATAGTGTTCTTTGTCTCAAAGTTCTGAGAAATAGTTGAGTTCATATTGATATGCTTGATGTGATTGCAGGTTTTGGTTTAGAACTTTCAGTTTTGTCTCAAAAACTTATTGAGAAATATTTGAGTTCAGACTGAGATCTGATTTGATAACAGGCTTTGGTCTGCATACAGTGCTCAACTTTGTTTAAAAAAATGTGATGAGAAATATTTGAGTTCATATTGAGATATTTGACTCGATTTCAGACTTTGGTTTTTATAGGGTTCTCATGTTTGTCTCAAAGTTCTGAGAAATATTTGAGTTCATAACGAGATCTCTGACCTTTGAGCACAGTTTGAGACACTGTTGAAAGCTCTCTCTATAAAACCTATAAGAGACACACATGAGATTACTGGACTATCAGGAGAAACATCTCAGACACAATCTCCATTTGCCCTCCATTTAACCTCGTTGATGGAGAAACCATTGAGACATCCCACAGATCTCCTTTAGGGTGTTTTACTCCTGATCTTATGTAAGCAGATGATGCTGGTCCGTGTCCTGAGACATTAACCGCTCGAGTGTCGCTGTGCTGCTGGATCGAACGGCCCAAAATAGCTGCTTCTGTCGGTAACATCAGTGTTTTTACAGATGGATCTGTGTGTCTTTTAGTGTAGTCTTTTAAACAGTTCTAGATTAATAATTTTTCTGATATTCAGGCCAAGAATCGTCCACTTAAACATGAAGAGACTGTTTGACTGACATCTAAGTGACCAACATAGTTTTGTTTTTATGTGGCCTTTAGAGGTGGATTTATCTGAAATGGGTGGTAACAAAAAATAGACTAGCTTGGGAAAAAAAAAAAAAAATAAATATAAAAAAAGTAGATGATGCTGTAAATTATTGTAAAGAAAAAAAAAAGCAGAAAATATGTGTAGAAAATATGTGTTTCTGTCTGTCCAAAAGTAATAAGTACTGATTATTTGGTAATAGTTAACAGTAAGGTAAAAAAAAAATTATGATAAAATAAATAAAATTAAAATAATAAAGAAAACAGTAATGTTGCATTTGAAAATATTACTTAAGCACATACTTTTATCTTAGCTAATTTTACTTATGCATTTTTAAAATCAAAAGCTGTATATGTTTGTTAGTTAATGTCCTGTGAACTAATCAGGGTCATTATAGTTAACTAAAACTACACTGAAACTACATTCTAAAACAAAACAAACAAACATAAATAAATAAATAAATAAATAAACATTACCTGAAATAAAATAAAATATTTAAAAAGCTTAAATTTATTTTATTTCAGCTGCAAAGCAACATTTCTCATTTTCATTTAGTTTAACTTGATGTACTAAAATTACTAAAACTGAAATAAATTTAATAAAAAATATAGATGTATTAAAAACAATAACTAATTAAAATGACAAAAAAATTACTAAAACGTTTACTAAAATTAAAATGGAAAATGCAAAAATAAAAACTTCAAAGTTAAAAAAATTGCTAAATTAAAAAAAAAAAAAAAAAAAAACCCTATATCTCAGTGTTACTACATTAACATTGGAACCAACATAAACAAATAAAGAAAAATTGTGGTTTTATTAACTAAGAACTAAGATGTTAGTTCATGTTGACTCGTGCATTAAAACGAATGTAAACATGAGACTTTATTAAAGTGTTACTGTCTTTTTCTAAGACGTAACTCTAGAAAAAACAAAGATGGAGATTCACTGAAAGGTTTGGAGGTCCTCACCTCTCCTGTGACCTCTGGGCTTCAGCGGCAAACGCAATTATTGAAAAGTCAGCAAGAGGCTTACAAATAATTTACCGTTTACTGTGTTATCAAGTGAACTTAACACTGTCTTGGAAACTGTGATCCACAGAGGAAATGTAACCGGAGCAGCGGGTCACCTATTAGCAGGCCAAGTGCGTATTTGTGACATCTATCCTGAGACAGAACCACACTGACTTCAGCTGCAAATCACACAGACACACTTCGACTCTGTGTTCTGTGAGGTTTATGGGTTCATCTTTGTAGCTAATCAATACTGTAATTGTTTTATGTTGTATATTTGTTTGAATGCACTTCAAGCACACATTTAAAGACTTTACTGTGTAATTTATTGATTAGTATTAAGCATAATGCGGATAAAAATAACACCACTTGTGCAAATAAATGTCAACAAATGGACACTACTGTTCAAAAGCTTGAGGTCAGCAAGAAATTTTAAATAAATAAACTCTTTTATTCAGCAAGGATGCATTAGACAGTGTTATTTTAGCCTCACTGAGATATTATTATAGTTTTCATCAGGGTTATAACTTACTTTATTTCAGCTAGTTGCTAGTAGTAGTCAAAATGTTATATATTTTAAATTTTATTTCTAAAACTAAATAAATAAATAAATAACAATTTAAAATATTAATAAAAAGTAATACTAAAATAACAATTTTTTTATTAATATTTTTAATTCATTTTATTTTTGTATTTCATTTTAAT
Source organism: Spinibarbus caldwelli (assembly GCA_039654775.1). Lineage (NCBI taxonomy): Eukaryota > Metazoa > Chordata > Actinopteri > Cypriniformes > Cyprinidae > Spinibarbus > Spinibarbus caldwelli. The sequence continues at coordinate 2,120,725 of CM077262.1, read as the reverse complement.
TTTACTTAAAGTTGTAGTAATTATGTCATTTTTATTAGTTTAGTTTTTATTCATTTATTTCAGTTTTAGTTTTAGTCAGTGTAGTACATTAAGTTAAACTAAATGAAAATGATAAATATTGGCTTTTATTTTTTTATTTATGTACTATAATAACCCTGACATTAAATTTATAAAAAGTGACACTAATAAACAGTAAATGCTATTTTTTAAACTCTGTTCATCTACGTAGGAATCCTGAAAAATAATGTCATCAAGATGTCACCTTGATGAATAATATTTTATTCATCAAGGATGCATTAAACTGATTAAAAGTGACAGTAAAGACATTTATAACATAACAAAAGATTTCTATTTCAAATCAGTGCTGTTCTTTTGAACTTTCTATTCATCTGTGAATCCTGAAAAATAAAATGCATCACGGTTTCCACAAAAATATTTAGCAGCACAACTGTTTTCAACATTGATAATAATCAGAAATATTTCTTGAGCAGCAAATCAGCATATTAGAATGATTTCTGAAGGATCATGTGACACTGAAGACTGGAGTAATGATGCTGAAAATTCAGCTGTGATCACAGAAATAAATTACAGTTTAACAGATATTCACATAGAAAACAGCTGTTTTAAATTGGAATAATATTTCACATTTTTACAGCATATTTGATCAAATAAAAGCAGCCTTGGTGAACAGAAGAGATCTTACTGTTCCCAAACCTCCAGATTACAGTATTTTGAGTGCTGTGACAGATGTGCGTCTGTAAACACAGCCAGAGGGAAGGTGATCTGATCTCACTCTGAACTAGCAGAGTTTCCTAATGCAAACATCACTGTTATAGTCATGCATAAATGCAGTATTTCAGTGTGAAGCACAATGTGCATCGAGTACAAAATCAGTGCCGGTGAGTTTTGCAGTCAAACCCCACGCACTCTCTGCAAGCATCTACAGCAGCAATTTAGGAATATGTCATGTTTACAAGAGCTGATGTTAATTTAGTCTCTAATTAACCTTTGAGCAGCGCAGGCCGCCGTCGCTCTGATATTTGTGACTCTGAAGTGAGGTTTGCACCAGGGCAACAGCGGCAGCAGCAGCTCTCAGGAACAATGCCACGCCGTGTGATTGAACAGGTGACCCCACAACTCGCCTTTGTGCAGGTGACCGAAACAATGTGCTGCTATGGCAACAGTTTTGGCCCTCAGACAGCCGACAGGGCAGCTGCATGCACCCAATCAGACTCTCTCTCATGAGCATTTGTGTTTTCACAGGGGGATGTTCTTATATTTTGTTTGTATGACATTGTGATTTAGTTTAATCAGTCATGGATTTTAGTTTACTTACAGTAGCTCAACTCTTGATATTTCAAGTGTAAAGAATCTCTCTGGATGGGTTTAGCACAGGGGTGGGCAAACTTTTTGACTCGAGGGCCACATCAAGTTTTCCACATTAAGTGAGGGGCCGCATAATATGTTTATGACAAATGAGGCAATTTTTTTATTTTTATTCTAAATTGACACACACTATACTACTGTACTGTATGTATACTTGTACACACATGGCAGTTCCATTCTTGTACCTTATCTACCTATTTTTTTATGAGCACTTTATGACATAGATAAGTTGCATTGGTGTAGCCTACCAGTCGATTGATGTGTAAGACACATTTTATCATTTCATTCAGAAATAATGTAAAATAAACGAAACGTTTACAAACATTAGAAACATGTATATTCCGCACACTCCACAAAACGAATAGAAAAAAGAACGAAAATATAAGTAAAAAACAAACACAAATTATAATGGCATTCACTATAAACATATATTATAAACTCCCAGCTTAAATATTTAAAGCGAAACTGAAACTAGTGCGTGGTTGCTAGAAAATGCACTTTTCTCATTCGTTATCAATCCTAATGACCTTGATTGCTTTCGCCTTGGAAATCGCAGCACCCCCCCACCCCACACACACACAGTTTATAGCCTAATCTAGAAAAAAACAGCACTATATCCATTTTCATAAAAATGTATGTGGAAAACAGAAGAAAGCATATATTTGCAAGATAAAACAACAAATTATTTCCATGTTTTCCCCACGAGATTACAGTACCCGTGAGTAGGAGGATGGCATTTGTTCTGATACTGGAACGTCTACAGAACATTTTAAGCATTTTTAAAACAGTACCAATACAAGGCATTTTTCAAAACAAATGAACACTTTCATTTTTAAAACAAGTACCTTATTTACAATGGTGCCAGTTTTGTAGGGTATATATTTTGACTTTTTATTTTGTATTTGCTGTGCGGCTTGAACGCGGCGTCCGTCAAAAATAGACTAGCCATCTATCTTTAGCGAAGCGGCGCTGAGAGCCGCTTTTGAAACGTGCCGCGGCGTGGCTGGTGTAAACATAAGCATTGACTCCAGTGGCCGCGATCAGCTCCGGTGGCTGCGTCTGAGCGGCGCTACGGTGTAAATCAGGGGTTATATGCACTACAGGCTACAGCACCATCTATTGGATTTTACTGATATTGCATCAAATTAGCTATTTTGGACCAACTGCCTCACGGGCCGGATGAAACCGCCCGTAGTTTGCCCACCTCTGCAGATTCATATCATTTGAAAAAATCCCTCGTGGGCCGCCACAGGAGTGATAGCGGGCCGCAGATGGCCCGCAGGCCATAGTTTGGACACCCCTGGTTTAGCATTTTATTTCATACATTCAAAATACTAGACATTTACATTGCCTTGATGGTATACATTTTATTTTGTTTTATGCAATCAAACACTAGGCATTTATATTATTTCTGCAGTGTATGACTTACATTGCATTGAAGATATGCTTTTATTTTTTTTTATTAATGTATTCAAATACTAGATTTATATATTATTTTTCACATTGCATTGATATACATTTTAATTTTATTTCATGCATTCAAATACTAGATATTTATACTGTTTCTGCAGTGTATGGCTGACATTGCATTGAAGATATATATATATATATATATATATATATTATACAATCAAATATTAGACTTTAATATTGTTTCTTACATTGCATTGAAGATACACATTTTTATTTTATTTCATGCATTTAAATACTAGACATTTATGTTATTTCTGCAGTGTATGACTTCCATTTCATTCATGATATTTTTTTTGTTTTATTTCATGCATTCACAGACATTTACAGTATTTCTTACATTGCAATGAAGATATACTTTTTCAATTTTATTTAATGCATTTGAATACTAGACTTTTATATTATTTCTTACACTGCATTGGAGATATAATTCTTTGATTGTATTTAATGCATTTAAATATTAGACTTCTATCATCTATCTTTCTAATACTTGATTTTATTTCTTATATTGCATTGAAGATATACTTTTCAATTGTTTTTATTAATGCATTCAAATACTGGATTTGTTTGTATTATTTCTTACAATGCACTGAAGATATACTTCAAGCTCTAAAATATTTTATTGGGTATAAATTGCTTTTTGTGAAAACAAAGTATTTTTAAAATCACAAACTGGTGATTGATTCGTAATAAAAGGATAAACCAAGAAGAACGTTCAGTTATTGGAATCATGGAATTAAATTATTTATTATTATTTTATACAACCCTTTTAATAGATTTTATTTAATTAGTTGAATACGTTGAAAGTTAGCAGATTTGTCATTAATTGTCATTACGCTTAAATTAGACACAACAAAGTTGGAAATGAGCTAAAAATGTAAAAATGAAGATTTTGTTAAAAAAAATTTTTTTTAGCTAAAATCATATTTCTTTGCAATTTCTATTCACGAACAAACCAGGGTCCTCATGATGTTGCATAACCTGCATATACTGTAAAATGTGTGTGTGTGTATGTGTGTGTGTGTGTGTGTGTGTGTGTGTGTGCGCGCTTGTGGTTTGCTTCAGAAAAGTGGCGCAGAGAGTTATTATTATTAGCTTGACATTTCTGTGAAATCTGTTTTGTAAGTGCTATTTTGTGAGAAATGTTGTGTAATTGGACTGTCCTCAGGGAAGGGGATTCCGAGCGTCAGACTTTAATAATTTTGATTGGCTTCTTTCATTCATGAACTGCAGCCGAACAATTATTGGCAGGAAATTGCAGCTGCTCACGACGCTAGAGTTGATTATCAGAGTGTGTGCTGGCGGCGCGTCTAATCAAACACACACACACACACACACACACACACACACACACAGTCCATTGAGCGAGGCCTGCCGACCCCCTCGGAGTGTGTAGGTGGTAGATGTGACATTTAAAACCAGTTCCACATCTCACCTGCTGTTTACAGGCCTCACAGTGACAAAACCGCCCCGTGTCACAAAACATGAGACCTTTACACAAGAACCGCAGCCTGACTCAGACGGATCTGAAATGCGACACTTATTCTGAGCAGCTATAGAGCTCGACAGCCTACACGCAGTGGAACAGAAGAATAAAATCATGCTGCGGCGCCTTGAGACTAGTTAGGTGACTCTGTCGTCGTTTACTCATTCCACACCTGTATGTGGCTCTTTCTGCTCCGCCGCACAAAACATCTGATGCCTTTCACTTTCATAGCGTGAAGGTGTGCGCTGACGCAATGCTGTCAGACTCATGAAAGCAGCACAAAAGCATCACAGATGATGGTTTATAGAATTAGTGCATGAGTTTTGTGGATTATTGTTGATTTTGTGGAGAATGACAGCCTCTGCTTTCTGTAAACATTCATTGCACTGTAACTGTTCTTCAAAATTGCCTTTTCGCATGATGATGAAAGTCATTTGGGTTTTGAGCAGAAGTTCAAAGTCAAGACGTAAACTAAAAATATTGATTTAATTTGTTTCTTTGACAGATGTCATTTTTACCTAAGAACAAGGTTCTCACTGTATGAGATCATTTCGAAAATGTAACTTCTGGACCTGAAAAAAAGTCATGAAAAGTGTAGAACAATCGGTTATTAGAATTACAGAATTTAGTTTTTTACTATTATTTCATTTTATTATTTTAATAAATTGCCAGTCCTTGTTTCTGTAAATAAAAAGTTAGAAAATAAGCAGATTTGTCATTAATTAAATTAATTAAAACATTAATTAAAAATAACACAAAACAAGGGTGAAAATCAAGATTTAGTAAGCTAAAATAATAGTTTTATGTTAAATTTGTTTCCTTAACAGCTGTTATGTTATTTCTATGTGTGAGTGTGTATATATATATATACACACACACACACACACACACACACACAAATAAGTAATAAAATGCGTTTTTCTACATTTTTCAATCTTCCTTAACAACTGTAATATTATATATATATATATATATATATATATATATATATATATATATATATATATATATATATAGCTATATACACATATATAGTCATTCATTTTTTATTAAAAAATAAAAAAACAATTTTAACCCTTTTTTAACGTCTACATTTTTTTATCTAGTAAAAATTGCTATTGCTGTGAATTAAAAAAAAATCATAAACTAGGAAAGTCATGGAAATTCATTGGTAGTCAGAAGTGTAAATCATGAAGAACAGTCAGTCATTGGAATTATCAAATTAAATTATAACTGTTGTATTTAATTGTTTTAATATATTTACATTTTTAGTTTCTGTAAATTAAAAGTTTGAAAATGAGCAGCTTTATCATTATAGCAGAAGCTTTGTGATGAATCAGAAACATCTTCAAAAAGCTTGAGAAATGCTGGTTTGGAGCTTATAATAGAAGAGCTGCTGGTTTGAGTCAAACTACAAGTGGATTTGCAGAGATTGAGTGTGTTCTTCACAGAGCGCTGTGCTTCTTCTCCTCTCCTCAGGTCTTGAACCTCTTCTTGGCGTTGCTCCTGAGCTCCTTCAGCGCAGACAACCTCTCGTCTCCGGATGAGGACGGCGAAATGAACAACCTGCAGATCGCCATCGCTCGCATCCAGCGTGGGATCCTGTGGCTGCGGCAGGCGCTCTGCGACTTCTTCAACGGGAACTTCAAGCGGCGCCGGCAGAAGGCCAAGGAGGCCAAAGCCATGCTGAAGCTGAAGAGACTGAGCCAGCAGACGCACTGGGCCGAGGGCAACGGCACGGCCGTCATCGAGCGCGCCGCGGAGGACGACAGCTACATGACCAACCCCAACCTCACCATCAGCGTCCCCATCGCACCCGGAGAGTCCGACCTGGAGTTCCCCGAGGAAGAGGAGGAGGAGGAGGAAGATGAGGCCAGCGAGAGCGAGGAGGAGGAGGAGGAGGAGCCAGAGGAGACCAAACCGGTGAGTAAGAAACTCAATCATACACACTCGCCAGGGCTATTACAGTTAACTAAACCTGAAACCTCAAGAAAACACACACAAAAACTAAAACTTATTTCAGATCATTGCTGAGGAGACATTTCTTGTTTTCATTTAGGTGTACTTTATGCACTTAAATAACTTTAAAAAATTATATATTTTTATATAATTATATAAAAAATTATATTTACATATTTACAATGTCACAGAATTGCTGAAATTAAAATGAAAACAGAAAATATAAAAAATATGATAGAAACTATAATAGTATATCAATAATACTAAAATAACATTGGCTCAAATGAATATAACATACAATTTGAAGTATTGCATGATTTGGGAGCAGTGCTACATTAGTATTATTTACATAAGATATATATATATATATATATATATATATATATATATATATAGGATATTTATATCTTTAAAAAAAAAAAAATCCTTGCTACGTGTACTGCGTTAGGCTAACCAAGACTTGTCATAGCACTTGCATGTTGTTGCTCTTTTGTTGGTTTTGATTGCTTCTATTGTCCTCATTTGTAAGTCGCTTTGGATAAAGCGTCTGCTAAATGACTAAATGTAAATGTATATGCTGTTGTTTATATTTATTATAGTTTATATTAATATTTTGAATTCAATTTATTTGTATATTTTTAGTTTTCATGTTAAAATTTTAGTATTCATATTTTATTTTTAGTATTTTTATGTGCTTTTGTCGCTTTAATTTTGTTAAGCTAAACGGTTATTTTTTAAATATTTTTAGTTTTCATGTCAATTTTATTTTAATCTTTTTTTTTTTAGTAATTTTATGTGCTTTTGTCACTTACATTTTTGTCAATTGAAACAGATTTAAATATATTTTTAGTTTTGATGTTAATTTATTTATTTTTTTAGGGTTTTTGAATTTTTAGCAATTTTTTGTGCTTTTGTCACTTAATTTTTTGTCAGTCGAAACATTTTTAATGTATTTTCTGTTTCAATGTTACTTTATTTCAATTTGTAATATTTTTATTTTTAGTAATTTTATGTGCTTTTGTTACTTTCATTTTGTCAAAATAGTTACTTTTTATATTTTTGGTTATAATGTTAATTTAATTAAATTTTTTATATTTTTATTTTTAGTAATTTTATGTGCTTTTGTCACTTTCATTTTGTCAAGCTAAACAGTTTTTATATTTTCACTTTTCATGTTTATTTTATTGAAATTTTTTAGCACTTTTATTTTTAGCAATAATTTTATTAATTTTTAGTAGTTGTTTACTTTTGTCAAGCTGAACAGTTTTTTTATATTTATCATTTCATTTTATTATTTATTTATTTATTTATTTATTTATTTATTTATGTCATTTATTTTTAGTTTAGTTTTAGTTCAGATTTAGTTATTTATTTCCAGCTAGTAATTTTAGTGCTTCGACCTAAACTAATTACTGTTAGTTGCCTAGAAAACATTTCCTATTTTCGTTTAGTTCAACATTTTCATCTGATATTTGTATTTTTTATTATTTCAGTTTTATTTCAACTAACAAAAAAGTTTATAATAGTTTTATTTATCAATAATAACCCTGTTTGGGAGACTGGAATCCTAATCCTGCATACAATTTGATTCCTATTCAATCGTCTGGCTTCTAAACATGTTTATTAAATGTTTAATTTAAAATTTCAAAATTAGTTTTGTTTTGTTTGAGACATTTAATCAGAAGCAAGATATCTCTGGATACGAGTGTACTGTACAGTCTGCTCTATTATAATTGTGTTTGTTTTCATATTTAGCCATCATAAAACTTAATATCGATGTTCGAAGTGTTGTTATGTGAGGCTGGATCTATAATATGCTTTAACATGGATGTTCTCATGAAAGTTTAATGTGAGGGATCTGCATTGACTGGATCACGTAAGTTCACTGAACGTATGGGGTTTTTAAAACTCTCGTCACATGAAAAGTTAGGCAGTAACGTATTTTTGAGGACCAGTGTTGAGGAAAGTTACTTTTAAAAGTAATGCATTACAATATTGTATTACTCCCTAAAAAAGTAACTAATTATGTTACTTAGTTACTTTTTATGGAAAGTAATGTGTTACGTTACTTTTGAGTTGCTTTTTAAATCTGGGCAGTTCTTGCTTGTTTGTTTTTTAAAAAAAAAAAAGTACAAATGTAAAAGCCCTTTCACACCAAAAGTGAAATGAATGCGCCTCAGGCTGAAGAAAATGTAAATTCTCGTCTGTACAGTAGAGGGCGCAGCTCAAAAAAAATCGCATGAAGAAAATGACGCAGGAGAAGAAAGTTCAACACTATTCAGCCATAACAAAAATCAAACACAAATGTGTCATTTTGCTTATTAGTGTGGTTGAATTGGATCATCGAAGCTCAGAAGCAAAGACATTGGTTAATCAAATGTGCCCCTGGAGCACAAAAGCAGTCATAAGTAGCACAGGTATATTTGTAGCAATAGACAACAATACATTGTATGGGTCAAAATGATCCATTTTTCTTTTATGCCAAAAATCATTAGATATTAAGTAAAGATCATATTCCATGGATATATTTTGTAAATTTCCTGCCATAAATATATCAAAACTTCATTTTTGATTAGTAATATGTATTGCTAAGAACTTCATTTGGACAACTTTAAAGGCGATTTTCTCAATATTTAGATTTTTTTGCACCCTCAGATTCCAGATTTTCAAATAATTGTATCTCAGCCAAATACTGTCCTATCATAACAAACCATACATCAATGGAAAGATTATTTATCCAGCTTTCAGATGATGTATAAATCTTAATTTAAAAAAAATTACCCTTATGACTGGTTTTGTGGTGCATGGTCACAAATGTGATTAAAAACATAAATAATATTTTGTCTTATTTAACATATTTAATTATTGCAGGTTTGTATACTATTTTGAGTTTGCATTTGGCTGTTTGTATTCATTTTGAGGAATTATGAATCTGTTTTTGTGCAAGTGAGATGAGTAAATAAATGTTCATATTTAGTCTAGAACTACAGTAATGCCTCTGCACTTATTCCCAATTTCTCTCAACATGGCAACACGAGAGCTGTCAGTCAATACATGAGAAACAAAGTAGTGTGTTACTTTACTAGTTACTTAAAGTAATCTGATTACGTAACTCGTGATGCTTGTAATGCATTACCCCCTGCACTGTTGAGGACAGCTGTGCTTGGATAACGGTGTCCGGCTGGCCTCAGATCAGCCTCGTCTTCTCTTGTTAGCGTCTTCTGTTCGTCTGGCTCTGTTCCTCCAGGCCGTGCGTCTCTGTCTCTTCACCCGGTGAGACGAGGTCGAGCGCACAGAGACTAATAAGTAGCTCTCAGACGAATGTGAATCGCAGTTATGAACGCCCACTCGCAACTGCTATTTTCTCCTGCGTCTTCATCCGGAGATGTTTTCCCTTCATGCATGCCGTGTCCTTGTTGCATGTCACGGACAGATTTATTTGTGTTTCATGTGTACATGAGAACGTATTGGCCAGACTGAGTAAAAGGCTTGAGGTTAAACCCACTGAAACACAGCCTGCGGTTGAGTGTGTGTGTGTGTGTGTGTGTGTGTGTGCGTGTGTGAGAAATCAACAGATTCACATGAACTCATGAGTTATTAGGAAAGACTTTGCATGAAATTCGCATACATATTTGTTTGTGTATATATATATATATATATATATATATATATATATATATATATACTGTATATATAATTCTAAATAGTTAAAATATTTGTTAATATTTAGAATTATTTTATTTTTTTAATATTTGTCATTTAACATTTTATATTTTTATTATAGTTTTTATTTTTAGATTTCCATTATGTGTAATATTTTATATCATTTTTTAAAATATTTCTGTTTTAAATATTTTTAATTTTTAATATTTTAATATAGTTTTTAATTTCTGTATTTCCTGTTTTCATTTTAATTTTAGTTAAGTTTTAGCTATTTAGTTGTGTTTTTCGTTATTTATTTATTGTTATTTCAGTTGTATTTTTAGTTATTTTAGTACATGAAGTTAAACTAAATGAAGATGAGACGTGTTGCTTCGGCAGCTAGCTGAAATAAAATAAGTTAAAGTTTTCTTTTTATATTTAATTTTATTTCAGTTAATATTATTTTAATTCAAGTAACAATTTTTTATTTTTTTTTTAATGGTTTTAGGTTTATTTTTGGTTAACAGTAAAATCCATGGTGGTGAATGTGTCTTAGCCTTATATTTTCTTAAATATATATATATATTTTTTTTTTTGTTGTATTTCCTTTATTTTATTTTATTTTATTTTTTAATATTTTTTAATATGTTTTTGTTTATATCATTTTTATTTTTTGTGTTTCCTTTTTAATTCTAGTTTATGTATTTTTTTTTAATGTCTGTTGTTTTTATTCATTTCTATTTCAGTTTTAGTTATTTTAGTGCATCGTTAAACTACTGATAAACTACTACTAGTTTTCTTTTTATATTTAATTTTATTTCAGTTAATATTATTTTATTTCAAGTAACAATTTTTTTTTTTTAATTTTTTTTATGGTTTTAGGTTTATTTTTGGTTAACAGTAAAATCCATGGTGGTGAATGTGTCTTAGCCTTATATTTTCTTAAATATATTTTTTATATATATATATATTTCAGTTTTACTTATTTTAGTGCATCGTTAAACTACTGTAAATGAAAATGAGAAATGTTGTTTAGGCAGCTATAGCTGGAAATTTTATTTCAGTTAACACTTATTTCATTTTCAGTTAAAAGAAAAATAAGTTTTTCAGTGGCTGCCGGTTCAGTTAATAACCCCTGTCTCAAACCACTGAAAGCATGACGAACTCTTCAACAGCGAGGCATTTATTAATCTCCAGATCAATTAGACTTAGAGGCATTCTGACTGAAAGCGCGTGTGATTTCCATGACTTCTCTAAGTGCTTTTCCCTCGTCCTCTCAGTAAGTGACTGGGATCCTCTCTCTGTTAGAAATGAATCTTGTAGTCGCGCACCTGTGACGAAGCAGTTTCTTTTTCGTCTCTTTAATCTTTCACCACACCTGTTCTGCCTCATTCTGTCCATCTTTTATCTTTTCGTTTAGCTGTTCTTTTATCTTGCGCTGCACCTGTCCTCTCTCACTCGATCTTCCGCTGTCCTTTCTCTCGTATCTCGTCTCGTTTTCCCTCCCGGCACAGATTATCCGGGTTTCCCCGAATCACAAACACACTGTAAAGCTTGGTAATAGTCCAGAACTTTCTCTGTCTTTAATCATCAGGGATGTGGGAAGCACATGAGTATGTTTGTTCAGAACAGCTTCTATTTCTGGTGTCATTAATAAGAGGTGTTCTGCTTTCTATATGAATATGGGTGTAAGAGTGATGCAAACGCCCCCGAGACTTAAATTATACTGTACGTTTGCATTTCCCCAAGATTTGCGTTTTCATTTTATAGCTCTGTGCTCTTGTGGCTTGTGTTATTTTTAGGAATTTAACAAGGAATTTTATTTATTTATTTATTTATCTATTTATTTATTTTTCATTATATTTATTTTCATAATACAAATATTTCTGTTTATTTATTTATAGATATACTAATATTAATATATGTTTGTTTGTTTGTTTGTAAATAGATAGTTAGACAGATAGATATTAATTTACAGTTTGTAGACTGATACTGATATACATTATTTATTTATTTATTTATTTATTTTGACATACTAATACTAATATACATTTATTTAAGTATATTAGGTATACTAATTTTTATTTATTTTATTGTTATACAAAAAGCTATATGACTTTTAATTATATGGATTTTAATTATGTATATGTGTACTAATATTTATTTATTTATTTATAGGTATAACATGCTTATATGCTAATATTAATGTACATTTGTTTGTTTGTTTGTTTGTTTGTTTATAGACACACTAATACAAGTGTAGTTATTTATTTATTCTGTGATTGATATAATAATACTTATATACGTTTATTTAATTATTTATAGGTATATGTTTATTTATATTATTGATATACTATTTATTTATTTAAATAATAGTATGCATCTTGTTAATTATTTATAGCTCTAGTAATATTTATTTATTTATTTATTTATTTACCATAATAAAAATACAATAAACATTTATTTAATATTGATAAGTATACTAATATTTATTTATTTATTAATATAATGTTTATTTATTTATTGATAGAGAGATAGATAGATAGATAGATAGATAGATAGATAGATAGATAGATAGATAGATAGATAGATTCATTGATTAATATAGACATACTACCAGTAATACCAATATTTGTGCTTGTTTGTTTGTTTGTTTAATTATTTATTTATTTTTGGTGGCATTATTTAAACTACATTTTTGTGTTTCCTCTCACTGACTGATTTGTGAGTGTTGTGATTTGTAATGGATGTGTTGCAGGAGTGTGTGGCGTGTGGTTTTGTGTTTGTTGTGTGTTCATGTGGTTAGTTTTCTCAGCGCTGTAATGTCAGAGCGTCGCCGCTGGGCTCCGAGTCGACAGGATCACACCTGAATCACTGAACACAGCAGTCAGATAAACACAAGCAGACACACATGACCCAACATCACCATCACACACATCACATCAAACCTGAGCGCTCTACGTTCACCTCAAGAAACCTCACGGCTTCAGGTTAACCACCGTACAAAATACATTTTGACACAAATGCTGCTGTTGGAGCTTGAGTTGTTATATACCTGGAAACAAAAATAAAATAAATTATATTTATTTATTTATTTATTTATTTGTCAGTATACTTAAAGGCAGAGTAGGTAATTTGGTTCAAACACATTTTTTGTTATACTGGTTGAAAGTCTCTTCACATCTTGATTGCACTCATTAAGTTAAGTGGTTTAAATGCATTTATATTAGGGCTGTCAGTTTAACACGTTAACTTAATTAGTTAGTTATGAAAAAATAATACGATTAAAATATTTTAACGCAGTTAATGCACTGGCCCCGCCCCCAGACCTGTGCGTCATCTTACATTTCATACAGTTGAATGTAGACAAATATGATGCAGGGCAACAACTTCATAAATGCAGTTATGCCCTAAAATTCAAGATATTGGTGTAAAAATGCCCCTGTATGTGTTTTTGTCTCATATTTATATAAAACGATAAGTGATATCACACGAGTGCTGATTTTGTCACGAATATCACGAGTTTAAATGTGATTTTATACAACAGCTCAATAAATATGAAGTTGGTATTGTGTTATATTTTTTAAAAAAATATGATGTTTTTGCTCAATTTTGGAAAGAATATATTACCTTTAAAGCCATAGCTGCACGTCTCCGAGCAACACAGCGGTGTTTAGTTTCTGAATGAATACGCGTTTTGAACGAATGGTGTGAGTCAATGATTCAAAGCCCATTCATAAATGAACCGTTTACTTGTTTACTGAATGAATCAGCTGTTAGTAGGAATCATAAAGGCATTTATCGCCACCTGCTGGCAGATTAGTTTCTTATTTAGAGTATCATTTCATTAAAAATAAAATAAATAATAATAATAATATACATTAAAGGGATAGTTCACCTAAAAAAAATTAACTTCTGTCATCATTTACTCACCCTCATGTCGTTTCAAACCTTTCTTTTGTGGAACATAAAGGAAGGTATTTTGAAGACTGTTGGTAACAAAGCTGTTTTGGGTAATGACTTTCATTCTACAAACAAAAAATACTGAGATATTTTTCAAATTATCTTCTTTTGTGTTCCTGTCACGATTAACACAAGGGAAGCGAGGAGACGAGGAGTAACTCAAAATAACCAATCTTTAATCAAATCCAAAAAGAGTAACACAAGGCAGGGAACACAGGGCAGGCAGAGAAACACGAGAAACAGGACATCGACATTAATACCAGATGCTAGACTCAGGGAAACACAGGGCTTAAATAATCAAACTAAATGAGATAATTAATAAACACAGCTGGTAACAAATGAACTAATGAAGACAGGAACAGGGAAATAACCAAATATGGGCATACAAGAGGGAAAACTAAGTCAAGGGGAGCACGAGACAGAAAACCACAAGACAAGACAGGACACAGGTCTGACAGTACTCAGGGGGGTGGGCACTTTGGAGGCCCCTCGGGACAAACACGGGGGAGGCCTCCAGGACGGATCAGGGGACTCCGGAGCCATGCCGGAGCTGGGAGCCCTCATCCTTCACCCTGGCCTCTACGACCGGATCCTATTAGCCCCCCCCCCCCCCCCCCCCCCCCCCCCCCCCAAATAACTTGGGGAGAAAATGGGGCTAAACTCAGGAACAGGAGCCCTCCTTGGGCTAAACTCAGGAACAAGAGCCCTTCTTGGGCTAAACTCAGGAACAGGAGCCCTCCTTGGGCTAAACTCAGGAACAGGAACCCTCCGTGGGCTAAACTCAGGAACAGGAGCCCTCCTTGGGCTAAACTCAGGAACAGGAGCCCTCTCGGGGCTATCCACAGAAACAGGAGTCCATTTAGGGCTAGGCTCGGAATCTGAGGCCCTCTCTAGGCCGGATATGAGACCAACAGCCCTCCTTGGGCTGAATGTGGTGACAGGGGCCCTCTCAGGGGTGAACTCAGGAACCGCTTCCATTGAGGCAAACACGAGAAGCAAGCGGCTTTGGAATGGCCTCCATGGCCATGACAGGAGAAGCAGCCTGCTTCTGAGGAACCCCAACAGACAAGACAAGACCGACAAGACTGATTAAAATGTTCCTGTGGACAATACTTCAGGGGACATGATTTGACTCTGGTCAGGGGCTGGAGCCTGCACTGGACTCTGGTCAGGGGCTGGAGCCTGCACTGGACTCTTGGTCAGGGGCTGGAGCCTGCACTGGACTCTGGTGAGGGGCTGGAGCCTGCATTGGACTCTTGGTCAGTGGCTGGAGCCTGCTTTGGAGTTGAAGTGAGCCGCAGCCGGTGGGCTTGACGTCGGAGCGGCCAGCAGGCTTGACTTCAGAGTGGCCGGCGGGCTTGAGGGAGCCACAGCTGGCAGGCTTGAGCGAGCGGCGGCCTGTGAACTTGACTTTGGAGAGGCCGACGAACTTGACTGATGAGCGGCTGGCGGGCTGGACAAATGAACGGACGGCAGACTTGACTGAGGATCGACTGGCAGGCTTGAGTGAGCCGCAGCCAGCGAACTCCCACGCTTAATTTCAATGGGCTAGGGCGGAGGAGCGAGCGGCGACTTCCATGCCGCAGGGGAAAAACAGGGAAAACAAAAAAACTTTCAAAAAACAGAAAAAACAAAAATGAGGAGAATGGGTACCACTTACTGTTTAGGTCCGGTATTCTGTCACGATTAACACAAGGCAAGCGAGGAGACAAGGAGTAACTCAAAACAACCAGTCTTTAATCAAATCCAAAAACAGTAACACAAGGCAGGGAACACTGGGCAGGCAGAGAAACACAAGAAACAGGACGTTAATACCAGATGCTAGACTCAGGGAAACACAGGGCTTAAATAATCAAACTAAACAAGATAATTAATAAACACAGCTGGTAACAAATGAACTAATAAAGACAGGAACAGGAAAATAACCAAATATGGGCATACAAGAGGGAAAACTAAGTCAAGGGGAGCACGAGACAGAAAACCACAAGACAAGACAGGACACAGGTCTGACAGTTCCAGCCCTAATATATATGGAAGGCGTAGGACCCAAAAAACTACGTCCAATCAAAATGGTCGGTCCGAACATTACGATAGGCTGTCCTGCCTGCCTGTCAAATATGTATTTGCATACCTCTATGCAGACATGATATGCATTGGCGCGTTCCAGATAGAATGAAAGGCGCTATTATTGTAATGTTATGTGCTTTGTACTGTAATGCATTCTCAGCGGTGAATGAGACATGAGGTAATCTGACAGCACTGCATTCAATCCTGCACCAAAGCCATCTCTCATCGTGTCGCAGGTTAGTCTCTGCTCTGACGGAGCACGTTCATGTGTTTTGGAGGAGGCATGGCTTTGCACAGTGATTATTATGCAGGGAGGGTGGGGATCTTGCTTTCAAAGCTAACTTGCTATCGCTAGCCTTTCTGAAATCGCCTACCCTACCTTTAACAATTATTTATATATTTTTATTTGATTGTTTGTTTCCTCGAAGACGTAATAATAATACTATATAATTATCTATTTGTTTATTTATAGATATACTAATATTTAGGTAGTTAGTTAGTTGTTTATTTATTGTATTTTTTTAAATACTAAAATTAATATTTATTGATGGATTGATAGATAGATAGATAGACTTTATTTATTTATTTATTTGTTTGTTTATAAACAAATAGTAATATTCATTCATTCATTCATTTATTAATTTATATATTATTATTAATATACATATAATTATTTTTAATTTATTTTTAGATTATAATATTTACACATATTTCTAACAATCCCTTGTTGTCCAGTTTTGTTCTTTAACACACATCCTGAACAACGTGATTTAGTTTGAAACATTTAACAGTTTCACCTCAAAAAGAGGTCAAATAAGCCTAATTAGAGCTCGTGCTCATCAAAAGCTCTAGCTGAAACTGGAAACCATATGGCAACGTGTAGGAGTTTGACCTCAGGTTTCTGTTTGTGTGCCGCCGTTCATCCATCCATCGCCATGTCTTCTCTCTGTTCGTCTCTGTGCGTTTCTGTGTGTCTCTGTGTGTCTGAGTGTCTCTATCTGTCTCTGCATGTCTCAGTCTGTCTCGGTCTGTCTCAGAGTGTCTCTGAGTGTCTTGGTGTGTCTCATTTTGTCTCTGTGTGTCTGAGTGACTCTGTCTGTCTCTATGTGTCTCTGCATGTCTTGGTCTGTCTCAGTATGTCTCGGTCTGTCTCAGAGTGTCTCTGAGTGTCTTGGTGTGTCTCTTTTTGTCTCTGTGTGTCTGAGTGACTCTGTCTGTCTCAGTGTGTCTCAGTGAGTCTCTATCTGTCTTTATGTGTCTCTGCATGTCTCTGTGTGTCTCTGTCTGTCTCAGTGTGTCTCTGCATGTCTCAGTCTGTCTCTGTTTGTCTCAGTGTGTCTGTGAGTGTCTCTGTATGTTTCTAAGTGTCTCTTGTTTGTCTTTGTACATCTCTATGTGTCTCAGAGTGTCTCTGTGTTTGTGTCTGTCTCTGAATGTATCTGCGTCTCAATGTGTCTCTGTCTGTCTCTGCATGTCTCTGTGCGTCTCTGTACATCTCTGTGTGTCTCCAAGTATCTCTGTGTGTTTGTGTGTGTCTCTGCATGTTTCTTGTTTGTCTCTTTGTGTCTCGGTGCATCTCTATGTATCTGGTGATTCTACAGAGAAGACCCGAGCTCATTCTGAGAAACGCTAATAGTTCAAACTCTGATGACCCATAATTTGCCAGAATTAGATGTATTTGTTCTTTTGCTCGCTTGCACATTGCTCTACTTTTTTTGTGCCAGGTGTGATTCTCGGTTTGGACTTTGTGATGATTAAGACATTTATGCGATTACATCATCTGCATATTGCATCAAAGAAACTAGGGCTGCACGATTAATCAAAAAAGTAGGAGTATTAGTATGTTATAGCCATATTGATAAACAGTATAATAACAAACGTTTTGCCAAATTGTGCAACCCTACAAACAACATTTTTTTTGCATTTTAAGTCACTTTCGCAGCTTTTATCAAAAAAAGTGCAATTAGATTTTTTCCCCAAACCACACAACCCTAATAGAAACTGCATGACAATGTTTTCATCTTGTGTTCATCAGTACTGCTCAGACAGACAGACGACAGTCACAGATGGATCGGATCTCAGGTTTGTCCGGTAATAACGCAGTATGGATGTGTCCTACATCCTGGCTCTAATGGCATCATGTGATTCGATTGTGTTATTGATGTGTTTCTGTGTGACTGACAGACGTCGGCTCTCAGCAGGTGGAAGTGAAGTGTTGGGATTCGGTTTTTATTGATGCTCGTTCGCCTCAGTCTCTGTTGAATCAGCGCGATTAGACGACCGCTCCGCTGATGGCACTCAAACGGCTCTGATTTCATTAGATTCCAGCGCCGAATGCCACATCCAGGCTCTCGTAGCCCTGCGGGAGGTTATTTATAGGGCTTTTGTGGCCGGTTTGCAGCACTGGGATTCCTCACACGCCGGCGAGAACCAAATCCAAACTTGAGTTTGCATGCAAGACAAACAAAGCTGCACACTAATGGGCCGTCACGCTTTCTGACACGGACAAAACGCAGCGATATTGATGATGTAATGCTGAGCTCATTACCTGTTTACTGAGTGCTCAGAAAAAAACGGATCATATTTCACTTCAATCTCATCAGATCATACAATAGCAGTGAAAAAACAGCCCTGAAGCGTCAGTAATTGGAGTAAAGGTTGTGTTTATTGTCAGAAGATGACTGAATGATTTAGGAAATGCTGATAAGTCTGTGTGTTTAAGGATTGCTGGTTGGATATTAAAATCTGATGTTAAGAGAGAATGGAAGCTAAATTAGGTTAAACTAATACAGTTGGGCCAGTATCACATATCTGCTTTTGTCTTCCTCTGTTCTTCACTTTTTTTTTGGAAAAAAAAAGCCTGGAAATGCCCAGAGCTGCAATTCCCAGAAGATTGAATGCCTAAATAGACTGCAGAGAAAAACCAGGTCGTATTCCACCTTAAAATCAAGATAAAAATGTTGCATTAATATTTTATTTGGCATAAGGAAAAATAAGCCTTTTTAATGGCCATTAATTTTTTTGAAAAAAAAAAAAAATTTCATGACAGCTAGCATACTTTTCACAATTAACACTAAAAAATTTAGTTAAATATTTTAAATAGTGCTGTCAAACAATTAATTGTGATTAATCGCATC